>JBCFXI010000209.1:0-237066 GCA_038496175.1 Ampulex compressa | reverse complement strand
TATATACATATATTTATAAATATACATACATTTTCACGTTAACACCACTTCAACCATTATACGATAAACCAAGCAAAATAAGGAGCACCATTTCATGTTACATACATTATTGATTTACAGTTTATTTACTATACAGTTTATTGCAACAATCTTTTCCGATGTCTCTGATGCACACACGGATCTGCAATTTGGACGAAGGATACTCGTGAATACCGCGTGTTTAAAATCGCCCAGCACTAGGAGCGTAGTGCAACACACTCGAGGGGGATGAGTGCGATCACGTGTGGGTGAGCAGCAGGGCGGGTGGTAAGGGTTCGGGACGCGGAGGACGTCTCCGTAATGACGGGACATAAATAACTCGGACGTTTACGTGCGCATTGATTTAAGCAAACTAATGATTTCACTTTGACCGGTCGGCGGTAGAGGCCCGCAGAAACCGTGGCCACGGCGAACCCCGGCCGGCCGGCCCTGTCATATTGACGTTTATATCCGCCCGTGTAATTTACATGTTTATGTATGACAATTATTGCGACGGGACGGATGCACCGGCGGCGTTATTAGCTGCCATCTTGTGGAATCGGCCCCCGTCCAAAATTATCGCCTTCTTAATCGTCTCGCTCAACGCGAGCTCGTACGTTCATTTCAGGCTCGAGACCACGCGCGACGCGCACTTGTGAAGTTCGGTGTACGTGTTCTAGCAGTCGTTTGTGGATATATATTAGTTGAATGAAAATAGACCTTGTGGTGGATGACAATTGAGAGGTATCATTTTTGTAAGACATAATAGTACGCACATAACGCTTTCGAGATGAAATTGATCTAATGAAGATGCGGGCTTGAATTGGTGCACCGTGTGCGGAAGAGAAATAAAGTCTACTTGGTTACAGCCTACGATTTATACCTTATTTCAATTTTACTTTGATCTATGTTTTGTGTGTTTTGAGGGAGCTCGAAGGGTGTAAAAAAACGTTTATGCCTTATATTAGTATCCGAGAAGCGACTAACGCGCTTTTAGATAGCATTGGGCACAGTTAGAGATTTTATTAATATTGATATTACACGATCATGTAAATATACGTTAAGTATACGTGAAGAACGTTTGTTCAATTCGATTCAATTGCACTTCGTTCAACAATCCTCCTCAACAAATATACCCGCAAATTTGTTGATATTTTCTCCAGATTCTATAAATCCTCTCCGGATGTTCATTCTCATCTGTCAACGTGCACCACGCATCGTTTGAATGCAATCCTTTATGGCGTGTAAAGATTATTGTCGCAGCGTGTATCTCGTTAATACATACATACAAGTGCCATAGGCATACACAAACGGCTGTCCTTACTATTCTGCTCAGGTTAATTCAAGTCAAAGTCTCGGCCAAGTTGAATACAATGTTTATGTGCGCGTACATGCGTAGAGGGGTATATGCTGGTACACTGCAGAATAGAATGTGCTTTACTTAGTTGCACTGCTTGTGTGGGTAAGTAAGTGTGACTGCATCACGCTGCACAGGTCCGACGTTAACTCGTATATCAAGCGCAAGTAACTGTTTACTAGGTCCAAACGGAAATATTTAACCCAATGGAGAAATTCTGTTATCGTTACACGAATTCGATGACGATTATATGTGAATATATTAAACGAAGTAGACTTACTTTATATAATTCTTGGTCGATTTAGTTTACACACACTAAATATATTTATAGTTATATTCTGAGATATTATATTCAATTGTATTTAGAATATATATATATATATATATATATATATATATATATATATATTTTGCATACGAACTAAGAAGTACAATGTCCTGAGAAAATTGTCCGCTGTGTATTTACATTAGTGTAAATAAGATATCCTGATACGTAGAAAAATGTTAGATAACTAAAAGAATTTTCCTGAAAATTACGGCGGTGTAGTAAATAAAGACTCGGACTCTTCCACGCGAGAGATCCGATTTCAAATCCCGCTCTGGTTTTTTCTATGAAGTATGTACATTGAAGCTTTGCTGTTTGGAATCCCCATTAAACAGTTGGCCATAGACGTAAATGACCTTCTTACTCGGTGTCGAAAATAAATTGAAGTAGAACTCCCTAATATTTTGAATTTTAATTTTGTCTTTACTGTACAACTAAATAATCTGGATACTTTAGTATTATAATAGCTATAAATTGATGATGTTAATATCAATAATAATTTTAGCGTTTTGTTAGAAATGCATATAAATTAAAACTTGTTAAAATTTTTTTTTTCTTTAAACACTTAATCGGGCGATGTTTAATTATTCATAATCAACGTGTCTTTTAAATTGTCACGCTTTGATCACAATTTAGCTTCGTCCCTGAGTAATCGCATTACTTTAGAAAAAAAGATCAAAGGCAAATAGGATCAATACATCACTTGCCGACTGATGAGCGATATTTTGATTCACAATCTACAGATCCTGAAAGAGGCTATAGCAGACTTATAACACGTAAACCGAACGTTACTTTGGAGTCATCATGGTTTATGGAGAGTTAAGAAGCAACTTTGCTTACATTGTGCCAAATGTGCTTTCATGCATATAGGAAGATACGGCCAGAACCCAGCTGTGATTAATCGAACCAAGTATAGCGGCCTCGTTGATCGAGGAATGCCTTCAGAATTGTGGAGTTTACCGACAAGATTCGAGGCGGTCGAAAACCAACATTTTCGCGATTTCCTAACGCGACGACGCGACATCTGATGCGGAAATCCACGAATGCCGGATAGGTGGAGGGTGACTCCATACGTTCAGTCCGTTTGCTGCACCGTCCGATAAGTCTGAAGGGGCTGTGCTCGAGGAGATGACATTGACGGGCAAAGCGCGGGACTTAATGCCTGGAGCTTAACTCATCCGTCAGTACGTGATACACATACTTGGACAATGTTTGCCTAAGTTGATATTCTCGCAGCTCGAGACGAGGAGCGACGGCAGATAGCTGCGAGGCTTTCTTTGATAGATAGTTTCATTTTTGGGACTTTTCAACGCACAATGCACGAGGGTAACTCCATCGTGAAAAAACGTTTCCGCTCGTGGCAAAGTCGCGCCAGGTGTTGAATTATTTCGGAGACTAAGAAGCATTGCCCGTGCGTTCGATGTTGCACTTAAATGTTTGACGATCGACCACAAAAGTGTACCCGCCCTGGAAAATTCTACGATCGATAAAAGGTATAGCAAGAGTATTATAACATTCGTGTCTAAGTTTTACACGAGATAAAAGATACTTCAGAATACCGTAATTTATTTGAGAGCCTGGAATACTGAAATGAGCGAAAGATACTATCGGTTCATCCTTGTAACATCAGCATTAAAAACAAAATAAAAGTATTTTAAACAAAAAAAGTGAACGGGACTTTTTTCTTAGGTTTGTGTATAATATTTTTAGTAAGGTAAAGTTAAAAATAAAAAATATTCCACATAATGCACTCCGATAAAAATAAATTATCGTAACACCGTTTCATACACCATTTTCACATACAACATTACTTTATTCCGAAACAAGATAATATTTATTCAAAAATATAATATCGACAACAAAGTGATCGAGTTTTACTTTCAAATAATTTACAAAATATTATGTTCTGAAATATAAGCTTTCACAGGACATACTTCACAACCATCGTCAATGCTGATGCATATATAAACCAGTATTTCGGCACTTTATCAAACCACTTAATGCTTGCGCCATTAATGTCGCCGAATTTCCGTTCCAAAGATCATCGGTCGGTCGACTAAAATATACCTTACGACGTTGTATTTTATCTCTATCGTCTAATGGCTATCGGCGGGACTGCGGCTCGTATGGAACGATGCTCGACTTACGTCCCGTAAGGTTCCGATCGCGCGACCCAGATGCATACCAACACCATGGTTGTCCATATTCCTAATGGCACAATCGCCGTGCTTGCCATAAGTGCACAGCGCCCGGTACACTCTTATCGGCTCTGGCTGCTTTGCGGTATGAATATTCTATGCTGCTCAAGTATAGGTTGCCAGCCCTACACCAAGCACACGCGCGAGGGTGCGTCGCAGGCCCTGCGGATACGTGCCCCTCGTACTTACGTGTGCCAGTGTACATACGCTCGTTGCTCTTCGCAGAATGATTAATCATTACCCATAGCCAGGCCGGCATTATCTATTTTGCTTTGATAGCTCTGATAGCTGGAATGTACAGTATTCGTCGCAAGGGTCTGAATATGGTACGAACGAAGGCGCCGGGGTTAACGACAAATAAGTTTGGTAATTGTTAAAAAAAATGGTATTCGCTAAAGTATATTTTTACCCGATTTACGAGCGAAAATCGTGCTTGCTGATATTCGAAAAATTTGATCGCGCTTCAAACATCGTTGTTCTTAATGGCAAGTTACTTCGATAAAGATGATACTTCAATTCCTTATATTCCGCGCTGTCGCTAGCTTTCGTTCAGGAAATATAAGAAATTTGGTAACTCGGTCATACACCGATCCAAGCTAGATCCACTTTAACGAAGGATATTTCGTATCCCACCAGAATACTCTTCATACCATATCCTCTAATTAATCCTCACAATTCTCTCTCGGTATCGCCTTATACTTTTTTTTCAAATCGTATCTTCTCCCGATATAGATTTTCGCTTAAAGAACAATCTCGACGCGGATCCCGGCATTCGAGCACGGCGACTTCCACCGTGCGTATGCGCCTGTGCTGGTCGGTCTTCGCGAAATGATTAATTATTACCTATAGCTGAAGCTGCGGTGGAAGCTCCTAGGACGGTTTGGGGCGTGAGGGTGGCAACGTCGGCGGCGAGGGCGGACGTGCGGAGGGTGCATCGAGGGTCTAGCATACTCGTACCGCGACGGACACGTACCGGTGTTACTACGGAACGCTAATAGCTTCGTAATAATTCTGATTTATGTGTCGGTAAGTAGGCGCGCGGCGTACCCACGACGACGGCCGACCGGCGGGGGCGGTTTCGTTTACACGCTCTTGGCTTTTGCGCCCAAAATATCCTTGCTTGCCTTAGCGCGGGCTCTAGACGTCTGCGCTATGTTGTACGCCCGGGAGGAGGGGGAGGGACAAGTCTGGGAGCTTTGTCTGGCCAGGAATGAATGCGCGGATTTTCTCGTACACAGCCAGGAACGCCGGTGCCGGTCCGCCACGCGTGTACGTTTTTCTTTAACCCTTTCACCGCCGTGAATCCATATCCGCTACTTACGTATATGAATAGTCGATATTTTCTTCGATGCGCCGTATTGCTTTAACTCTCCTAGTGCTACCGAAATTTGATGGTATAAAAATAAGGAGTTCCAAGACTTATAAAATCGTTCATAATATTACATTATATATTACTAATATTCTTACATAATATTAATTTAGTATTCTTAATAACACTAAAAATAAAGAAATGCATTAATGATAAGATACGGAGTACATTCGTTCAAATGGTACCAAAACTATTTACCGGGATCTACGCTGGAGCCGATATATCAGCTCTTGACTCTAAGAGGGTTAATATTGGTTACGTGTTCTTTGTAACGCGAGAAATTCAGCTGACGTCAATCAATCCGTGTTTTACGCATTTTTGCATAGTTGATGCGGTTTCTAAGAAATTTTTTATCGATTGCAATGTTGTTTTACAGATACAATGAGTAATTATTATATAGTTCAAAATTGCGTTGGTATATAATTCTTGCAGTACTGTGAAAATGTAAATGTGATAATCGTAGCAGTATAATGTCGTAAAGATTCTCTGGAAATTTGCGTGTAGAAACATGTTTTCTTCGCTCTCCAGCCCGGGGGTTACGCCGATTAAAATAACTCAGTTCTCGCGACGAGGGAATTTTTGAAAATCTCTGGTAAGAAAAGTCAAGGCAAGTTCGCTTGGTCATTAATATTCGCACTAAATCATCCGTCAAGCGATGTGGAGTGCGGCGATACGATCTCTAAATTACTATTCAATTCCCGTAGCCTCGAGTAACCCCTTTTCCATCGTTAATCCGTTCCTGTTTTCGCAATCTATCGTTCCCGATTCGCGTGAACCAGATCGAATACCGTGCGAGTTGTAACTCGCGGGCACGCGATCATCCAGTCACTTTCCTCCGGGTGGAAACCATGAATTACGCATAGAGCGGATGCTCAATCACATTGAAACACGCTAACAACATGAAAGATGACGTTCCCCATGCGTGACTTCCAACAGTCACTTGGTACTGGTGTCATTAAACGTACTAACCGTTGTCTCTACGTATCAATAACTTCCCTCGCGATGAAAATGTTAACAACCAAACTATACCGATTCAGGCAGGGAATTATCTACACGCTTATGTACGACGAAACAATGAGCACTGAGGAATGTTTTCGATTCACGTTCGTCATTGATTTGTATACATGTTGCATATCCTTTGTAAAATCAGTTCATAAACACGATTAAGAGTATTATTTCTTTGTATCTAGTTTTTGGAATAGTATATTATACAAGTCTATGATTAACACTAAACATACAGGCCACTTTCTGGACGTTTTTATGTATACCACGTACATTCTTAAAGAGAAAGGTTATTATGAAGAGACGTCGATAGATGGATAAAACGATTTACACTCCAGGGTAGAAACTTGGAAAAACTCTCAAAGAACAGGCGATTACGAAGTACATCGATTTTTCTAAGAAACCACTGATCCGTCATTATGAAAGCCTCGGTAGGTTTAGTGTTAAATCGATCTATATGATCATATATCTCTTTATTAGGTTAGATGTTATATAGTTGCGATAAGAAACGTGCAAAGTACGTTTGTGATATATTATCCATTTCATTAAACGGAAGCGATAATTAATAGTAGCATAAAAATATTAAATCGAACTTTGGTAAGCTCGTATTTTCAACGTACATCCTGCAGTATCTTGACTGAGCGTGCAATAGACATCATTAACAGCACTGGCGGATTTTTCGCAAAACAAGCTGGGCTTCTTGTTCGCGAAACCGTCGCGATCGTTACGCCAAGGCAATCGATCAGTTCCGTTAAACGAAGCATTAATATTTGCTCTTCAATGACCGGCAGATATTTTTCTCTGAAGGGATGCTCATTAAAGGACAGATCTGGAGTGCTGCGTCTCCTTCTTAGAGACGCCAAGGACGCCACCATCCGGTAGTTAGTCATCGGTTGGCAATTTATCACGAGTCACGATATTCCGACGGTCTAAGCCTCATTTACTATGCGCGCGATCCACGCGGGTGCGCAGCCACATCGGCGATTATATATAATTACTAACGGATTAATTAATTATACTGAGCGCGGACCACCCGAACCGTTATACTATGTATACGCTTGATAATGTGACCCGCTAAATATCGTCCTGCGTGAACATGAAGCAAACTCGCAAGTACTGTCGTCGTTTACATCAAATTTAATTCGTAAAAATCGGAGGAAGAATCACGTGCTTATTTTTTTTTCTCTTTAACGAAGAAAGGGAGGAGGAGATAGTGAGGTATGCGTACTAAGTTGTTCAATAAGTTTGTGGAACGGAAATGGAAAAACGAATTGATAGTTATAGAAATGACATTAAAAATTAAAAACTTTAAACTAAAAACTTAAACTAAAAGTTAAAGGTACTTTGAAATACGATACAGATACTTTAAAATTTAAAAATCGCTACAAATGTTGCGGACAAAGTCGTATTCGAATGTGTTTTTGCTCCATGCGGCACCCAAAGTGCACCCAGTTTTTTGAAACCCAAAACTTTATTTAAAATATTGGAAAAGAATATTATTGAAATTTTTATTGAATTTCTTATGAAACATGAAATATTAAAATGACATCGAAGTTTTCTTTCTACTGTTGATAAATAGACGGCGTATCGCGAATTTATTGAACAACCTAGTATATCCGTATCTTTTAAACAGATTTGTCTTGCATCAGTAATATATTTCAACACTTAGAAATTTAAAAGAAAATAGATACCTGCAACTGTTGGGTATCGTTGTTAAATAAATGTTACCGTACTTACATTTTTAAATAAAGATTAACACAAACAATTACCACGTTCTGCTATCTACCTAACGAGTCGAGCCAAGTCGGGGAAGAGGAGATATACGACGCTTACCTCGTGGCTCCTCGTGGTACGCGAATTAATTCCGCGCCATAAGTAGCGTAAAATAGATCCTCAATGAAATGCAAAAAACAGGAATCAAGGGTGGAGCCTTGGCTGGGCTCGAAGAGGGGAGAAAGTTTACATCAAAGATACTAAATTGATTTACGGCTCCACTTGCGCGAGGTACGTCTTAATATTTTCGGAACACGTCGAAGCCAATTGCTTTGGCAGCTGCTCGTGGCCGTAATGAAACAACGCGAAGACCGAGCGGCGTGCCGACCAAGGGGAATAAATACCACGACGATGGCGCGTATCTCTCGATTACCGCTGAAATCCCTCCATAGATCCTGCGAGTGCCTTGTCCCGCGGATGCATAACACGGTTCGCAGTGCAGTAAAGTAGCGTGGGTGACACGCTGCATGATGGACCGAGAAGCAGGTGCAGCCGCGTACTTTACTTTTACTCCTCGTGCCACCCCCGCTCACTGCCGCGCGCGCGCACGCATTTACGCACCCAGTGGCGTAGAATTGCTAACGGAATTATTGTCCCGCACAAAGCAGGCCAACAAAGAAGCGCGGGGTGCAATGGCGACCGGCGTTGCGGTCGCAGATGTAGCGATACCTCGAGTGGAAAAGAATCGAAGATGCAAAATGGAGATTTTCTCTATGGGATTTTGCCGTGGAGGAAATTGTTTTTAGAAGCGTTGTCCCGCGCGCGTGCACTCGATCAATGGTCAACACCGTCTGTGCGGCTACACCGTGTATATTCGTACTTTCCGAGATCTGCTCTCTAACTTGCCTCTTTGTTCAAGTTCTCTCGTGGGCCATGTAAATCACTACGTAATTACAATAAAGCCCTTCAATTCTTGGAGAAGCTCCTTCTAAGCTTCCTCTTGTATAACCTTTACTTATTCTTGAATGTTGCTTTATGTTGTACTTTATTAGCCGATGCTGTTGTAGATCCTGTATGTCCTGTATGTAGATATGTATATGTGTAAAGGTATTCAGAAGGAGAATTGGTTCCTTTTTTGCATGTATTTAGGAAAATTTTTGTAAACCGGAAATATGAAAATAAATAAAAGGCCGAAAATAATTTTGTTTATGTACGTGTACAAGTTACACTTACTTGAATATTCCATAAATATGTAATATTTCATTTTTAAAACAATCGTAAAAATGAATCACTATATATCCGAATACAAGTAATGGCAAGAGTTCTAATCGCTTTGATTGCTTCATTGGTAGCGTCGTTCATGAAACTAGATTAAGATATTGACGGCTATTGTGCTTTTAAGTGATCACATGAAGTGTAATCCAGTATAATGTATAGACTATTCGATAGGGTTACTCATTTTAGTTTCTTCGCTATAAAGTTGATCACTAAAATATAGTCAAAAAAAGTTGCGCCACATTTTTTCTTCGTGATGCAGTTACAAGTCTATGTTTTATATAAGTCTGTTACTCTTTTTCTTCCGTACGTATTTATGACACTTTATTGTGTATTGGTAGATATTATTAATTCGAAAAGTAGAAAAGCATTGATTTTGGGGCGTGTACGGTCACGATATATCGTTGCTTGACAGTTTGCACCTATTGTGAAACTATCTGGAAGTGAAAAGATTAACCTTCTGCGCTTCGAATTACCTATACAGCGACCTGCTAACAACTTTCGCTTATTTTTTAAACCATGCTAATTACATTTGATTTATCGGTATTCCTTATACAACACTTAAGTCCTTAGAAAAAATCCAAGTAAATGCAAACCGATATCTAGCATTGTTATAATCTTTGGTGTGCCTGAAGACGTACCTGGGACAAAACATCGGGCATTGCTTCTGCTCGTGGGATGTACTCGGAGCGCAAGAGGTCAGAAGTGTTTACTTGTCATACCTACGCCAATGAATCCGCGTTCAGAATCGTGGGACGCGCGGTCGCGCTACGCGTTTTGCGATTTGCGCCCAACGACGCATACGGAGAAGGCTGGTCTTCTCACTTTCGTCCCCCGCACCTACCCACCGTGTGTCCCGTATGAGTTTCAAAGACAGTTCCAGGAATCGGTGGCGATCTTTCAACCCTCTTTGCATCGAGATGATGTTGTTGTTCTTGCCACTTCTTTATGCCCCCCCCCCCCTTGCCGCTCCTTTGGATGCGACCTATGCGGTGTGTGCCCTATAAATCAACCAAACCTCCCGGATGCCACTGGTGGTGACAACTGTGCGTTATGTCATGACCCGCCGGTTTATGGCTTATTTAACTCAATGGACGAGCGGTGGATATCGCGAAAAAATTGTCCCGACACAGAAGTCTGTTCCATTGATTTTAGACCTCGAGCGTTAAAATTACTCGACTTGTTATATGAAGCGAATGGTGGAGTCTTTGGAGATATAGAACATCGTTTATGCGCTAAATCGTTTTAATGTAGTGTAGTGTATATTATAACAGATAGCAGCAGTTTAGTATAACATACTGTAGATGTATTAAAATGTTATGCGTAATGTTTAGTAATATTGCTTGTGCTTATTTAGAAATTGATTTATTTTATACGGAAGTATATGGATGGATAGATAGTTGTGATTAGAACTGTTATTTTTATAGGGAATTTTTTCTATAGGGAACTTATAGAGGACTGCTATAGCCTTTTTTTTCTATAGGGAATATGAAAGAATTGAACAGTAAATATTCAGTTATAGGGATAATATCGACACTTTGGGCTGCAATGTATACGAAAGCATAGTGATAGTGTGGACAAGTATGATTTATATTGAGAAACAAATACAATTAAACTCCGCTTTTTTATAGTAGGCATATATGTAGATTCATAGTTCGTGGAAAATCTCTTGTACCAACTTATATACATGTTATTAAAGTTGAAAGATCATACTAAATGTGAAAGTATGAAGTTATTCTCAAGTATGATGTTTTTCCGCGTTTGAACAAATCTGCAACCATTGTTTTATTCCTTATTCGGACACGTCCGATTAAACAAATTAATTGTAGTCGAGTACTAAACATATTAACAATATCTTTTACAAAATAAAGGGGCAATTATTATGTTTCAATTGAAGATAAACGGAATAGTTTTTCAAAATATCAGCAAATGTATCGTTACGTAAGTAATAGACAAAAATGTTTCTTCAGAATTTAATAACGCACAACAATCGACAGTTATTTCGTACACAATAATATTGATAAGGAAGAACACTAATTCCACAATAGGCCAAAGATTTATATAAACTATAACGCACGATAAAACCTTAAGAACTAATTTTTCAACGCATTACGTGCTAATCATGAGATTATTTAGATAATATACGTTGAATTTTGTTGACAAAGCAAACACTAAAAATATCAGTAATGCGGAGTAAAACATCATTAAAGTTTCCAATGGTCAAAGGAAATAACACAATGCAAAAGGAACCTACAATATCGCTTGAAATAAATCGCGACCGAACATCTTCCATTACTTATCATCGAACAACTGTTACACATTCAACTATCGAAGTACACCATACCGACGATTAACACCAAGATTATAAGAGGCATAAATTAAAGCTGATCATAGCACAACACATCGATTCCCTTTACTGTACACCGTGTTACACTGTACTGGCCCTGCAGAATAAGTGCGGAAAAGAAAATGTCACGATAAGGAATTCGAAAGTCGTCGAGCCGAGAGGTGGGGAGGTTCTCGCACTTGAACGGGCCTCCTCGAATCTACGTGTTCGATGAGACGTGGAGAACGAGACGGGGTGAACTCGGGTGCCGGGTGGTCCGTTCCGAGATTTATGGACGGCTCGTTCTGGAACATTCGAAGGAAACAGCGCGAAAACTCGGAATGGATTCGAGCGCCGGTTGACGAAGAATGTCAACTGGTTTTCGGAAGCGGCATATATCTGAGCGTAAGTACCAGCGACCCCGCGGGGCCGACATTAATCCTGCAGAATAAGAATAATCAGAAGTCGCGTTTCTTCCGTTATGACGATGCCCGCGGGCCGGACCAATTTTAACGCGGATAGGAATAGATGTTTGCGCGAATAAAGATATTCCTGGCGATACGCCCTCGTTGCGCATCGCGTATCTTGTGGATACCTTTGTGATGTACTCGATCGGATAAATAATCCGGCATTGATTCGTGGTGCTTGTCGTTGCCGTTTATAATCCGTTTTCTTTTTGCTTCAATCGTTAAAGTTATTTAACCTAGGATTTCTTATTTGACTACTACAATCGATATTTCTTTTAGGTTAGGATGATTTAATCGTGGTTTGATCTTCGTTTATATATAATCTTGTACCTGTAAAGAGAAATAAAAGATTAGGGTATGAGCCATGAATCATTGAACAATCGATGAGATACCTATTGAATTAGTACATGAGTACAAAGTACGTTAGTAAAACGTTTTTCTGAAGACGCAATGAAGTCAAAGTGTCATAATCACAGTGTAGAATATTAAAACGATTTGAAATCACTATGCCAACCCTATGTAAATTACCTACTGATTTAGTAGATGAGTGCAAAGTACATTAGTAAAACGTTCCATTAAAGACACAGTGAAGTCAAAGTGCCACGTTCACAATGCGGTGCGGAATATAACGATTCGAAATCACTAACTCTGCCTTATTCAGATCACGTGCAGAATGTTAAAGGTGTCGGAAATTAGTGAACATCTCAATAACAGTCTATACCTAAAATTTCGTAATAATCCGCGATACTTTCGTTTGTATGAGATTCGAGGCAGGTTGCTCAGCGACGATCGCTTCTTTCGTGAGCACGCCATTCCGAGAAGTCTTTTAAAGAGGTTGCCGGGGGACGCTCACCAGAACTCTTTCGATGGGCCATGACACTTCGCGGAAACTAAATAGATCACGCGGAAGGGTAATTACAACCGTCTTCGTGAAAAGGAGAGGGCCAAGCGGCGGAAAATAAAAACGAGAGGAGGTTGTACGCCGTGGCTCGAGTTTCTTTGATCCTCCCAATGCGTTATACCCGCCGATGATTTAAGGACGCACTTCGTCGGCGCGCGCGAGCATACTACGCGCACTAACATCATGTTTAATTTGATTTATCGATGCTATTACGCCCGATGAAAAATAGCTGAACTAGGTTACGGGACCGGGAGCCGGCTCTTCCTGCACTATTATAGGATAATTGATAAGACGAAAGAGGTAACATTTGGTTACTTCCGCGTACCTACCAAGGATTAATTTAACCTCCGAACGGGTCTTAATTTTGATAGATTTAGCTTTAGTTTACTATCAGGTAAATGCGATAGATGGTACAATTCTGTTTAACTTCGCTAACTTAAAATAACGTAGATTGCTTGCCAGATATAAATTGCTCTGTTGCGCTTTAAAGCTTCTTTGTTAAGTTACTCGTAAGTGCCTTCGCTTTTGATGTTCGACATGCTTATAATCAAACGTATATAGGGCGTCTCGGGATGAGTAAGAAATATTGCGTGTTATCGCTGACACATCAAAACAGTAAACAAAGTTTATATGGATGTATATTCCATTTGACTTTTCTCCCGCGTTATAGCGAATTTGAGTTTATATCTACTTATCTTTGCAAGAGATGCGTAAAATGTCCCCTTTGTGTCTGCATACAAGCTTGCTGCGCCTCGCAAGTGAGTATATTATCCTCTCTATACTTCCAGCCGTTACACCGATTTGCAGAAGGTCCCGCTTTATTCATTCATAAAATATTTTCACGCTTTTATGTCTATAACATGCATAATGAATTTTAAACGACTCCAGAAGTCAAAATCCAGTGGCTTTAAGTTGGGCATATGAGCAGACTGGCAATAGGACCAGCACGATCTATACATTTTATTCAAAATCGATCGTTTATACCTTGTCCAGAGAATTAGCATAATTGTCGTACAAGGTTTCCAGCAAGTTTGAGGAATGGCTGGGAATATGGGGAGCGTACGATAATCGCTTGTAAGACGTTTGTAAGTTGCGTACAGATACAAGGAGGTCATTTTGAACGCTCTCTGGAAGAGTAAATAAATACAATTTGTTAAAACTTAAATTCGCCGTAACTCAAAAACAAGCTCAAATAAGACATGTGTTTGTATGAACAATTTTTTTATTGTTTTACTGCGTTAAAGTGGTCTTCAAATTATTTCCCATCCGTTTTGGTATATTTTATACGTTATCAGTATGCTGTATTTTAGATCGCTAAGATGCCATAGAAATCTTGAGACATCGGCAGAATCTAAATTAAATGTATCATCCGTTTGCTCAGCAATCGTTATCAATATTTTCATCTATTTCTTAAGCCTTTCAACATCTGCTAACAGTATAGTATTAATTGGTTATATAACGTTTGAATCTTCCATATAAAAAAAAATAATACCAATTATGAGAAACAGATATATCTCTTTTTAATTTACAGGTTCTATTTTGAACATTTTGTGAGTTACTTTCTTTATTGGCGCTCGTTGCGACAGTTAAACGAAAGATGGTGTACGCGATACAAGGATTATCGCGTATCGGTGAATTGTAGCGTGGCTTGACCGAAATCGAAGGTAAATACGGAAAGATGCAAATGAACGGGGTCATCGACACGATCAGCAAATTTTATTAATATCCACGGCATGAAGTTCGGGGAAATATCAGAAAAATCGTTGGTGCGATCTACGACACCGTGGGCGGATTCCATAATTGGACCATAAAGCAGCAAAGATCGTGTGCACGATAATTAAAATATCCTCGCTCGGTCTGGTCCCGTTCGATAGCTTCGGCTCAACTCGCGCGCGGGACGCATCGAACGTGCCTCGGGCGAAACGACGTTGGTGATCCCAGGTTAAGCATTTACAAAACATCCTCTTGCTCCAGGAAAGTTCCATCCATGCTCACGATCTTCGATAGTATCATTACTCTCTTATCTAGTATACTGAAGAATTATATTACGTAAATAACGAACAGGTGGCAGGCTAGTCAAATAAATTCAATGGAAAACGTATTTTATTGCCTTACGGAGAATTTAAAGATATTTATTGTATTTTTTATTTAATGTATTATATTATGGGGACATGTATAATTTTTTTATTGCACGTTTGAATCGAAGCACTAGGAATGCGTATGTTGAAATGAAATACTTATATTATTTTTCTATTTGGACAGTTATGCATGATGTGCAGAATGCAAAGATTTTCAGTTCACGGATCTGCAATAGTTGCATGTTGCATAGATGTAATTCAAGTTTATAATATATGCACGTAAATTTTTGACATAAATCTTTGTTTTCCTACGCGGATGATTAATTACTTAATCTGATAATAACGTTTTGCGTAAGTTTTGTAGGTTGGTTAACATTGAATTATGATCCATCCTTTACCATTATACTTCAATAGTATAGATATTCTCTCAATAATGCACCGGACAAATATTATTCTTTGGCAATAAATAAATCATACATTTTTGAAAAATCTCTCAACACTTCCTTACTCGTTTTCTTCCTCAAGAACTCTCTTATCGACTAATTTATTTTATACATATCTACACGGAGTACTATTTAAGAGTAGGATGTACCAGAAGAATCATAACCATCATACAACACTCTGACAATATTATCCTCATAACAGGATCCACCGAAAACTTTTCCCATTTCTCCGAGTATATTGTCCCGCCGTTATTGACAAAAGATTAGCCCGCGTGACAAAAGTCCGTATTTACAATGTAGAACTGCTCGTTGAAGCGATATTCCAGATACTCTCGCGCGAGCAACACCGGAAACTCTTTCCCTTTCCGTGACCGGCACGAGATTTATGATTTGAAAACAGACTTTACACGGTGCCCTCCCCCAAAATACAACGTGTATCTTTCTCACGTTATCACGGTCGAGACCGTGTATCGTGGCAGAGCAAATCGCGCTTAACATCCACGGGACGCGGGCGTGCAGGCCGGCGTATCATAGCCAGCAGGCGAATTTGTAAGCGTGCATCATGCGACTCCTTCGCTTTTCTCTCTTTCTCTCTCCCCCTGCCCTCTCACTTTCACTCTCTCTCTCTCTCTTTCTCTTTCTCTCTTTCTCTCTTTTCCTCTCTTTTACTGTTGCCGCGGCAAAGGTGTAGCGGGCGAAAGGTAATGGTCCCGGTAATATTGGTGCTGTGTGTGGGGCCCCAGCTGCACTACTAGTAATTGATTGGTCATACCCCCCGTGCCATTACTCGTTCAAACTTCGCCTCTCCCGGCTCTTCGGCCTTCCGTAACCCCCTTTTCTGCCGCCTCTTCGACAACGCCACGGGGCACACTGACGTGCCTCGAATTCTCCCTATCGCGGAAATAGATGAGAAAGCCTCCGCCTTTGGCACCTTTTCTTTTCGATAATCTTCGGAACGCAAGCCTTGTTTCATAGTTTGGTTATTTGGCGAAATTTTATTGGAACCTGCGTGTTGTCCCGAAGATGAATCCCTTTATTGGGATATATATTTTTAAGATTGCAAGTGGAAATGAAGTGTTGTTTTCATTGTTTATGTTTGTGGACTTGAGTTTGTTGTTTTTATTCACGTTATTGAGTTTCGTTATTTTATATTTTCTAATAGATGTTTAATATATATTTAGTTTTAATTATCAATATAAGTAATACTCTTAGAGGTATTGGAATAGATATAATCGAGTACTTATAGTAGGTTCGTTTTTGCAGTGTATAACACAATTCTTAATTTCGTCTATCAGTTTTGGTAAAATATTAATACGATGGACAGTATTATGCCACTTGGATCTGTTACTGGTAAAACTTGTATCCGCTGAGCGTAGATAATGGATAATGGCGATTTATATGTTCCTCTACTTTCTGACTATCGGCTGTATAAATTACACGATGAACGAATTTGATAGATTAAGCTGATCTAAATACGAATGCTTGGAGTAATATTATTGCGGTTATAGATTATTTTGTAATAATAACTACGAATCGGATTCTAATTGCCCGTAAATTTAAATGGTTTTAATTACGGTTTGAAGCTTTAGAATTTGCGTAACTTATCTTCGCCTTCAGCACGTGTACCTGATACGTTTGATCTCCAAAATTATTTCAAGTATAATTTCTTGGCATCAAGGCTCTTCGCGCGGTTAGTAGGCGTAATTCATAATGATTAATCAGATGTTGTTCTCACTTTCTGACAAATATAAACAGGTGCGACATTCTGCGATTTTACATTTCGCATTGTTATGAAATTAATCTTCAGAGCCGACAATTTGGAAGGCCAGATTTAAACGTTTGAATTATTTTGAAGAGTTGCTGAAATCGAAAATTCTGTGACATATAATGTATCGTTATGCATTTTAATTAATCAGTATGTTCAGTGTCTCTTTTAAGTTTTTATGGCATTTAAAAATGTACTATGGCCAGTAGCTCATTGCTAATTTATACTTATGACTCAGCATTGTCACTGAGCGTTAAGAATACGCGTATAGGTAGTACCCTGTGATAATAAATCATCCAAATAGTCAGAATTTATCTTTACAACGTTTCTGTAGCCAAGTGTCATTTCCGAGTTCTATTTTGAATTACAAATAAGTCATAACTTTCGCATCATATGCCGTTTTAGCATCTACAATAAATATTGTTGTTTTGGACCAGGTTGCTCCAATTGCCAAATCCCTTTGACCTTTTGTCCTCGCAATTCACAATAATAATCGATGTTTTATATTCCATATATTTGTCTCGCGGAAAAGGCGGATATTATCGCGTCTTAAATAATTCGGTCCGCCAAATTTTATGGCTGTTTCATTCTCAAAGCCAAGTGTCACTCTATTTCGATTTGTGATAATACATAATCTTTTACGATCACGAAGAACATTGTTATCACCTCGCCACAACCACTTTGATCTGGAAGCCAAGCCACATTGTTGCTCCAAATTTGAGATGACGCAATATCACGAAAGATAGCTCGCGTACACTTCAGCTCTGCTGGTTTGGAACCCATCTTAGACAGTAGTTCCTAGGCCAAATAGCCTTAGCAGTCGGTGCCGCAAATGAATTAAAAAAAAAAGGGGCTTGTACCTCTCATACAGTAACGTCCTGATCGCGGAACACAGTATTCGTAAATATATTTCAAACTGTTTACATCGTTGCACTTTCCATCTTTACATCCCGGAACAGATTTTGATCATGTATGTATTAGAACGATACAGAAAATAACATAGTAAGCACAAAGTAACAAAGCAATGCAGTAGCTGCAGCAAATCAATGCCAAGATGAGATTATGTTAATCATTTGGAATTTTATAATTTTTACCAACATTATAATCAATAATACAATTTATCAACACACAAGCAATGATCATTGATGGTCTTCTTTTCCACAAAGCATACAAAGATAGCCGATTATTAAATGTAACATTTCTTTCTGCTCCAATGCTCAAGATATAGTGAGCAAAGGAGAGCTGCCTTGTGTGTACCAAGAAAATCAGCGTGCGTATTTTTCTTTACGTATTCCGTTTGACAAGTATCTTCTATTCTTATTTTCACGTGACGGCCCTTATCCGCCATCCAAGTAAAAGTTTGCGGACAGCTATTAACCCCGGTCTCGATCGGTATGATTAATTATGAAGGCGAATGGCTCGGCCAGAGACTTTCTTCGGGAAATCCGAAAATGGTCAGGGAATGAGCGGTAATCCCCCTGCGTACACTCATACGGGGCGCATTACCGATTGTACGCGATAATTATAGAATAAATAAATTCACGTCGTGGCGGAATGCGTATAATATATCTACGTCTGCCAAATGGTACCGAGATACAGTCGTATATCACCGGGGGAGTTATAGTCCCCGCCCGGTAACTCATTGCCGAGCGTACGTCGTCTCTCGCGATGCGTTTGGCTCGTATCCACACCGTTTCTATATGGCGCGTATCGTGCATCACTGGAGATCGACGCCATTTAAAAACCATTAACATTCGCCTGAATTGAGGTTTGGGTATGATAGTAGGAAGTACTTTGCTGGTGTCTATTTCAGAAACTCCGTCGAGACCAGGCATCGCGGCTCTTGAACGAGGAAGCAGAAGATAAACGATTAATGAGCTTTTTGTTGTGACCGTTCTGCTTTATATTTAGTCAAATTGATTTTCTATGCATGCCATTTTAGTTAATGGAATTCATTAAGTTAGCGCCAGGATCGTAATTGAGTTCGGAAAGTTGTTACCGCGGCTGTTGTAAAGTATTGTAAAGAGTTGAGGAGGAAATATATATGTGTAAATATAATTTGAATTGTATATCCGTCTGAATCTATAATCTAACTCTATTGCACTTCTTGCACCCTATACTTTAATAATTATTAAAAATACGTAAGGAATAATACGCTAACTTTGGAGTAGGTGTTACAAGAATTATATTTTCTTCTTAATACGGTATCATGTGCTATACTATTCGATTTCGGGATAGCAAAATAGGCCTGTAAATATATAAACAATTTATACTATGCATAACGGGTATAATAAAACAAACAAACAACAGCCTTTCACGAATTGTATAATTTCTGGAAAATGCAAACTGAATTATAAATTATCTGAAATTACTAGGCCAAAAGATTGATAAATGAAAATCACTATTTCTCATTCTCAAATTACATATATCTTAGATATCAGTAATAATTTCAAGTAGTACTTGTTCTCTAGTAACAAGTATGAGTTATCATTCTCTTCGGCTTAAGAGCTCTTACTTTCAATTAACAACAACGCTTCGATTGATCTACGCGATTTTTTTCGAACTACAAACCACTTAAAGAAAACTTAATTTTTCTCAACTAGCTGTTCATATAAACCGTAAAATATAAACGTTCACATAAACCCAAAATAAATATAAATAAAATATAAACGTTCATATAAACCCAAAATTATTAAAATAGGAAAAAAATTGTTGTTCATCTCTTCTCAATAATTCTTTCAAGCGATATCTTAAACACTTCTTGGTGTTGAGACCATTGACTGATCGATATCTGATACGCTGTATCCTCCTTAAAGATACTTACCGAATAAATCAAACGAACATCGGGAGGTGTTGCGATGCAGCGAAACAACGAAAAAGAAGCGTGATCGAAGAGAAACGGGGACTACACTTTAAGCCGTGCAGAGAATACGCTCAGTATTGCCGGGGCCATACGTCTTACCGGTCTGGCTTCGCGGTAATATAGAAATTCAATCGTTCTGGCAATTATGCGTTGCGGCTGCTATTATGGTCCCTCTCTGACTCTCCGCCCGCTCGCTCCCCGACCACGTACATAATATTTTATTGGCTTTGTTTATGACTCGCCGGCGTTTCTTGACGCGCCCGTCTCTCGAACACCTTCCTTGGCTGCCTACGGGTGCTTCGCTCATCTTTGCGCAGTTGAATTTCCGCGGCTGCAGCTTGCTTTCGGTTGAGATTTGAACAAGTTAGGGGAGTTAATTAATTTTTAGATCCCAATTAAGCATCGCATCGAATGTCTCGTTTAAATGTAATGTCTTTCCAGACTTGGCCTTAAACGTTTTTTATTGGATGCACTTACGTAATTGCGAAGATAGGAATTGGTGCAAAGATAAAAGATCTGGAGATAGATATACTTCAATGACATTTGTTTTTATGAGCAGATAGAATTTCACCACGCTGATTCGATGAGTCTTCGCTAGGCGTTATAGAAGTTTGTATTTGAATGCATCTTTTAATCGATAGTCCCAAGTACATTGTCGAGGATGAATTATTAAGTGATGTCGCCTGATGATTATGCCCGAGATATATTATGCCTGAGGTGGTCGGGACGTTGGTGTCTTTGAACTGGTCGACTTATTGAGAACCTCTGAGAGTAACAGTAGTGTGGTGGGTAATAATAAGAGCATTGGAGTCATAACGCAACATATAGTTACATACGAGTGTCCGCGGCCGGTGAAGATCAAAGGTTTCAGCGCCCATGGATTGCGTCTTGGTCGAGGCAATGGGTTAAGCCAGACCATTGATAGCTCAATAAGATAGTCGAGCATTCATTCGAGACACACCTTTGGGAGAGTTTCGGTGGGTGGTTAGGGAGGGGGGGGGTGTTGAAAATTGGCACCAATGTGAAATTCTTCCTGCTTTCATTATGAGACCTCCGTACCTTATATTTACGATTGTGTTCCAATGCGTCGAGTTGGGGGACGTTTATGAAAAATGAAGATCGATGGGTCCACTCGACCAAATCAAGGTACAGAATGATTTAACAATAGCATCAAGAATATAAAGAAATATATAATTCTGATAATAGAATACAAATGTATTCTTTCACAAATGTAACAAGTATTAATTATATATGAAATTTATTATAATCGTAACCGCAATATATGCTTAGATTATATAACAAAAAGCGTCATACTTTGTTTTCAAAGATCATGTTAAAACATATTTGTATTAAAAAATATTCTTTCAAAAACTGAAAAATGATTTCGAACTTACTTTTGGTTATCTACTCCTATTTCAAGACGTTTTATGAGTCTGTTTATTCACTCAAATTTTATGAATTCATACTTCTTTAAACGTCATAATTATCGAACAACCTCTATAATAACAAATGTACTTGTATATTTATGCAAACGTTATTATATGGTATAAAAAAGAAAAACAAATTGTTAAAAAAGGGCAGTGTAAATAGAGTAGAGTAAATAGAGGTACATCTATGGTAATTCACACTTATTTGGAATAATCATCTCATAACACGATTTATGGGAAAGTATATTGCATGAATATGATAGTTTGGAATCCATTTTAAATAAACATTATCAGAGGAAATGGCCACAGCAGCTAATACCAAAAAGGAACAACTCTAAAAGCAATGCAATTCACACAATAGTAATTAGTCAAAATTATTGATTATTTACCACGTCCATACATAGAGATGGAAAAAACCTTAAGATAGGGTCTCAAATTGATATACAAACTAGCAGTCACATATCGTAGCTCAAAACAATGGCCTCGGTAATTTAGACCCCAAGAATTGCGGCATACATAACATACGGATATTGTATCTTCCACGTCGTGCTCGTAGGTAGAATCCAACGAAATCTCGCGTTATAGGATACTCCATGAGAATCGTAACAATAGCTAGCGCGCTAATAAGCAGTGTTACAGGTTCGTAAGAACTATATGACATGCAATAGTCAGAGGACCGTGCATAGACACTATGCAGGCATTGTATTTAATTTACCAGGAAACTCTTTGCACAAAGACTGGAGCGTGACTGCGACTCTTACGAATGACGAGGACGGAAGTATCAACGTGAAATTCCATTCGGAGAAGACCGACACCGTGTAATCATCGAGACCGCGTTTCTCGTGGGACCAGTTTCCTCGCTGCATGGGAAATTTTTCTTTATTTCTGTTTTCGTTAAATCTCCTCTATTCATTCACCGGTCTTTCTGTTCGAGGACTTTTTACATGATTTGTATTTACTTTACGACTATCAGCGCTACTCAATCGTTCCGTTCATATCCATGGGCGTTCGTACATCTTGCTGTCAGTAATGTTCCATTAAGAGCACTGGGCAATTGTTCAATGAACGTGACCTACGAAATCCACCTGGTAATAGTACCATGAAGTCATTCACCAGTGTTCTGGTCGATGTTGATCTCAGTTCAACTGTCCTTCCTTAAAAATGTCAAGAGTCTCTGCGATTGCATGTTTAAGGTACTGTCTATGTTATTGTTCTTTTATCCGAATCAGGTTTAAAGCTAGAGCTCGACCGCCCGTACGTCGATGGTTCTTGCGTGGCAACACACGAATTTGGGATTCCTCCGACGTTCGATGGACAATTATCCTTTCGCATTGAACGCGCCAAGCCGGCCCACCGGATCACATGTGCCTCTCTACCGGAGCCTCGCGTGTTCCTTGCTGCCGTCGTGTCGGACTTCCGCATCGTCCATCCACCATACCGGAAGATCCTCCGACCGTGTGTTCCCAATATACAATAATGACGCCTGTGTGGATCCCGTATATCGGTACTCAACTGATTCCCTTGAATACGCTTGACGGAACGTACGAGGGAACAAGAGAAAATGCCTTGCTTTCGATTGTAACAAGTTATGTGATTTATAAATATGCATAATGGGGTTTTGTGATGTTTTACTTTATCGCATCTTTGGCGACTGTAATGTTTCTAGAAATTTGACGACAGGTTTAGATCAACTGCATTGTATAATCCTGCAAGCTTTTGAAATGAAAGGGTAAGATTGTTAATACATACTCTTGTATACAGAATATTTAATGAATTTTTTTATTTATATTATAATTCACGGCTAACGCAATATTTCCTGTTGCATTTAACAGCACAGGTTATTACGAGTAATCATCGTTTTATTATCGACACTGACAAGCATGACCAAAGTGCTTCGGCAAACTACGATGGAAACATAAATATTTAGTATTGTTCCAAAGTGTGTCCGTTTGCACCGCTTAAAGCTGCCTCTGCAAATAATGCCGGTATATTAAGCTTAAACTGTGATTTGTTCCGTAGATCGTGTTTCCATCGTAGCGAGCATATTTTGCACCGAATTATCGTACCTCGAAACGCTACGATGGGACTGCCAATACGCGTTTTACCGTCACAAAGAATTCCAGAGGCGGACGGAGCAGAGCCGCGCAGACTCTTTCGCGATATAGCACTCACGAAATAATTTTTGTATTAAAGGGAATGGCGAATGAAATAGCGCTTGCGATCTTATCTCGTCTACGTCAGGTATTTTGTCCATGCCCTCCTGCATCAAAGGTTATGACCAAACCTCGTGGCTGATGATCAAACATAAATGCATGCGTGTTCACGTACACGATCCTCAGGATGTCTAGGTGCGGTAGCATCGAAGATCCATGCTTCGTACGTGGGGTACGTCCATCTCGACGTGGACGTTCACAATAGCTTCTGTTTAGAGTACTTACGCTGAAGGGGGCTGCCGAGTAACCCAAGTCAGCCATCTTACGTCGAATAAATCATCACGAAGACGTCAGAGATATCATTGAGTCGGTTGACGGAGAGCAACGTCGCGCCTAATACAACGGGTGTCGCGAGAGTACCTGATACCGGAACGTATACCTTGTATTCGGGATAATTAATTATCACGCGAAACCAGTCGTGGCGGTGATGGAGATCCTTGATGAATTTTGCTGAATCAAATCTTCTCGTTGTGCTGTAATGTGGTCATTTTTCTTTTGGATTTCTTGGTTAACGTAATGCGCATTGCGCGTATTGTATTGTTTACAACGTAAAGAATTACACGCTTTGGTTGGAACAGTTATCGATTGTTGGCGGAATATCCGTTGCGCATAGCTCTGATAATTAGCAAAAGCTCGTGGAATATTCTATAGACGCAATTTCGGTAGTTCAAACCCTTTGCTCTGTATGCGGTATCCGATTTGTCTTTGGGAATTCATATTAGGACTAATAGTGGAATGCCTTTAAGGCGATAAGGTGTTTGAACCAAAATAATTTGATAGCTCTCATGACTCGGCTGCCAATATTTGCATTATATTAAAACTATTAAATTGAAAACGAACTATTATATTAAAAACGCTTTGTATTAAAATTATTAAATTAAAAAAGAACTATTATATTAAGAACGCTTTGTATTAAAACTATTAAAACAATATCCGAATCGTAAACTTTCTGTCTTCAAAACAAACACATAAATGCGTCTATATTATACGTAAACTATTACAACTGATATTACAAAAACTAGCAAAACTGCTAAGTATATCGCAAAAGTGTATAAAAAACAAATCTAACTTTGGTCAAACTAATAAAACTGCTTACAGAACATTAACATGAAAAGAAAAATTCGTAAAAACTTTGCAAACAGCTTGTAGACTCTTACATAATGAATGTAAAAAAAAATGTTTAATGTATACTTTGTGCAAACATTTTATAACTGGTTATCATACAATTGCATTCGAGGTGGAAAGGCCAAAGCTGGGCTATAAGAAAAAGAAGTCTCCCGGCCGAGAGAAGTCGAGTCATGGTAATATGCACCGCGTACACCGGGTATATTCGGGAGCTTGGTGTTACGATCGGTGAATAGTATCGCGTATCAATCAGATGCCGAGAGCCACATTGTCTTACGCGTCAGACGGATAAAGGGGCGCCTGGCCCGCGTGTTCTCTGAGCCTTGAGGCCCGAGTGCCCAGGAGCTCTGGACCACCCGTGCACAGCCTATGGACCCGCCTGGTATCTTATTGACTTAATGTCAGTATGTCGAATCGCTGCCACGTCATCAACACAAGTGTTTTATCCCTCGTCTAACTCAAATCAGCTTTACGATACGTAACACTGATGAATCGCCTCGTTATATAATACGTTTAACAAAAATCATTCTCCTTGATTAGTTAGTAGCTTTGTACATGATACGCGTTCCTGTCGAAAATTTTTCCTTATGTCTAATAAAACATATTGTCTGAGTAATCGGCAGTGCTTTTTTTTCTTTTTGGAGTAGTAATAATAGTATTTTTGGGCGACTTTATCTATGAATATTTAATAATAGTATTTCTGCACAACAGGCTGCTGTACGAAAACAAATTTTCTATAGATGTTCTAACAGATATGAATGGGTGTAGTAGTAATATATAAATACTAAAGTTTTTATTTATGACCGACGAGAAGATGTCGAAAGAATAGCGGAGTTGTACTTTGTTCAAAGATCAATCCGTTCTGTAAATATGTTTAATTTAGAAGCGGATTCACTGCTGGAGGAAACTTCATATTTAAATATCATATGTAAATGCATAAGTGGACGTAATTACCCGAGTTAATCACGCGCGTTTGCATTGCAACATATGCTTCGCAACTTCGAGGATGTACGCGTTTTAAAAGCGAAAGGCTCGAAGCGAGAAGTTAAAATTATACTCCACTTAAGCAAGTTTCCTTCCAATTACGATGTCTTAAAATTATTACTAACCTGAAGTTAGACCTGCTACAATATTACAGGACCCACCACCTTTTAAGTATTATTTCACAGAACTAACCGTGATATATTGTAATCAAACAAAACACGTACTTCAACGTAGATCTTTAGATGCTGAACGTTTAAATAAGGAATCCAAATTACATCACCTCATTTAACAACAAGCTCCAAACATAAATCCAATTATATCTCACCACACCTATAATACATAATACATCTATAACGTTGTAATGCATTTATAACGTAGAATCACACATGCTCATACCGCGATTCATAGTTTTTGTACTTGAATCTCGCACATGGTTGCCTCGCAATACCTGTAAACATAACCAACCAGCGTACGTACTCCAAGCCCAAATCCAATTGTCCCAACGTTCGAGAGCATGCCCTTCGAGCAAAGGGTTCGAACCGGAAGTCAAGGCGGTTTTTCGTACGGCGTACCCATGATAATACGTTCTCTTGCAGAATCGGAATGACCGGTTGGACATTCAGGCTGGTCAAAAGTTCCTCGTCGACCGACACGAATGGGACTGCGGAGGAAGGCCGAGCAAAGGCGCCCGCAGGGGCATCGCGAGGACTGAGTACACAGTAGCAGACTTCTCATATAATGCGATATAATCACCTGGCATGACTACACACTATCTGATCCTCACGCACACGGCCGGCCGCGGGAACGGCCGCTCTCACACGCGGACGCGTACGGAAATCGCTGGTAGGGTCGCATTTGAATCCGAGGTGATCATTACTCACTGCTCCTGATATTACTTCAATTCAATCAGTGTCTCGCCACTGCCACGCTGACTCTTCCTGCACGTATACGATGTCCGTCGACGTCACGTGCGTATGCGTATTGCGAAGCGCCTACCTATGACCAGGCAAAGTCGAAACGTGTATATGCGCGGCCGGGTGATGAATGGCCACGGCCGACCCTGGAATGCAGTCCCGTGCATCGACGTTATTGGCCGATTTTTTGGTCGATCCTCGAGGACCGTGGGCAGAAACACCGGGGGTAACGTATTATCGCTAAAGTCTTGGGAATAATCACCCTGGTGCGTCCTTCTGTTATAGACAAATGATGCTTCGAAGGTGCTGGCGAAATGTCTAGCCGATCGAATCGCTTGGAAAAGGGGAAGAACGTGGGGACTGGGAGTGCTGGGAAAAGTTTCGAGAAAATTCTGCGCAAGGAGTGTCTGGATTCTTCGCGAATAATGAATCGCTGATTCAGCGTATTTACGGAGGAAAGAAATCAGAAAGAATGAAACGAAGGTTAGTTCTATGGAGGTGATACGTGATTACGAGAGGTGTTTTTATCACGTGGTCGCAAACGATAATTGTCGCCTATGGACCACTGTGTTTTAAAGTTGTTGTATATGATAGGTTTTTATAGTCTATTACTTCTATGTATTTTTTTTAGATGATATTGTTTCACGTCATTCTAGGAGCAAACACATGTG
The DNA here is from genome assembly GCA_038496175.1 of Ampulex compressa. Taxonomy (NCBI): domain Eukaryota; kingdom Metazoa; phylum Arthropoda; class Insecta; order Hymenoptera; family Ampulicidae; genus Ampulex; species Ampulex compressa. The sequence goes on along the minus strand of JBCFXI010000209.1, from coordinate 209,632 downwards.
GAAAGTAGAGTCTAGGTTACACGATCTTAGCAAGCAGGATCTTAATTATAGATCCTTAAGTAAGAGCCAGATACTCATTCTTTAAATGCGAATACTTGAGAATTATTTATTTCATGATGTATATACTTTGAATACCAAGACAATATCTTCTTTGAAAAAGTTGTGAATTTCCCGCCCATCACCTCTGGTTCTTCCATGTGATATGTATACTGTAGCTCTGGTGCTTTGAACACATATCAAACAGTAAGTCTTAAGCCCAATGATCTTAGCAGTCGGTGCCCAAAGTGGAGAAAAAAATTGTAAATTTACAAATTTGTATTACGTAAAATATTAATTGACCATGCTTTGGAACTTGTAAGAACGCACATTACTTAAAAATGATGAACGAAAACTCGATCTCCTCCTTCATCTGAGCAAACAGTTTTCAAACAAGACTCTACAAACGTACCTACCTTAGAATTGAGGATAAAGTTTCTCGCTCCAGACTATCATACATAAACGTGCCACGATACGTACACACGCCATACTTAATCAATGCTCGCGTTTCGAGCTGGTCCCAACTAATCCCCTTTTCCGCCAAAACTGATTCTATCCTCGAGGCAACGACTTCTTCGGAAGTGACGCGAGAATAGTCTTCCTCGATAATCCGTCCTCGTTCTTTGTATTATCCAAACGGCGCAGCGAGCAGGTAATTCCAAATTGGTAATCACGCGATGGCGCCAACCTCTCGCGGTCCGTCAGCAATCTCGAGTCTTGTTGTTCGGCTCTTCGGGCTCCTTTTCCCTCTTCCTCGCTGGGTTCCACCATCGGTTCTGCCCCCGCGCCCCCCTTTCCCTGCTCGTCCTTCCACCCAGAGTTGCGTGGTCGCTGGCACGGTCTATGTGGGATGATTGTGTGCAGAGCGGAACGTTCCGGTACCGCATCGGAGGTTTGCCTTTGTGATGGCCGACGCGGGGACGCGAACGGCTACTGAGATACGCGCTGAATTATCTACTACGATGGTTCCTTCAACTCGCGCCTGGTATACCCACGTACGCTGACTACCCGCCCACTCCTTTACCCCCCTTCATCTTCTCGTGGAGCGGCAAAAGATGCGGATACACGTCCTTGAGGATGGCCACCGTGATCCTACGCCTCGTTTCCACCTTGCGATGATAGCCTTTAACGCTCCATAACCGACTGGGACTTGAAAGTAAAGCTTCGTTTAGGTGCTCTGTATTAAGTCAATTATCCTTTCTAGCCGGATTCGTAGATTATTATAAATCAGGGGCCACTCGTCGGTGATGAAGTAAACCGTTGTTTGTATACGATTTTGTTGTGTTTTTTAAAGAACATGGGATTGGACATTGACGGAGATTGAAGTATGATCGGAGTGTTGAATTGTAAGGGATATATGGGTTTTAGAGAGAAGAGAGTTGGAGCAGCGAATCTTTAGGAATTTTAGAATGAAATTTCTGTATTGCACATTTTCATTTTCTGTTCTATCAAGGAGTTTAATTATCTATCATCCTTCTTAAAGGTAATGTCTACGAATATGTTTTCAGCATTTTGATTCCTACCTATTATGTCTCCTTGAAGTTTTCAGATAGACTTTTATGCTATAGAAACATTTTTTATGCCAATAAGTTGATTCATTTTGTGATGGGTTAGTAAGATTACGAACTCTTCTGTGGAACTTCTAAACTATGAACATAAACGTCGAGGGTCAGGTGTGGAATAGAGGTATCTTTTATCTTCGATTATGTTCACATGTATGCCACATGTGTGTCTCAGATCTTCAACAGCGATCCATTTAATTATCTTCGTGCATACTTTTACTTTGCGGCGCGATTTATCCTTGGTTTCTTTTCGTAGTTTTTGTCTTCTCACAATTAGGCGCCCGTTTGGCGTTCGATCGTTCATATCTGACCCTTTTCTTCTTTTAATCTTAAAGCAACTCAGAGCTTTCGCTTTCTTGCGCATATGTAATAGTGCAGTAGAGGTTTGTCTATCATCCGAATACTTTATTAGTCAGTACGTTTTTAGATATTGACTTATTATTATCATATGAACATTTTTGCTATATATAACTTCTTTTTATTCATATAACTTCTATTCATCATTACTGTCACCTGGTAATAATCCATTTTCAGTTTCATTTTCTACCGCGACCAATCCCGTATATTTTGACTTTTGTAATCAAGGAAACGAGAGAACACTAATCGATCGATCAAACATGTAATAAAAAGTAAATATAAATATTTCTATAAAAGACAATAATTTATAACGATACATTACAATGTGGTCTGTCGCAGTAGCCTATTCCCACACTGTTATCCTTTAATTCTCTATCTATTCTTTTCGAAGTAGAATTCAGCCGATCAAATCGACATTATCGCGTGTAAACAGTAATTTTCGGCCACTCGTGCGTGGCTCAATAATTAAAAGATTCATGATTAACGCTGAAAAATTAATATTCTAACCTTAATTCAGCTATTTATCGTAGTGTATCGCTAGTGAACTTCAGAGACATAGTTCTAGCCCAGCGCCAAATATTATCCATAGTTGGGAGGAGTGTTCTCAGTGCAAAAGGTTAATTCTCTCCCGGGGCGATTATCGCGCCGCGGCAACGCCGCCATCGGGGGGAATAGAGCGATACCGATCGATATCAGATCGCGGAGAAGGAAGCGCAATCCGACTTCGTGAAGGTGAAATGGAGTTTCGCGGATTACGGGGTCACGAGCTGATCCTCCCGCGTGCATCTAACGTAAGTCGCCGTTTCGCGATACCGCGTCGGCCGGCTTCGCGTCGCAGACAGATTGCACCGTGCTCCTGGGCAACGTTAATCGATGTTCCCACTGTCAGTGACGAATGAGCGTAATCGGTAGAACCGAAACGGACCGTGCGAATTCCCCGACGAGTGCAAAACCAACTCTCCCTCTCCTTTCCTCCTATTCTTGCCCCTTTCCTCCCTTCTTCGCCCTCTCGCTTCTCGAGCGACGATTTGGTTCTTCGCGCAGTATGCAACGATCTACAATGCGAATCTTTTTATCGATCACGTTTTACTGGATTTTTATTCATAGATCGAGATTACAATGCGGTACATTGCGGTTTACATGGTATAAACGAATAATTGAATTAGGAGGATAATTAGATAATTGGAGGTAGAAGCAGGACAGTTTTAAAATTGTCATATTGTATTTTTGGATGGAATACGTTTTTTTTTATGTAATAACTATGTCTGAGATTGATTTTTATGTTTATATATGTATGTCAGTGTTGTTATGTGTATATTTTTGGAAAGTGCTATGTCACACTCGTATGTATCTCGAAATTCAATATTATTTACTAGAAATAGTCAATTTTTAAGTTCTGGAATTAATTCAGATTAAACTAAAGTTGGGTAGTATGATTTGCTAACCTGGCGTTACGAAATACCATACGAAAACGAAGAGTATTTTAATTGATCATTACAAATCTTAATAAATTAATCTTTACATGTAACACCACGCCTGGTATCATATTAGATGTAAGTGTTGAGAAAAAAGTCTGGGAAGAAATCGAACCTTTCATTTGATATTATAAACTATTATCTCATCTATGAAAAGATCTACATCAAGAATGTATTTTTACACGCGTATGTACAAATTTTTATGTCTCTTATCGATGTATTGCGTACCATCTAAACAGGATTCTTAAGATTCCTCGTTTGCTGTGACCAGGCAATAAATCTTGTGGTAAGGACTGCGGCCAGTGGATTATATGCGGTCAAATGATCAAAATTACAAGGTCCGCCTGATGACGTTCCCCCGGTCGTCGCTGAGCATAATCCAAGTTCCGCTCGGCGATGCTGATTTTCATTCGTCGTGATTGGTAAAGTAAACGTACTGAAAAATTGCCTGGACGATTCCTTATTCGTTATCCCCGCGATTTCAAAGCGGAACGCGAAGTAAAGGGACGGAGCAGCATGGGAAAGTAGCCGAGCTTTCGATCATCGACCGCGGAATCTCCTTAAACTGCTGCTCGTAAATTAGAGAATTTGAATTTGTTTCTTTCTCTGTAGAGAAAGTCAGTCATCAAATAAGATTTGGATGTTTTGTTACGTAAAAGCACTGAAAATCGTACGGATTTGAGTGTTATGGGAGTTTGGAACTGTTTGTTTCTTCTAAATAATCGTGGTCTTACCAAAAGAATCGTTTACGTGCTTCTCGGTTGTAATATTTATTACAGAAAAAATGTTAAGATACTTGATAAAATCTTAATGAAAGTGTTGTTGATAAAAATTCAAATTGCACGCTTTACTTTCAAGCTACAACTTTAGTCCGATTCGGTAAGAACCATCAGTGATTTTCTAAATATTGCGTCAAAAGGCCAAGAAAGTTGTGTAGAAATACGAGATGCGTCAAAAAGTAGAAAGAGTAGTTATGTAAAAATAATTAAATGCGATTTAATGAAAAATGTGTATCATTCTCTTTGAAATAGTTCTTTTAAAATGCCATACACTGGCAGTGGCGGTGCTTCCACTCCTGGAAATAGTTCTGGAATTCTTCTACTGAAACTACTTTCAGTTTGTTGGTTACAACCTTTTGAATGTTATTCGCAGTTTCAAAATAACGTCCCTTGGGATGGTTTCTGATTAAAAAAAAAAAGCAAGTCACACGAGCTCAAATCTGGGTACTGTGGATGCTGTGGAACCGCAGGTATACGTTTGTTGGCCAAAAACTCATTTACAGAAAGTGCAGCAGTTTACGTTGCCCGATATGTCACTGTTCCATTTCCGTAACGTCACTAAAACACACGTTTATAAAACTCACTTGCGAAATCGCTCATGTTAGCCAAATCGAGTTGAAATTAATACTCAGACTAGAATGCAAATGTACACCTAAAACAGCCACCTAATACCGAATACGATGTCGCGGATTTTCGAATCATTTTCGAATAACGACATCCGCTTCGTTATTCCCTATACACACTCCATATCTCCTCATTATTATATATACAACATTATACATTATCATATATACATTATATACTTCATTATCATTATATATACAACCAATGTCCCTACACCCAATCACCAGAGATTCCTTTTGCGACTTAATAGCGACCTGGTTAACGCATTAACCCACCAGCATCCTTACTGGGAAGTTTGCGCGAAGTATATCCATCTTCATAGCCGGTCTTTTACAGCAGCAATCTGTTCAGACGAGTTAGACTCGGCGATACGTACGTTTAATTCAAGGCCTTCGAACAACGTACCGGGACGAATAGCGCCGAAACGGGTGTGCCTCAGACAGGTCCGATATTCTCGGGGTTCCCGGAGATTGACATTAGTCTACGCCGAGAGAAATTACAAAATTAAAATTCAATTATCCGCCGGGTCGGACGTGCGCCGCCAAGAGATTTCCCGGAGTTTTTCCACGGTACGGCTTCGGAAGACGTCTGGGGAAATTGCATCGCCCATTCACGGTATCCCGGATGATCGCTGGGAGACGTCGTTGGGCCGAGGGCGGAATGACAGGAACAATCTGCCGTTGTCATTCGTTTCGTGCCCGATTCGAGGAGCGATCCGTGGATGGAGGGAGAGAGAGAGAGAGAGAGAGAGGGATAGAGAGAGAGAGAGAGAGAAGGAGGAGGAAGGTGGACGAGAGTAGCGGCACGAGATACGAAGGATTCAGGAGAGACACGGCCTCCCGCGTACCTACGGCGTACTTGTTATTGCAAGAACGCGAACACCGTGTGCAAGTCGTGAAAACGAGTTGCGCGATTTACGGTTGCGTTTAAACTTCACGCGGGTATTTTAAACGCGACTGTCCATTTTGGGAAATAAAGCACGTTGCGGAAAAGTGTTTGCGAATGTCCTTGATCGATGGTATTGTTCAAAAGCATACAATGGCGTGATTTAATATCGAAGAAAAAGGAGATATTTAAAGATTTAAGTATCGAAGAAAAAAAGATCTGGTAGTATTAATATGGACGATCAAAATTTGGGGTAGAGAATTGCGATCAAAAGTATATAGCTATGCGATTATTTGTGTCTTGAAACTAAAGTTTATCTTGAAAAAGGAAAATTAATTGCCACATCAGGTGTCTAGAAAGGTGATTTATTTTAATTCTCCATTTGACCTTACGAAGTTAGAATTTTACTCGACTGCATCGACTATTTGTGTCGTATAATAATTTTGAGCCACTAGTGTGTAACTCAATTATTATATAATTTCTAAAATATAAAATTAAATTAAATTAATATTAGGAAATTCCAAAGTTTAAAATTATCGTGAAAAAAAGACACTCAGATAACTCGACCGCTATTCGAAAAAATTATTATTCCACACAAATAGACCACGTAGTCGACTGAAATTCTAATTTCATAAGATCAGATGCGAAATTAAAATTAGTGAAATATTGCTCTGTTAAACCCAGAACTGCTGTTTGTTCATTTACAATACCCATTAATAATTAACAGCAAAATGAACAGTAACTAAAATAGTAAGAATATATTTTAGAATCAGACATAATTACTCCTGACTCTCTTCTTGCTCGAAATTGTACATGATTTAGAAAATAGTCTTGCGAGCAGTTGTGAATCCTACGTAGAGTGGATGATTAAGAAAAACTAGTTGTTTACGACGTTTCAACCCTGTTGCGGGCCATCACTAGCTATATTGACCTACAGAGCTACATGAATTAAATTATAATAATTTTCTCTGAAGATATAGAACATTGTATGTGTAGATAAGTAATGCATGTGCGGATATTAAGTAAAACTTGAGCAACTGTTAGAATACGTGGAAAACGAACGTTAACAAAATCCAGTGGAATTCAACGTAAGGCATAGAGAGATGGAGTCCGAAAAAGGAGAAAGCAAAAAAGAAATTAAAAAATAAAGGATTGGAGACAACAATGCATCGGATAGGATAATCAATACATTTCAACATCATTAAGAATGCTAAAAGAACATTCTCCCCCACCAGCCACATTTCGTTTGCCACAATACGCGGAATAAACAGATCGCTCGTGAATGAAAGTTCGCTGCCGCGCGGTGCAGAAACGCGACGGGAAATTCGGGCGGGCCGAAGATACGCCGCGCCGTTAATTACCGAATTCCAGGAACATCTTGACTCGTCAAGCGGGCGAATCTTTGGCAATATATCTGATAAGCGGGTACTTTGATGGGAGAACCCGCGAGTCGAGATGCTCGGCCCCTTCCACCCTGAATTCCCTCTTTTGCCCCCCCCCCTCCCCCCCCGGCCCACCTTCCCTTGCTTTGCTTTCGCCTTTCCCCCCGCGACTGCGAAGGCTGCGTGTTTGCATTTCGTTATATCCAATCGCGGCGGGGAAAAAGAAAGGAGAACAATGGGAATTATGATATTTGTTTGTTCGCCAGTCAAGAGAGTCCCTGGGGCGCGCGGCTTCTGCGAGGCCGGGATCGACCTTGAAATTATCCGCGCAAATCTTTGCGGCCGGATGAATAATTATTGAATGCGCGTAGCATAAATATAATACGTTACACGAGAACTGGTTATGTATGTAAGTGGTTCTGAGGCATGGAGGGAGGAAGAGGTTAAGGAGCGTCCACATGGAGTGCGTCGTAGGCTACCGGGAAGGAAATTCGATTAATTAAGAATATTTCAAAATGGGGTTGTAAACTTACGGTGGTTGAACATTATTTATTTCCAAGCGGCGATTATGATATACGGTAACGATCGGAAGTACAATATATTTAGGTCCGCCCCACTGATAGCGTTGGTCTCTTAAATTATTCGATCGTGTTAAACGTGATATTTGTACCCGATAGAAACGATAACGGCCGAGCCTGCGGGGGGTCTGATCATACGATTAATTGCTAGTATATACTTTTCTGACTTCTACCTAATTAAATTCATCTTGTAGCTTGCCAAATTATTTCAGTAATTCTCAAATCGAATTGCACGATTGTTTTCGTGTCCTTTTGTGCAATAATTAAATTAGTTGACTGTATGTAGGGGTTGATTGTGGAAGGTAAATTCGACGTATGACTTGCAGTACTTATGTGTATTATGATGTATTCTTCTCATAATCAACTCGTAATTAATATTCTCTGGTTCATGGCTTTTCGCGATCATTACGTTAAATCATTAATTCTGCATAGATTAATATCACTAACTTCCCAATGCACTTTAGTTTTGAATTCAAAGTCTGTATTTTCTTCTACATTTAAAAATCTCTGAGCATAATACTGAAATCATCAACATCACGTTTTATCTATTGACACTTGTACAATATTAGAATTTGTATCAAATTCTCAAGCATTCTAGAACAAAATAAATGCCTCGAACAGGATTTCAACCAGAGCTGAAACATTCCGAAATAAAATCAAATATCCTTTCAATCCATCACTTTTCTACAATTTTCGCAACATCTACATTATTCCTCCAATCAACGAACCCCCGTCTCTTCGAGACACATGCTCAGACCGACCACGCGCAATAATCTTCCCTACTTTTCTCAACTCTTCTTCCAGTATCAGAGCCTCTCTCTTCTCCTGCAGAGACTTCTTCTCCGATCGACCACCAGGACCGCGATCATCGGCCGTACGATGACGTTTTCGTGAGACCCACTGAGTCCAGTCCCATCTGCGCCGATCCAACGTAGAGGAAGAGCGAGAGGAATGGTGGAGAGGGTATTTATGTTTCGGTCCGTGCCTGACGCGGTGCCGGCAGATTGGGGGAAGGGGGCAGGATAAAGTTCGGTGGTTCGTATATCGGAGGTTCGCGGATTTTAATCAAGCGCCGATCTGACGGCGAGTTTCGATGGAATAGCCTTAGTCGCGAGATGGTGCGGAGGCGCCACGGGGGTTCGACACGTACAACGATCGCCGTGAGACGCGCAGGGCGCCGTGTATGGGACCGGGATGTAGGTTTATACCTGCCCGGCAGCGGGCCTCCCCTTTCTCCCCCTCGTTTCTTCCACTCGAAATCACCGATTTTATGGGCCACCTTCGACGTTTAATGAAGGAACTTTACGAGGCGGGATTTTGTTTTAAAGAGTGTGCCGGCCTCGTCGATAATTTTCACATAACGACGAGCCAGTTTACTCGCGTCCGATCCTCCACCAGGGAGTTCGGAGATAAGGGACGCTGGAAAAACACGCTTCCTTTCTTTTTTCGCGACGGCCAGTCAAGGCTGTTGTCTATTTTGGCGAGATTCAGGGTACCTCGACTGTCGTGTAATTTATGGATCGTGCGCTAAATATCGGGATTCGTGCAGCATTTAGAAACTAGGTGTGGATAGAAGCATTGAGGATTGAGAAGTATGGAATAAAATATATTATAGCATTCGCGTTATTCGAATATGATAAATTGCTCTGAATTTGCTTTGTCTCATTTACTAATATAATCGCGTATCATGTATCTCGAGTTCGGTGGTGTTGCTGCTTAAACCGCTTCGAGATTGTTAGATGAATTTTATCATTGATAATATGCGGATGAATAAAATATAATATATTGACAGATACTTATACTTCATATTATTGAAGTTTGATTAATTATGCTCATTGATGTTTATTCCATTTATTAAGAAAGGTAACTTTGTAATTTGGAATCGAAAAGGAGTATTTATGATGTTTCAGAATGTTTGCGTATGTTTAGTAATTAACGATCAGAATATACGTAGAATAGAATATTTCTGAAGTTGCATATAATTTAGTTACAAGGAAGTGTGCTTGACCAGGTTTATTTAATCCATTCATTAAGGAAAAACATGCATCCTATATTAATGGAACAATAAGGTATATATCGTTTTGAGTTAACGAGGAAAGTAAGCGACTAAAATACGTATTTTAGCAAAATATACGTATTATTTTAAAGTATCGTTACTGAAATTAACAAATTGCCTCTTGTTTGATTTATTTAAATCAAAGTTTACTGTATAGTGTTACGCTTATTTTTCCATTATCCGAGACACTAAACCTTCATCGCCTTATATGTTTTTAGGGGATTATTGAAACTTTATGATTGATTAAAATATTAATCTTTTAACTTACTTCGTTACAAAAATATTCAAGTTACTAGTTACGTTAGAGTAACCCATTTATTTTTTTTAAACAAAGTCACATTTGAGTTTTCAATTTTGAAGGTTCTTATACATGTATCTAATTTTTATTTCTATTTGTAAAATTAAATGTAGTATTTGGAAGATTTCGATATTTATTCTTTGGCGTAATCATTCAGTTTTTAAATTTATTCACGCTATTATCATTAATCATTCGGTTTAGTCAGCCGTTTTACGTTTGAATACAGGTTTAAATACAAGTCTTGTGCGTTAACTAATTGCTCTTGAGGAAGTACTATCATTCTTCTTGGTCTCCAAATTTCGGCAGTAAATTGCTCGTTATTGGGAATATTCGATTTTAATTGCCTCATTCGGCGAAATCGAGACTTTGGCAGAGCCTGAGTTTGAATAGCTTTTCAATTAATATTTCCACGGCGATTTAATTAAAATTCAATTAATCAACTGGAAGGAAGGCGACCGAGTTTGGCGCGCCGCGTCGACGTAAGTCGTGGAATTAAATTTTAATCTGCCTCGTATTAGTTATGGATTTATGTTTGTTACATCGTGTTTGCGACATTCAGCGATTCACCGTTTCCTCGCTACACTCGACCTCCGTATCAAAGTATAAATGAAAAAAGGAAAAGAAAGCTGCATCGAGTAACGGAAAGACGAGGTCGGAAGAATTATAAACTGATCGACTATTTTAGGACAAGAAAATAAACTAGTAAAAAGGATCTAGTATTTTAGGATAAGAAAACAAACCTTAGCGAAGAAATTCTAGAATAGTACTGACAAATGTTGTAAAAATATATAGAGTGCAAGAGCTTAATAAAAAATTACACCTAAACGTCGATAACGAAGAAATAGTTCTTTCATGTCATTTTAAATCACCTACTTTTATGCTGAGATACAGTGATGGGGGAGAGTTGACAAAATCGTACTATCTAAGGAATTTCTGATATGTCTATTAAACAACACACATTTGTACTAAAATTCTTGTTTGCAATTATACTTTTATCTTTGTAGAAATCCTCTAAATAAAAAATCTACGTGTAAAACAAAATTGAAAGAGCGATTTGAGTAATTTTAAAAAACGTAAAAGTATGATTTAGGACTCCTATATCCTAAATCGTACTGTTGGTTCTTTGGTAATAAATTTTAATTTTGAGAATATATAATTTATTATTTTTTATTATAATGAAACACAACAGTATAAAAACAAATGAATATTATAAATTGAAATAATAAACTATTAGAAAATATTAAAAGTAAAAAATATTAGAAACATTTTGAAAAATAGCATATTCAGTCTTCTTTCATCGCTCTTGCGTCCAAAAATCATATTCTCTTTTCCTTATGCTTGAAAAATTAAAAAGAAAATACAGTAAGTTTAAATGTTAGTAAAACAATACTTAGATAACAACTTTTTAAATCGTACTGGTACAATGCAAAGGTTGCAATTGCGGTACGATTTAGGAAACTAAGCAAATAGATAAAAATATTATTATATTTATCTAACCCAAAGATTATGTAAATCACATTCTAAACTTACTATAAAGATCGTATATTAAATATATTTCAAAGAAACCACAAAATCAATGAATCATTTATAGTATTTATTTAAGATTCGTCTTAAAATACTTTATTGGTCAAAATTAACATCAAACTTACTTTAGATCATCCGGCTGCTACAAGTTGACGCAAAATCAATCGAGATAACGCAAGTTGTGTTTTACATTACCGACTCCATACACCCTTTACATCTTTACTACTAGAAATCGCAAACATTAATTGATCACCAAAAAAATGAGCCAGTACGATTTAGGTCACCGGTACGCATTATGCAACTCCTTTCCACCTGGGAATTTTCGAATACCATTTTAAAATCGCCCTGTACAACCCATCCAACGAAAGCGGTCGCAATATCCAGTTGATAAACAAATTGTCTTGTTTTAAAGGCGGCCTCAACAGAACCAATATCGCGTCGGAGGCATGCGTCGAGCCGAGTACCAGTACCGCTGCTACTACGACGTCGTTCCCGGTGGCTGCTGATATTTAATACACGATTCTTTGCTGCATATTCATCGTATTGGCGCGGAATCCGCAGGGGCGCGGTGAGCCGTGTTCCTGGTAAACTTACACGGTGTCCGCGGTCGTAAATATATTCCTGCATCGATATTTTAGCAGCGGAGTAACGGCCCGGCAAAAAATTTCGAGGACAGGCGTATGCTTAAGGTGCTCCCGGAAATTTACGCGCGGGAGGATCTGCAGACTTGCATTAACCCTCCGACTATGGTACTTGCAGGGTTCTGTGCCGAAGTAATTTTTAATCTGCATTGATATTTCACTAATGCACGCCTGGCCAATCCAAAGTGCCGTTTGATGATTTAACAATTTCTAAGGGTCTCACGTAAATATGAATAATAGTCACTTTTTTGCAATATTTTTTTTTAAACCAGGCAGTACAATGAATTGAAAAATGAAATGAAAATGTAGAAATGCATTGACAGTGTACAATCAGTATAAATCTCAAATAAAAAACAATACTTTAACTAGATATTGAAGAAACACACGTTGACCCGACAGCAAATTATATTTATATGGTAATAAACATAAAATAAAACTAGAAATGTCCAATAATTAAAAAGAAAACACAATATTACATATATGACTGCCGGTCAGTCTTGTTACTTATGCATATCTAGGGTCACTCGAGCCCCTCATACCGTTATACCAACGCACTCACCGGAGCTCAAGGTCCTTGCCGCGATACAATGTACTACTCTTTTGTCAGTTTTTGATTATTCGATTTTTTATTGTATGCGTACGAAAGAACGACATCGAGAAAGAGAGTTGTGATTTGAGGTTTTATAAGAAGAAAAAGAGTTGTGATATTTGTGAGACAAGAACATACAGTTGTATGCGATATCAATTTCTCCGTATATATATCTGGTACGGATGACGTCTCCCTGGAGCACATGTAACTCGCGTTGTACGACGCGACTGAGCTGCGGAAAATCTATGCGCCAAAGTAATTTTGTCTACTGTCCCGAGGTGCGAAGTTCACACGCGGGATGGAACAGGGGCAAGGGGAGTATTCCGCACGCTCCCCGTGAAGCCACCATTAAACCCTCCCCTACCGCCCATAATTGGGCTATATAACGCAATCTGAGATCGTAATAGGATAAAGATAGTAAGTGTAGTTTACTGTAAGAAGTACGCCTATGACTTAACGTTCAGCGTATCGTTCGCATTATTTCACTCGGTTTCAGTACAGTTTATTTCCTCCCTCTGTCAAGCAAATGAGGGCGTATGATTGCTTCCACAAATAGCGCGTCAGGGTGAAAGAATAGGTGAGAATTGATGCTTCCCTTGTATTTTGATCAATGAGACTGGAAATTGCTGCAGATGCCAACTTTCCAGCTGAGAAGAGTATTTGGTTTTTGTGAATAAAGTTGAGCCGATCAAGTTCTATGCTCCATGATGTATGGTGGAAGTCTGTACAAAGATTGACTGACTACGTGACTTCTGTCAAAGAATATGAAAGGAGTATTGATTGGACATGTTCAAAGTAGAAAAAGTCCGAAAAATGTGCTAATCAATGTGTATTGCGTTTACGTATATTTTGAGTTTGGGTGTTGTATTAAGTACAATAGAATTAGAGGTATGATAAACCTTTCGTCTATTTATCGTGACATTAGGGTATTTACACAGGTGCCTCCTCGAAACTGACTTCAATTCTCAACAATTTACTGAACAAAGGTAAACGAAGAAATTTATAAGTCATTGTTGCTGTAAAGTACTTCTGGGACCGTATAATAATTTTTATACACGTGGACAGTATCATACATTGCTACATTTGGTATTAATTCCGTATGGTATATTAATAACCCTATTAAATCATACTATAAATTTTAGTATAAACATAGGTTCTTATAGCAAACCATACTTTTTACCAGCCCCTTTTCGCATATCATCTATTTCACACACATACAAACTGAATAAAGATATCGGATATTTAATGCACATTTTCTTCGTCCCAATTTCCATAAATAGCATTCAACTAATATCACATTTAATTAAACTTACATTACGCATAAACGACGTTCATTTCAACGTAAATGGCTTTACCAGAATACCGTTTCAACGAGGTCAACGATGCCTCGAATCGTCTTACCCTTTGGATTAATCGAATCCAGAGACCGCGGTTTGCGTTTAGTGGATGTCCACAGGTAAGCACCCCCTTAGACTGGTGCACGATAACAGTGGGAAGGTTCTAGGTTACCCCTGCCCCTTTAGTCTGTCTCACCGTTTGGTTGGGTGTAGGTGTTCCGGAGGTGGTGATAACACGACTCGATCCATCACTGCCTCGAACGGTAGCCGAAAGGGGTCGAAGAGGTAGTCGAAGGTGGTTTAAGGTGGTTTAAGGCGGTTTAAGGCAGGCGAACATAACACGTGCGTGAGTGTAGACATAACCGCTGGTGGTCGGGTTGCCTTGCTTCTTACTTGTGTATGGGTAACTAACTGCAGGACGAGATATATCGCGGCAATCGATACTCGGCGCACGGCCTCGGCCCGAAGTCAAAAACCAATTCCGCGAATCGGCCGCGATAATCTTTATAGCGCAATACGAGCCGCTTATTTTCAGGGCGGTGTAAGGCGAATTTTTAGGAAAATCGGGGTCTACCTTATTTCGATTACGAACACATTTGATTTTACATAATTTGCGGTGAAGAGCCTTCAAAATTCCTAAGAATTTGTTAACGGAATTTCAGATGTTTTGTAGAATTGCAAATGTATTTAGTTTATAAGTATATTGTAGTGCGTAGTAATGGTACACGTGACAACAATTATATATTGCTATCAGAGTTCGTTTTCAAAATTAAAAAACTTAAAGATTGTGGATTTAATACTACGATGCCTTAGGTGAAGAAATTCATTAAAAGTTGCACATTATACATTCTTTTTTCTTATATCATACGTATGGCTTAAATCTGGTACGAAGAATTTTATCCTGAAAAGGAAGACTCCAATACAAGTCATTTTCATATATCACGTAGAAATTGTGATAAGATAAAGAAAAGAGAACTTTGTAATTAAATTTCACTTAAAAAATTCTCCACTTTATATCCATAGTGTATTTTTAATTTAAAAAATACCTGTAAATGAGAAGTTGTGACAATAAGTTATGGTACAACCGATGTCTAACAGTAAAGAAACGCACAACGACATGGAAAAAGAGCGAAAGTGAAATAGCACGCATCGAGTGCATGTTTATCGCATATCAAGCATACGATTCGCGAATCGAAATCGCAGTTTATGCCAAAAGCACGATAAATCTCCCCCAATAGAAAATCATAAAAAAGCAGTCTGAGCAAACAAATACGAGTTCGTAGAATTTTGAATACGGGAAGCGTAAAAATTAATGCCACGCAAGAGCGGGCGCGTTAGCATTTATTCCGGTGCGAAATTATTTTCCGCCCGCTTGGAATTCAGTCGATTTTCCGCAATCATGAGCGACGTCGATCACGCGGTATCGCGACAGCGGGATTGCGACAAATCCGTGCAATAACCTCGCACCTCCGGCGCGACGTAAAATGTGCAAATGTAGGCAACCGACACGAATCGGTACGCAAACTGGTTGAGTTACAGCCAGCGACGGTTATAAAGTCCGAGGAAAGACGTTGCTACGTGGGGTAAAGTTGCGAAGTGACTGTGAGAGGTGGAAGCGAGAAAGGGGCAATCCCCCCGCAGTAATATTTCCGTGTCACGTAACTTTTAATATTGAAGGGTGTTTTCTCACCTTCAGCATAATATTAGGCGGCGGATTTTGAATTTAAAGGTCACGGGTTTGGGGCTCACCTATTCGATATGCTAATGGCACAATATTGAGCCGAAGAGCCGTGCCTATAATTTAGGCGAGGCTCGCGGGACCGCGTATGCTGTAAAGCAGCGGTTCTTAACCTTCTTAGTTAACTTACCCCCTTGAATCTAAAAATAAGCTCTTGCATCCCCTTAAAGAACGTGTGTATATTTTTTACTTGAGAAAAAACATTTATTGCACAAACAAATGCCGTGTTTATTTACAATATATATTATTATATAACATAAAAAGCAATATTTAAATTTTAATAGCTAGGTTGTTGTTTGTTTGTAATGATTCTATTAAAACGGGGCTTTTTTTTTAAAGAGCTACGCGTAAGTCATCAAATGCATTTAAGCGATTTCTGGTTTTTGTTTTGATGCCCAAAGGGGCAAAAAATTCTATGCTGTCTTTGTCAGTTAAATTTTTTGTTAAATTTTTTGTTAAAATTTTTGTCAGTTAAAGTTTTTATCAGAATAAATCGTCGCCGCCCATTGAATTTGGATCAAACAAAAATGGATAGAGTCAATTTCTCTTGCACCCCCTGGAAATGCTTTCTTGCACCTTCAGGGGTGCGCGCACCCCGGGTTAAGAACCACTGCTGTAAACGATAGGTTCTTGCCTCGTGAGTTCAGTTATTGGCGGTGTATCCTGGAATTTTACTGCTGGCAGCCTTCATAAGGATAGCCACTACGGAGCAAATAGAACTTGAGTTTCTATCTTAAATATCTGTATGTGTGCTCGTCGGTGCTATGTCATCGGATTTTATTTCTGCTTTTGTCCCGTTTTATATCGAGAAGTAAATCTTTCAGTACGTTGGTAGTTTCGATTATCGATGCTGTGTCGGGGAATTTTATGTCCGCTTTTAAAGCTGGTAAGGTTGCGTGCTATGAAGTAAATGGAGGTTTTATCTATCGTTTAGGTATTTATCCGTTTGGTTATCGCCGCATAAAAGTTAGCGGTGCGTCTTGTCGAGTTTTATGTTAGTAAATTGATTTTTAAATCTCTGGATATTTAGTTTTCAGAACGAATACAGACATTGGGACATTGGGAGTTCGCCGCTTTGTTGATAACTTCTACGAAGACAGTAATTTTAACGAAGGTACCCAAAAAGAAATCAGCAAGAATTCCATGTATGCATTTCAAAGTTTTCAGAAACAATCTTTTAATTTTTTTCGTGCGTTGAAGTTTGCAGGCGTCATGAATCTCATCGTGGATATTTAGAATGATTTTCAAATCCGAAAATTGTTTCAGGAAGATTGATGTTGGACAGAGTTAAACTCGAGCTTGGCGTCGTGCTGCTAGCCTAGGCTTTTGTATTTTCGTTCACACCTAGGAAATACGACACTCTTCTCTACGAAATTAATCGTGCGAACCGCTAATTAAGGTGTCAACAGAATCTGGCTTGTTTGGTACAGCGATCAGGTTTGCTATACCTTGTTCACGGATCGGATGGTCAAGAAACGTTTATGTAGAATCCGTCGCATAGTCTAGGTACACGATGCTCGTGGTACAATGAGAGTCGGCGAGCTGGTCGTCTTGCTGTGTTACTCTATTAGTGAAGTGATCAGCACGGTGTGTAAAATTCAGAGACAATGTTTTATTTACGATCGTGTTTGTTGGTGGTTGTGTGATGACCGACTATCTTGAACGAACTGCTGATAACTCGAGAATATTGTTAACATAACGCTTAGATTTTGTAGGGGGATTTAGTTGAACCTCCTTGGGCGGAGCTGCAGACTTTTTAGTAAACGCGTGCTTTCTATTGGTTTTTCAGAGTTTCTGTACGGCCCCTTCACCGTAATTGGTCAACTGCATTTTCAGGTAAAATGCAGCCCTGCCGGTAGCCAGATTACCCATCACTGACCATTTTAGAAGGTTGAACACGAACGAAATAATAGCAGAACGCCTATGATATCGATGAGCAAAAGTCGCGTCTAAGTTGAAATAAAACCAGATCCTTTATCACTTGCAGGATCTCTGACGTTAAGCAGAGACCTGATAAATAAAGAATAAAGTAAGTCAGCTTGATATCGTTCGGCTTCTCAAAAAACACGTTAATAAACTTCTGAGTTCCTTGCTTGTGGCGCTGCAACAAATGTCTTATTTTGACTATTTAAGCGTACATAATGCTTCAGAAAGCTCGCTTAAATTACTAATGACGCTATTCGAAATGATAATACTGCATAGAAAACAACTACATCCATTCCCATTGTTACTCTAATAACCGTACAGAATCGTACAAACTTTTTGATTAGCCGATACTCGGCAGGTCATGATAAATAACACTGCTATCCGCGCGTACGGGCAAGACCCAGGCGTCGCTCATATCTGGGTGACGTGTCAGTCAGAGCGTTAATTATTCCGAGCAAGGGAGGAAGGAGGACGATGGAGTAAAAATTCGTGTAGAAGTTTCCAGGGGGGATTGTAAGGCGGCTCGGTGGGTGGCGTAAATGTTCCATCTTGCAATTAAGAGTAACGCGAGTCCGCGCGATAAGGGTGTACAGTGGGCGGGGCGACCTATAAGAAAAATCGACATCCCAGCCGAAGCGGTAGTGTTATCCCTCCCTGCACCCTCTACCCTCCCCCTGTGGTCATTTCTCGTCGGCGTTGCGTGCCATACCGCTAATCTCGAATGAAGTTTATGCACTGCAATCGTATACGCCACGACATCTACGCCTATTAATAGCGGCCGTTACGAATGTACACCGTGAACCTGGTCGTCCAATCAAACGCCTCGCTTCTGCGTCCCGTCGTTTGCGAATAATAGCGGAAATAAACTTCGCAACTGTAAATCGAGATCATTGGAGGTTTTGCGTTAACACATGGTTACGAGGAGAAAAGAGTTTGGAGAAAGGTTTATGAATACAAGAGTGGTACGATATTGAGAAACGTGCTTATCTCATAGTTTTATTGACTTTTGTTTATTCTGTTGATATACGTATAATTTTTTAATAAAGGTACCGGATTTATCTGCATTTTTTTGTGCCGTTATCGTGGTTAATTTGGTTGTGTTGCTAAGAACAATGTCCAGCATATGTGTATTAAGGAAAACACCAAAAAGAGAAAGAAATAATGATAACCATAAGGAAATAGAGGAGAAATGTTTGTGTAAAGGTCCTGATTTTACCTTAGCAAGTATCGAGTTCTTAATCTTGCTCGCTAAATAGTATGCAACGTTATTCTTTACATTTACGGGGCTATAAGCGAGTGAAATGAAATGTTGGCAATATCTCACACGATAATTATGTATGAGTTTAAGTTACGCAGAAATATACAAGTGATTGTTATGAAACCAACGAAGACACCGTTTTGCTGATGTATTTTAATCGTTAATCTAAATTACTACTTATATACAAGTAGAGGATAATATAAGCATAAGTCTGTATCATAGATTATACATTTAATGCTTTCGCAAAGAAAATATTTCTTTGTCTTACCTTTTTGGGCTCTCGCTAAAGTTACTATTCGGTACGATGACTCAAGTAAATCACCCACGATTGCCGCTTCAGGAAAGGGTTAGATTCGGTGGCGATACGTCAGCCATAAAGCACTCTGTGACCTTGAATAAAAATACCATACGCGAAAGTATAAACGCTGCACCGTCTAGTAAATTTGTCACCGAGTACACGCAAATCGCTTCTGCCCCGCCTTAGAGCGTCTAACGATTGATTTACATCGAGCTGGCGCGGGCCACGTATTTATGGCGCTTGTTTGTATGCAGAGAAGGATAATTAAAAATCTGGGGCTCGGGTCAAGGCCCCGAGGAATGCGAGGAAGAAAAAATGCGCGAGGAAGGAAGGATCGAAGATGAGGAAAAACAAAGATGCAGAGGAGGAAGAACGAGCCGCGAGCCAATTAGGCGCGATCCGAGGGTACCGGCAATAATTAACCCCCCGGTGGCTGCGTACCCACCGACAAACTTTTTTTTTTCCACTGCCACAGTACGTTAGATCAGTGCCATGCTGAATCAGGTGCTCGATATTTGATCAACAAAATATGGTTTGAAATAGAAACGATCACATCGGGATTCTTTTTTAAAGATACACGCATTCCTGGCTTGATAATTCGTGACCTATGTCAGTCAGTAGATTTTAGGCTGCATTATCGTAAAGGTAATGTTAAAATTTGACGAAACAAATAAATAAGGAATTGGAATGGTACAATAAATGGATAGTCGATTTTCCATTGAGAAAATCTGGTTTCGTATGAAAGTCATCGATTATTGACTTAAATGCATAATGAATATATCCCAGACTCGATAATTCAAATCTGAATTCAAGCAATAAGTGTTAGGTTAAATGTTCGTAGTGTTCACATTTAAAATTAAAGAACAAATGCAGGAGGTATTACAAAAGAATATCTCATTTATTTCAATAAACCCAATACTACATCTTTAAAGATCTAACCGTGCAGTTCTAAAGATATAATAGTACGTATTAAACAGTTAAATTAATTACGAATAAAAACTTTCCTCGAACGTCATCGCTCGGCATCAGTTCAACTTCCTCCTGTGCAAAACTACACGTCTACTACGTCCAAAGTTTATTACCTAACATACAATATCAATTTTTTGTTAAAATATTTCAACAAAAACCAAAATATATGTAATTCCATGTCAATGTCGATATCGTTGCGAAGTACACGTATTTAAACGCCGTGGAAATTCTCGTCGCGATTCGAGCGGTCAGGACCGAGAGAGCGAGAGAGATCCACCTGGACGGCGGAGAAAATCCTGTCGGGCGGTCAGAGTCGAGGGAGTTAAGCGCAAATGGCACCGCGAGGAATTTATTTTTTCCCGGGGATGTAAAAATCGACAAGTAGGAGAAGCTCCGTATACCTGCTGCTAAATAGAGAATGGTGCAGTGAGGAAGGAGTAGCGGAGAACCACCCTCCGACTCGGCCGACCCGCCTTCCGCTAACCAGCTGCAAGGGGGGAGGAGGAGGAGGGACGTAAGCTCCCAGAGGAAAGGAAATTAGAATTGAATAGTTGATGAATTTTAGGAGTGGCAGACTCCGTGGCGGTACACACGTACTCGGTGTTAACCACCGACACACACGCACGGTCAACCGGCAGTACAATAAAGCGTTTCTCGTGAATGTGTACTCGTCTATACCGAATTGCAGTACCGCGTCCTTCGCCTTCTCGTCGGTTTATATACCCAGGTATCGTTCCTTGCAGAGGTTTCCTTCATCGACCGTCTAGAGCAGGACCGGCCAATAGGCGGACCGCGGTCGTACACCTGTCCCACCATTTACGCGGTGGTTTTTTTTTTTACGCGAATCCCTTTTTACGCGATAAATTATAACTTTATTTACGCGTGTTTTTTATACGCCGTACTTTTTCCACGCGATATCAACTTACGCGATCTGAATTTACGGAGCCAGCGTTTCCTACTAGCCGGTTATGATCCGCGTAAATTGGGGGGACGGGTGTACATGACGAATTATGTCTTTCCTTTTTTAAGTATCGGATATTTAGGAATGTATTTTAAATCGCATTAAAGTAATTCAAAAGAATACCGTTTTCTGTAATTAGATGAAGGATACGAAACGCATAGATTCTGGTGTTTCATATTTATCGCGCAGAATAATGCTGACAAAGAAGAAATAGCCTTTATTATTATTTCGGTACAGGGCTGGGAAATTTTTGGATCATCAACGCGACTCGCGATGCAACTTCAGTTAGCCAGTCTATTTGCACCGTGTGATCGATTAGTATATCACACCCTTATGTTTATAATGTATTTCTCCTGCAGAGACAAAACCTTGATCGACCTTTATCCACTAACAAATATCCTTGCCGTGGGCGTTTTCTATCGGGAAGCGATTTGGTCCACGAATTAACTCGTGGTCATTTGAACGTATCACCTTGCAAAAATATCGCCAGCCTTGGCAAAATTGGGGGCGGCTCGAAAATCCGCAGGTTCCTTTGTTCGCCTTCCCGGCCGGCGGATATAACCGTATTATACTCTCCTGCTCTTGACGTGTGCATTCACGCCTGTGCAGTGCGTCTATAATAAAGTAGCAGTGCGCTGGTAACACATCGTATATACGGTGCCGAGTGATCCATCGTAGCGTGGAAACCGGGCAGTAAGTAATTAGGAGTCGGGTGTGGATTGAGCTAAGGCAAATATTACGTACTCACTGGCATACTCGCCGATACACGCACGAATGCGCATTGGCGGACGTGGTCTGAACCAGTCCGGCTACTGAAATTATATATTTCACGTGTGTACACGTAAGTAGGTGGAGACGTGCGTATAAATGCTCCGGATTGTACCGGTATTGTAGCTGCCTAAGTGTAAGCGTATAATTTATATTTAAGTTCGTTTAATTTGCGAAATTGACTGCTGAGGTCGTTCGGCCGAAGGTGCACTGTTTAGCATTTTATCGTCGGACCTTCTTTGCTCGAGCGTTATTGGATCGCCTGTTTGTATTCACGATTAACAAGCGGATAATTAGGAGCGTTTATACCGGCTGTTTTCTCGCGAAGTACAGGATGCAGTTGTATTTCCTTCCCATGTTCGATGATGAGTATAGATCACGAAGTGGAGTAAAGAGTATCAAATGGGTTTTTTATATACAAAGGATGGTTAAAGTTAGAATGCAACGTGGTGTAAAAGGAATTGTATATAAAATAAAGTATAGATATATTCAAAGTGACGCAACAAGGGTTTCTCTTTACGGTGACAAGTCTCGTTCTATAGAATCGTGAATTGTAACACCGAACTCATTGCCCAATCAAAGCGTTTCAAAACTTCCAAGCAGCAGTCCTTTAAACTATTACAGTGCAAGCAATTTTTCTGGTTTTGCATAAGCCTACTCACATTAAATATTATATTCAAGCTTTACATCAAAATACGGCAAGGGGCAATTAAGGAGATTTCTTAAAAGCACATGAACTCGCAGTGAGAAAAGTAGTTCGCAATTTATATGGTCGACGCGCATGGTGATTGCAAGGCATCGATAGTAAAGAACGTGATATCTAGTCGCGTTCGAAACAGGGCCGCCAAGGGTTAAAATTTAATCCTCCTCGCCAGCGTCCCATCACGTATCGTATTTGTTGCTTTGGGCAGCAGGCAGTTCACGATAATCTCGAATCGGCATCGGTACGCCGATGCCCACAGCATGTGGCGGAAAACCAGCGCGAATTCGCGCGTATCTGCCGTGGAATCCGCACGCTTAGAGTGTGTATCTATTAAATATTAGCAGTGGACTTCCTTTTTCTCCCCCTCGACTTCCCCGTCGCCGTCTCCTCTCGACGGGGGCTCGCGCATTATCGATATTAAAGGAAGATATCCGTCTGGAGCGTACCTGACCGTGTCGCGTCGAGAGGATTAATTAACTCAAGCGCGCCACATCGAGAGCGAAAACCTGGCTTTTGTCCTCCCTCACGGGTAATCTGGACGTTTGCTCCTCTCCGCTCCTCCTCGTCTACATCCTACATTTTTCCTCCCTTAGCGAGATCCTCGTCCGATATTCCAGAAGGTACCTGTGGTGGAAGAGTTAATTCAACAAATCGGCAATTACAGAAGAACATTTATCCGCCCACTGGAGAAGTCACGAAATCAATTGAAGGTATAATAGAAAACGTGTTCCGGAAGTGCGTCTTTGGAAGCAAAGGACAGGTTTGTGAGATATGAAAGCGTAAGAGTTTTGTGACAAGAGAAGTGTACGAGGCGCTTAGTAGAGATAGCATTTCTTCCCCATCGGTGCGATGTAACTGACTGATAATTTATATAGCGTCGAACTATGATGGGTATGATGGAATAGTATTTCGAATTTGTGCGTCAGTGCTCGAATTCCTTTTACGATTTCCTAGCACTTTTATGCGATACGTACATAGATTTTTCTGTGTCAAACTTATCCTCAAATCAGGTCTCAGGTTAAATGACTTTAGTAACCAGTACTGAAAATGATATACAAATCGTGTAACGATCAAAGTCCTGGATTTAAATAACACTCAGAGACCTTTTCACGTATACTATGGTGTTTACGTTACAAAATCCCTCATTGATTGTATCTTCAGCTTATCAAGCGCAACATTTAACGCTGAACGTCGAAGAACCGAAGCAATATAGGCCTACATGTGCCATATTTGCGGTTACTCTCCGATCCTTCAACTAAGGAAAAAGAGGAAACAACAGATTGGAAAGTCCAAGGATTTTAATTAATAGAAAACGTCGGTTAATTAGTTCCGGTTTGTGGATGAGAGGTCCACCGTCAATTAGCAATGCCCGCCCGTGGGCATAGCGCGTGGATAGGAAGCGCGGTAATAGAGCGGAAGATAAAAATAATTGACGGGGTGGACAAATTGAAACGTTGTCGAAAGAAGAATTAGATGGGCGGAAGGGCCGATTCGACTTGTTTTCCGCCACACGGAAGATGGACCGATCCAGATAATGAGACGGTGGCGATGCGCCGCCGATTTTCGAGGGTACGTCGCGACGGGGGTGGGGAATAGGGGCGCATTTTCGCGTAACGGTGGAAACTGGTGGTGAAGGGTGAGTCAAAGAGGAGAGAGCGAGGGGAGTGAGGCGCCGGGGAGTGAGAATACCGGAGGCATTATCTTTTAATCAAATACATTACACGGGATTTATCGCGGGCCGTGAATTAATTAAATGCCGAAGGATAAATTCTCGCCGGTCCATGGCCGTAGTGGCTGCATGAAATTTAACATTCAATAAAATAAATCGTTCGGCGAAGCCGCGGAAATCTTGGCCCCCTCTCCCCCTCTCCCCCTCTACCCTTGCGCTTTGTGTCTCCTCGCTCGGTTCTTTACTGCGCAGGCGCGTAAATTATTGCGTTATCCTAACGCGCGGGCTCCGATTGCGGAGCATGGCTTTGGATACACCGATATCTGTTTTCTTTTTTGTTGCGACAATAATTGTGGAAAGGAATAAGTACGAGCACGCGCGGCATCAAGCCGAGGCTCACCTTTGTGTACTTTACGGTTCATTATAAACCGACGGTCCCGGAGAAATGGGAAAAAACCGCGTGAATAGGGAAAAACGGCGAGAGGTAATGGAACGGATTTTCGCGATGCACCACCGTGTGCCGCTGATTTTGTTACATGAGTAATTTGTCCCTGTCGACTTTAAAAAGGGAGGAACGAACGCGGACACAACAATTCGAGGTCGATTGACATATGTTAAAAAAATATGGCGATTTGTGGTTGTACTTTTGCAAACGATTTGGTGTCTTTGATAGTCATTTGCGCTTGTGTTATGTTTTTTTTATAGCTGCCGGTTGTTTTTACCTTCTCTGTTCCATATTAGTTTATTAATTTTTATATTTGTTTTATATGTACATTTGAAAGTTTGATTAATTGTATATTGAGAAAAACGAAAATAATTGTTTATGATCAAATTTGCTTTTACCCGTGATGAGGATTTCATTAGAGCTTTGACGAAGACATTTTTAAACTTCTATATATTATAATTTGTACGTTATAAAAACCTTTATTATGCGATGGCTTTGTCGGGTGTAAAATTGTTTAACGCCATCTACGAAATAACTACGTTTCGTATCACACATAAAATAATTAGGTTGAGGTAATTACATAAAATTACTTTAACTTACATTAATTAAGGATTTTAAAAAACGGTTTATTTTGTTCAGAGTTAAACACTGAGTAAATGAATAAACAAACATACTCATAATTATATATTATAAGAATTTTGCAAAGAGATCGAAACGGTCATATTCGAAACTTCTGGATCTAGGAAATCAAGACAAGTGTCCAATTTTTTATAACTTTTGAAATTAATTTTTTTTTAAACACGGAATTTAGGATAAACCTTGCTTTTTTTTTTATCAGGAAAGTGTCACTTTCGGCTTGCTAAAGCGCAACGAATGTTTAAATCGTCATGAAAGTATATGAGCATTTGAACTCACTTATGATACACGTGCAGGTAGAGTTGGGGTATATTTACGGACACTCTACAGGAATTGCCAAGTCCCATTGTCAGTAGAATAACTTTCGCGTGTGGCTAGCCCGTTTTGTCGTTCAACTTTACAATTGCATGCTAGAAAAAGAGCAGCTCACCGGCTGTTTACCGGATAATATACTGGCATGTAACAAACAACCCTCAAATCGGTCACGTCTCGTCGTATCTTTTCCACGTAAGAGGCAATTTTTTACGATAACTGCCAATCATGCCAATAAGTTTCCTAAATAATGGATTATGTGCTGATAAAAAATTTCAGATTAAACGTTATTCTTCATTCCTGGCTCTTTTCACATGATATCCTACTACGACACTAACGATGCGAACCGCATTTTGAATCATCAGATCTTTCTGATGATCTTTTCTGTTACACCCAAGAAGTCAATATTCTACATCAAATCCTCCATAAAACAAACTTAAGTATATCGTGATTTCGGCGGGTTAAAATCTACCTTGATTAGTAGATGTATTGCATCATTGATAAACTTCAACCGTTTGCCGCAAAAAAATCGCAAGCGAACAAAATCCATTTAATACGATTTCCTCAAAAAATCTCTGAAAGGAATGATCTTGCGTCCTTCTTCCTCTCGCGTCTTTCTCTCTCGAGCAACTCGGACATCCGGTGACCCAAGGCCGAGTTATCATCGCAGCTCGCGTGTTGCGCTGGTCGACAAAACAATCAGCCCTGGTCGGAGCTGATGCGAAGGGGTGGTGGAGGCACGAGGGGGTTGGCTCGAGGCACTGGCGGTCGTCGAGGGGGTGGAAAGGCACCACGAAACGCCGGCCTTGAGGATCGTTGCTGCGGGGGCACGAAAACACCGGGTCTACATCCATCATTGTTCCTCGGCTGAAGACTGATAGGGCGCCATTATCTTCGAACTCATTACGATCCCCTATTGATAAAGGTACGATTACGCCGCGGGGTTAATCCGGGCTGGCCCCGACCTCCAATTCGGAAATTGGAATTTCTGGCTCTGCGAGGGAGACGTCAGGTCGCTTGAAGGATTCCCCTCCTCCGCTGTGCTGCTCGCCTTCGTGATTTCTCTTTCGATCTCCTCGTTTCCTCCCTTTCTCGCGCGGCCTCTCCTCTCGCTCCATCTTCCGCCACCTCCCGCCGCCTCGCAGCCGCTTGTCCTTTTGCTCGTTCTTTTCGGCGGGAATCGAGTTTCGTCCGCGATGCGCAATCGGCGGAGCCTCTATTAAGTTTATGACGGGACTTCGAGTAGATTTCGATGTTGGGAGATAGCGCCCGCAGGCTTTACGACGTCGTCGCGGGACGAGGAATAATGAAATCGTCTTCCTCTTCGTTTCTGGGGACCTCGTCCCGTGGTGTGGATTATTTTTCCTAGGCGGTACGCGGCCTGCCTCGATCGTCGTTCCATGGCCAAGGAGTTTTGCTCTACTTGCTATGCAACTCAAGGACCACCGGGAACAGCGTACTCGTGAATGTTTATTTATTAAAATGCGAAAATATCCTGTAGAGAATGATGAGCAATGATCGTATATGTTATATTCGATCATGTATAATATCGTTGTTTCATATCTGATTAAAGTCTTATGAAGTAATTCATCAACTTAAACTTTGTAATTTTCTAATACTAGTTTAATTTAATGTTAATACTTAGAAGTCATTTTTAATCATTGAGTCACACACCAGTGGTCAAGAACTATTATTCCACAGAAAAATACTCGATGTTGTCGACTGAAATTCTAGCTCCGCAAGACCTTACATGTGTCTGAATATTACTTTGCGAGGCGAAAAATTACTGTTTCTTCTAATGCAGTATATTTTGTGATACGACGATCGTGTAAAATCATGTGGTCGATATTACGTATCCCTAAAATCATTGATAATAGTCATTACGTAATCTCAGATATTTTGGTGGAAGACAATAATAATTTTCTTAGCAGTGAATTACCACAAGTCGGCATTACCCGTGATGGAATTTCTTTTCTTCGTTGTATGGGATTACTGTATATCTACTTTAGCTGTAAAATGGACATAAGGTATAAGCCGCTGTATTTTCGTGACGGCATTAGTGACGTAACGTAAATTTCCGTTCTGAGAAATATGAATCGCAAAGAAGTCTCGATTAGTTTGGCGGGATATTCGGGTTCTCGGAAACTGAAAAAGTTTGACTCTCGTTCGAAGGAAATCGCAAGGTGTTCAGGTGGGGCCGAAGATTCGAAGCAAACGATTGCGCAACAGGAAATTACGGAGCCCCCAATCGTGTCTAAACGCACGCAACCCTTTGAGGGTATAAGGGGCGACCCTTGCGGAGTGTGGTCTCGACAGTTTCGGACACGATCCGATTGGATTCCCTCTTCTTTGTGGTTAGTTTCACTTTTGTTTTCAGAACAAAAGCTTCACCATCAAACACATCGATAAACTTTAGCGCGATTTAAATGCCAAGAGCAAACGATTCCAAGGCCTGATTAACTTGATTTTTTGTCAAGGGAAATGTTTACGTGAAATGTGTAACGCACTGTAAGAAATTTTCCGTTACGAATTCACTTTTTTATTGCAACGTTTTCTTCATTCGGGCATCCAAGGATCGACTTTGATAGTAGCTACTATATTGAATTATTCGGATAATGATGATTTACTAATTAAGTAAGAAAACAAACATAAAATGTACCGTAGTCAACAGGAGGGTATACAAAGCTTAAAAATTAGTGTGTAACTTTTGCCCTTTTTTCCATGTTGTGCCTCATTAACTGCTGTCCTTTGTATCACGAATGGAACCTGCCAACAAAATATACCAGCATACTTTATTTTGTAAAAGCGAAGTGAGGAGGTAGGTATACTTAATACAAACCAGACTTGTAACGCACCCGTTTTCTCGTTGGTTTAAGTCGACTGGAATGATTCTACCGATAAGGAGATCGATTGCCTACTTTGTAATGCGTCATTCATTTGCGTACACGCTCAACGTAGCGATAAAGGTGCCGACGTTCATGAATTCAGAAGCGAGACGCACCGTATACACCTGATAACCAGGATTTCCGAAAACCATATCAAAATGCTTTTGCACAAGACACACTGCCTGGTTTACTATTTTCGAACCATGACCGATGAAATATCAAGGCCACTTATTCGAGAACTGCTGTATCATATTATAGAATGGTATATATATTGTACGATTGTATTACGACGATGTGCAATTCAATAAAGAAATCGTATCTTCTTCTTTAATAAGAAGTATACTTTTCTATTACACCGAGCAATTTATTTTCCAACATCTCAACATTTAAAGACTGTTTCCTTGAAAAAGTAAACTTAGTATAAACGTTATTTTCCGACTTTCTCTTATTTCCTTGTACACGATCACCATCTTTCCGCTTGTATCATAAGTCACTTTCTCTACATGTATCTCTAAACCGTTTGTCCTTTGCCATGGCGCAAACTTTACTCGTATCATCGCCGCTTTAGTGACAAGTCGGGAATTTTAGCAAGCCACCTACGCGGTCTGAAATCAATCAAAATCCCGCATCAGAAGCAATGCGAAAGGTCGGGCTAATCTTGGCAAGGGTATTATTACGGTCAGGAAGGTTCGAGCGGCTCGCTAGGGGAAGACCGTTTTTCAGTTTTATCCCGGCATACGTGGTTTCTTACGGAGAATTTTGCGACGAATGCGCAGGTGGCGTCGCGGTACGCTTACAAAAAGGCGGAAAAAGGAGCCGTGATATATAGACACGAGGCCGGGTCCGCTCGTGGCGCATATAACGTTTCCGTCGGTCCGTTCGTAATCCCCGACTTACGCCATGATAAAATCTCAATTTATAAGTGTCCCACGGCCGCAATATCGAAGACCGAAGGCTAGATAGGCCATTCTTACCCGGGTATATGGTATCAGGGACGGTGGTATTACTCGTAAGCACGCGACTACTTAGCATGCAAATGCATGAAAGCAATAAACTACTCAATACACTGCGGGGAATTTAACCGATCGATTTAGCCTCCTAAGCCTCTTGCACCTTGTGTATTCTCTATTTAAACCACCGCGGGCCTGTTTATACGCATGTGTGCCACCTTCGTTCAGGGCGGTAGCGTAAATCGTTCTACTTGACTCCCACGGCCGAACCTATAGGGCGTTCGCGAGCTTCGGGTCTCTTTCATCGAGCGCCGATACGGGCCATGGGAATCGATAAGCTGCACTTTTAGCGTGTCACGGAATCAGGCTCACTCCTGGTTCGCCTTCGCTATAATCCACTGTAATCCACTGTACTCTAATTAGACGTGGACACTCTCCTCGGACGTTAATTTTACCAAATATGTAATTTTATATGGCGTTATAAAAGGAAATTGTCGATAATAGTAAGAGAAGATTGAGTGATAAAGATGAACGGGTGTATAATGATTTATGCCTATAAATGGGATGTTAGCTAGAAATTATCAGAGGTTCGAGAGAATTTACGCGGTATGCAGCTGTACATGTGTTCGAAAAAAATGTTTATTGTGGAATTATATACAGGCGTATTGGTTATTGGTATACGCTACTGGATTTTAACATGAGTAAAGCAGAAGTAATGCTTCATGTGTTGAGGTTCTTATAATAGAAGAATAATATTTCATTGGCAAGGACTAGAGTAATGCTGGCACGGATTATTTATTTTCGGATAAAAGAGGACGATTGAATAATATACTTGTATTAGGTGAGTGCAAAAGTTCGTGCGGAGTTTTAATAGATGGAGTTATGAGAGACTCCGTACGAACTTTTGCACTCATCCAATATAAAACTTTGTTTAAAACTTGACAAATTTTTATTTATCGTTAGAAAAAAGGTGAGAAGATTATAGTACGGCGATACTACAAAATTGTACAAACACTAATAATAAAAAATGCTGTAATTTCAGAAAAAAAAATGTGTTTCCATATCTGTCTATAATTCTCTGCGAAAATCATTCAGTTAACGTATATATGTAAGATACGAAGCAATATATACATATATACGAGCAATATATATATACATAGCAATAATATATACAAGGTTAAGGTTTTGACGCTTGATATTTTAAACAGGAAGTGTCCTAATGCTTTCCGAGCTCAGTGTGGGCAGTGGCATAAATACGCCGCAGTAAAGTTTTTAGTCTTTGATCGATTCCCGCGAGGACCCTGATTCTTATGCGGCTAAACCTCGGCTCAGACTGGAGAAGTTAGTACGATAATTACGAGACGGTATCGCATGGAATAAATCGCAACGCCGTCCGTATCTAGAATCCTTAGTTACACTGGCGTTAGGTGGAAAACGTTTGCAAAAATAAGGTCGTTCCTTGCACTTTTTTATTCGGATTACGGTGTTTGGTAGTCGTCTGAAGGTGTCCGAAGGTTTGTATAGAAAAATTGGTAACTGTTTTTCTTCATAAAATGAGAACATATTGTTTTAACAATACATAACATTTTTTACAAAGGAGGAATTATATTTTGGATGTACATTTTAAAAAATTCTAGAATGTGGTCGCTTTTATGCAGGTAGGTTACAAGATTTCTACGCAGTTTTTCATCTGCGAAAAAATCTTTTCCCAAGAAAACTGATTAAGTAAGTTACTTCGAAAAAAAAAATTATACATAATATTCATACTTTACAGATGTGTATGTAAAATGATCATTACTATTATATA
Source organism: Ampulex compressa (assembly GCA_038496175.1). Lineage (NCBI taxonomy): Eukaryota > Metazoa > Arthropoda > Insecta > Hymenoptera > Ampulicidae > Ampulex > Ampulex compressa. The sequence continues at coordinate 178,184 of JBCFXI010000209.1, read as the reverse complement.
ATATTATATACTTGCATATAATATTTTAATATTATAATATCAGTCGTATTTCCAATTTTATGTGTGCGTTTTATAAGTGCAACTAATATTCACTATAAAGTAGATAAACAGGTTGATAAACCTGTGGATTATAAATATCTATCATGCACTATGAACATAGTTTACCAATGTTAACTGAAAGCTTATTGATATTAACATATCTGCTTTTTGATTTTATCATACTGCAATAAAACTTGTTATTTATGTCCAGAAACATCAATAGCATTAAAGCTATCGACTGCTATCTAGCAAATTGCCATTGTAAGTGCCAACATTTTTTCCGAATAGCATTTCGCAACTGGGAACACAAACCAATTTTTTGTTTAAACTGAACAATATAAATGATTAACTAAAAACTAAAAAGATGAACGAGTTAAACAAAAAATTAGCCAGAAATTGCATGACCAGTAAATAATGCCTTAACAAAGTCGCCCTGCCACGCACATATTTCCTATGCCAGAAGACCAAATTGGTAATAATTTCACGCGTTCAAAATCATGTTTCAGTTTGACAGCTCGATATTGTCATTGCCCAATTTAAACCGGTGGCACATATAGGTAACTTCTGTTGGCTTTGACAGCTCGGTCTGGGCTTTTAAAAAGGCGCCAGTCACGCTGCTGGGAAGGGACTCGTTAAATAATGGTCGGTCCGCGGACGCCTCTCATTAAATGGTTAGGTCCACATTAACGGTGGTCAGATCACAATCTGATCATCGATCGTTACCTCTAATGCATTTCCAATTAATACCTTGCCAACAACATTCTCCGCTACTGCACCCCGATAGTTATATCCGACATTTTCCACCTCGCTGTCTCCTCGCTGGTTTCAACCGTTTACACGTCAAGAAGCGTTATCTGTTTTATGTTTGAAATATCAACTTAAGGTTTTAATACACTTTTTATGCTGCTCGATAGAACTCTGCACTTTCCAAAACTGGTATTATATGAATAGATACATTTCACTAGAATTCTAATATATGATAATTCAAATATTTAACGTCTAATAACTTACGGCAGGTTCAGATGTTAGAATTGCTCATGTTAGAGATATTTTGAATGACTTTATGAAGATAAGTAATATAAAATATGTTACATGTGTTAGGGATAGATTTCGGATTAATATACCAGCTGAAGCTTCGTATTATCTGGCCTTTAAAAATGAATATACTAACTTTCTAACCGGTGCTATACTGATATTAATTTACAAACGTTTCCCTTACAAGTTAGTAAAAAAACGATGATAATAACAAGATCTCGATATATGATTTTAAAACACTATGAAGCTTAAACTACATTTAACCCATTATTTACCATTGCTTCTTTTTTGGGACGCTTAATTTTCACTTATTTCTACCCAAGCAGTGGAAATTTTAGTTTTGATCGCTACACCTAAACATTATACTGACTGCTATAAAAGTTACAAACTCGATAAAAACTTTCTCTAATCAACTAACCGTAGAAAATTAACGAATCAGTGCATTTTTTACGTTTGCACTAGGTTGCACTTTACGTTGGCATACAATGTGTCAATAATCTGTACCAAAGATCCATCAAAATATTATAAGAGGAAGGAGTTCAGACCAAGAGCGAGATACGCCCGATTAACATTTGCCTCGAGAAAGCCACTCCTCGCGATGGACTTCGTTCCAAGCCAAGTGGTCGAAGCACGTGTCGGTAGACGTGAGTGCTAGAAACGGATCGATCGATCAACGGGGAATCGATCGGACGATAACAATGCGCCCGTTCATTTTCCGCGTCTGTTCACGCGGCGATAAATACGCGGCGCGCCTTATACTCCCGATGCGTAATTTCAACGGTCATTCGGAGGGCGTTCACACCCGAAGCCTGATGATCGGACCTCCCGCTCGCGATCATCAATGATTCCGCTCCGGAACCGACAATGCGAAGAATTTCCTCGGTTCCTGCCCTCGCCTTCGTTTTCTGCGCGCGCGGCGCGGCGCTGGGCTCAAAAATTACGGCCGACAAAAACGGCGGTACGGTTTCGATTCGATCGGTGGGGAGAGGCCAGCTTTTTTGCCCCTACCCCTCCCCCCTTCCTCCTTCCGCCCCTCCTCCTCCGCTCCTCAGCCGCTACCGGGTTATAATGACTGCATTATGACGATTGCAGTGTCAATCTTCATTTGCGGCATCAAGGAACCGAGCCGCTCGCTAGGAGCCGCCTCGAGCGCACGCTTACGCGTTTATTAATTAACTTTCTACCGACCCATTTGTTTCGAGGTACGGCTTGCACTTAAAGGGAAGCGAACATTGTTTTTCAAAACGTTCCTACCTTCGTGCGTCGACGTTTTTGCGAGAGTCAAAGGCGTAGTGACTTTTAAGGGAATTTGGGCAATGTTTTGATTGAAAATTGGTGTGATGTTGGGGGATATCGAGGAAGCATTACTTTTAACACGACAGTTTAGAGTTCTTGAAGTGATGTGTTGGATTTTGATATCCTTTTATTAAATTGGTGTTATTTTTAAGACGAGGAATGAATTTCTACAAGTCTTTTTAGATTTAATTAAGTGATTAGGATGAATTAGAAGAAAAAGTACTTTAGAAAAAGCAAAGTCAAGACATTGAAGTAGCTTATGATATAAGCGTGGATTAAAGGAGTTCGAAGACAATTGTCTAACTCTATTTTTTACATTGGTGTACATAGCGCAGTATAAGAAAAATATGTGTCTTACCGCTCCTCCCCGCCAATTGAATATTAATATCTATTATAGAAGATTCATTCTTTAATAATAATCACATACAAGCTCCCTTCTCGAAACATTGCAATGATTAATATAAGTATGCAAATGAAAATGGCATACAATTCAAAAATAGCCGAGTGTAATCAAATTCAATTGTATAAGATGCTGAGGATTTTCGTATTATTTTGTAACTACCGAGATTATTCAATTTCAAGCTCCTCCATTAATAGCCATAACGTTCCGTGGGACTAGTTAGTAACACGTTATTTCGAACACGTGTTGGCCGTAAAGACAACGATCATTATTATTATCCACATTATTACTGGTCATGTTTTTGTTATCACCGTACCGGCTATACATCGTATACGTACATTTTTATCGTTGCGATCTTTGCTTCTACCCGGGAGTCCATTCCAGGGCCCCGTGGTATCGTCGAGCCACGATTTTTTATCTTCCTCAAGACTCCGTGCAGGAATAATATCAAAATAAAAATGTTACGCGCTCATACAATGTATTTTGACCATGCCCTTAGAGCTAATAACTCTTTTTCACCCCTCGCTTGACATCCGAACGCAAGAGGGTAAAATATTAGAGCGATAATATCGGACATCCGCATTTGTCAAACGCAATTTCAGTTTTACAGAATAGTATTTATTTCATTAACACGTTATCACGGACATAATAGTCATCGTCAAACAACATTTGTTCTAATTTGAGATAAACGAATACAATTGATGTGATTATACCGTAAATTTGCAAACCTGTCCTATAAAATAAAGTTTGATGAAATTCTCTATAATGAATTTAATATTGCTTCATGAAATTTGGAGAAGTAAAATTTACATAAATAATATTTGAATTGATACGTATTTGATTAAATCGTTTTGGAAGAGTAAAATGTTCGAGTAAACATTTACAGACGCCGATTTTTGCTCAGATTGTGATTAATTGATGTAATATCTTGTTAATGTTCACTGAAATAGAAACGTTTAGTAAACACATGTAAGACAGATTGCACGTTTGGTTATCCCGTTTTACTGTAAAGGTTGCACACTTTACAAACGATCTAGGTACTGTTAAGTTGAGATTTGTATTAAGACAGCAGCAGCAAAGATCGAGTTTTTTGGCCTTCACAGATTTAATGTGGACAACAGTAGGAGCTACGGTGGTATAGTGGATAGAGGCTTAGAGTGCCTCGTGGCAGACCCGTGTTCGAATCTCGCCCATCACCTCTGGTTTTTCTATATGATATGTATACCATAGCTCTAGTAGTTCGGAACCCACCTTAAACAGTAGGTCCTAGGCCAAATCACCTTAGCAGTCGGTGCAAAAAATGAATTAAAAAAAAAAAAACTGTGAACAACAGATGTCGGAATTAACTCTTTTCGGTTTTACGTCAAGTTTGACCCAATGTCGACTTTTTTACAATTCATGATTTTAAACACTGAACCTACTAGCCACATTCTGGACGTATTATGTGTACCATGTATGTCCTTGAAGAAATAAAGTATTGAGAAGAGATGTCGATAAATCGATAGAATGATTTACACTCTGCGGTAGAATCATGGATAGATGTAAGAAATACCTGACTACAAAAGACAGCAAGTTTTCTAAGAAAAATGCGGCTTTAAGAAATGTGTCTGATTGTTTATTGCGTATTTCAAAGTAAAACTTGACTATGTAGCCACGAATTAAAATAACTAATGCGGAACAGATAAAATTTCTTGGACCGTAAATATTTAAAATTCTAGAGATAGTGTAAAACTTGGCAATCTTTATCGCGGGAAAGTCTCAGGTAAAAGACTCGTACATTCGCAGGGATGTCCGAGCGGTGGCGCATCCGCGATAAAATAAATCAGGCCTCAACCTTCTCGCTATTAGCCAAGTGAATCAGTTAGCCTGAAATTGTGTACGAGACGATAAATTTAATGCCCGTGACTGTATTCACGCATAGAACGACGACGTACATCCGCGCTCAAAAGTCTTAGGACACGCATTGGCACTTTAAACGGGATTTAAGTGATCGGGATAGCCCCATTTTATTGTAACCAAAGCAGTGAGCTTTTTACATTTCATATAACCGATAATGTGTATAATAAAAAATATAGGCTATAAATTATGCAAAATCTAATTGGAATCATTATTAATTTTAAAGCTGCCTTTTGACTACGTGTTCTCAAAAGAAATATGATACTGAACGTACATCAATATATATCTTTAAATACACTTAAATCCTAATTCCACGTTGTTTATCTATATTGGTAGAAATTAAACAGAAATCAAATACATACAAATACAACTGTCAAAGATTAACACAATAAGAATGAAAATATTCTTCGCAGTTATCTTAAAGAATTTTGAACATATCAAATATATTCCTTATTCTGTAAAAACGTTTGTACGGTTAAATAATTTATATATAAATACTATGTTAATATTGAATGTATATTCGTCAATGTATATAATAGTAGAGCTACATAAGTCAAGCAGTGTATACTATAAAATTGAAGATTGTTAAAACAAACAAATGTTTTGAGATTTTTGAGCGAGAGTGTAGGTGCTAGGTATAAGTGCGGTGGCGGTAGGTATGCTGGGTAGGCAGGCTAGCGGCATTAAATAGAATTGCGCCGGCGTATAAACAATTGGATCGATAATTTAAGATCATTATCAACCCCTTTATATTAGCGCCAACCTCCCGGTTGTAAATTCGCTTACGACGCAGCGGTTCTCACGTGAAAATCGATCTCCCTTGAATTTTCCTACAGATGTCTATAGAAGAAATTTCGTCACGCTTTATTCAGCATTAACGAACATCTCTGTGTTTAATTCTTTGTAAGACAATTTGAACAATTACCAGTAACAAATTACCGCAATTTTTAGTGTTGTGCTACGTGATACTTCAGAAAATTAATGTTTAGGAAGGCGTAAAGCATAATTCATCCGAAGAATTACATTATGACAGTTATTTGACCATTAATTAATTATATATTCTTTTGGAGCAAGTGTATTGTTGACAAATCTATGAAAAATTGTATGACAGTAAACAATTCATGGTACAAGTATTTTATTTAAGAACCGAGTTTAATTTAAATAATAGCATATATTGTAACCGGCCGGTTATACAAGGCCCTGAGATACATGCCTATCGACGTCCGCGTGCAACGACGACAGGTGCAGCATAAGGTCTATGGAGGGCGTTAGGAATTTTGAAAATGGGAAGGGAGAGGTAGAAGTTACTAAGCGACAGAAAGAGTTTGGCGTCGGAAGAGATAAGATCTAAGAAAAAGAGGAGAATTTTGGAAACGGGAGGAACTATGGCAGGCTTACGCCAGGAGGGAGCCAAAGTCTTCGTTGCACGTCGGACGTACCTCCTGTGTCAAATAGGTAGAGAAAGAGAATGAATGAGTACGCGACCGGTTTGCGAATACTGGTAAGGCAATTTGTATCTTTCATAATATTGATAAAACACAACATCTGTAAATGAATCGAATCGAAATAATGTTTAAATAGTCAAAGTCCCGTTAATCAGAACTGTGTATAATAAATAATAGAGTACGGCACGTAATAATAAAGTCTAGTAACCGATCGTTCGAGAAACGTATAAGGGAATTTTACAAAAGACGGTTACAATATGTACATTAATGTAATCTAAAAGTATTGACTATGGTGGATCAAACACTTCTATCCTATGATAGGCAAGTCTTGATTGACTAGTGGTTTGTGCTTGACAACGTGAACTTAGTAATTAGTGGACTGTGCTGACTATTAACATTTTCTTGAGGTAGATTTAATATGTTTGTCAAACTTGGCGACTAACGACATTAATTTTCCATCAAGATTTACCGATGCAATGCGTAACACTTATATAATAGATTAAACTTCGAATTACGAATATGTTTTTCTATCGAAAAGCACACCAAAGTAGCAACTGCATTTCTTTCTCGCGGACCATCTCGTCTTTCTACCTCTTGCAGATGTACAAACTAGTGTGCTGAATAAATTGAAACACTAGTCAAGTCGCCTTTTGATTTAACACATTTATTCACGAATTCTGCTATATGAAGGAGCACCTTCGGTACATCCTAATTGAACCCCGTCGTCCGCGAAAGCCCGGAATTATTCCTCCGCGGTGTTATTAGTGACGTGTACGTATACAAATACGTCCTCAGTCGAAGCTAAAGTCAGGGAACTTGTAGTATGTAAATCGGTCTTCCGCTACGTAATTGAAAAACCAAAGTTAAAATGTCCGTGACGTTATCGGGGCTAAACGATAGTTTCCAACGAATCCACCTTCGTCGGTTATTCCTGGCGGCGGTCTCTCACTCTCTCTATCTTTCTCTTTCTCTCTCTCTCTCTCTCTCTCTCTCTCTCTCTCTCTCTCTCTCTCTCTCTCTCTCTCTCTCTCTCTGATGGCAATTAAAAATTAACATACTCCACTTTAATAATATTAACATACAGAATGTAGGCAAGGAAAATCCAAGGATAGAAAAGTGTGCCTTTGTTAGCAGAGTGGTTAAGGTGGTTTATCGAAAAGAACAAATGACAGTGGAAAAATAATAAGGTGTTGAAATAAAATTTTATTGTGTTACGGATAACGAATGAATACGTTAACTAGGTACGATATAATACAATGCATCAAATTAACAGTGAGACGTTTGATATGAATTATGATTATTGGAATAACCGTATAATTTAATCATTACGACGTTTTCCCTGTCAATCATCAAAATTCCTTTTTTTTTGATTGCCTACAGTATAGATGTATTATAATTTAATTATACCTTATTATTCATACGTTATTACGTCAATTTACCTTATACGTTAGTTATAAATTGATCGCCTTTAAATCGGAATATATTTAAAAATATTCGTTCCTTGTCATCTTTACAAGTTATATAAAATTCATACTATGAAAACCTTAAAATGTACTAATATAAACAGGCAATAGACTAAAACTCATCAAGAAGTGTGCTCAAAGAAAGTTATGACAAACGTTAAATGCACGAACAACTTGCATGAGAGAATAAAAAATAACCCTGAACCCCGACATTGTCATCTCTTAAAGATAACACCGAAATGCATTAAATTAATACATACTTTACATTGCCGAGGACACCATCATACGGCATTTACTGCAGAATTTTTTCTCAAACCCAGGACGAAGTAGACATAGTTATGCTTAAAAATTAATACAACGTAATACACAATAATGCCGATATGCAAAATTTCCACGAGGAGTAGAGAAGCGAGTCTAGTTCAGTTGAGCGATGAAGGCGAATTATCGGAAAGGCTAAATACAGGAACAAATTGCCGAAGGGAAACAGCCGGCACGACCTTCTCAAACTCGAGTTGAGATCGATTTCTCAATGTAGAACGGGCCCGAGGACTTATTGACCGTCACTACCAGCTAGCCGAATCGTGTTTCAACCCTTTGACGAGTGCGTGCACGCGATGCTTGGGGCAGATGTGACGTCATAATACTGCGGGGCCACAAGTCGCGTATGTAAATCAGAGGTGGGCACACGCGAAGCGACACATAGCGTACCCGCTTTTAAATTGCTCCGTTTGATTGCCGGCCGTGTATTAATCGTCCATTACGCTGACCCGGTGGAAAGGCACGCTCGTAAGGCTCCTGGCCGCCAGTCGATATTACCTCTAATTGACGTCCGTCGGAGCTTCGTTAAGTATATTTGCCTTCCATGACGCGTATGCATTCGAGTAATCTTCATGTAAAGCTCGCTACTTACCTGCCATCGCGGGGATAAGTGGCCATGCAATTATCTTGCCGCGGTAACGATAGACAACGATGTCGTTAAGGCGCGCGCCGTCAATGGGCATTATTAAATCACCGGCCTGGATTTTTGTATCGAGCTCTACAAGCTGCCTGTGATTGATAGCTCGCGTGTGTACGAACGCTCGGCCAATTAATTATTGTAAACGGTGCGAGAAGATGAAGCATAATTCGATTAGGGCAAGGTTAGAGGTGTCAAAGAGTTGAACGAGTGGAAGAATCGATGCGGAGAGTAATTTCAACCGTGCGATGTGTGTTCACAGCGTGGCGCGTTTTATTGCTGTGAGATGTTACAAAATGTAAAGATGATAAGTACTAAAACTACTGTTGTCAGGATGCAGAAGTTGAGGTAAATCGTACGTAATTAGTATCGTACGAGTCTATATATTGTTCTGGAATAAGTAACGTTTGGTTTCTGATGTTATCAGAGGATAGTTTGTTATATATCCTAAAATAGCAATCTAATGGTGTCATTCTCGTAATTGCTCTATTCAAATCATTAGAGGCAGTTTGTAAAATAGCAAGTGCAATTATTTGTGGAGTAGGGAAGAATTTGCAGAAAATGGATGCAAATATATCCTTCATTACGCGATACTTGTAGAAATTACTTGACCGTACAAACTTGTGTTCGAAAGAACGACACTGTTCAAACAGCATCTTATTTACACGAGCGAACATCCATAAACATAAATCATCGACGTTAGACGCAGACATTTCAGAATTCGACATTTTATCACGCTTTTTACTCACAGCGTATCCGCATAAAATCTTAGAAAAATACCCTTTCAACAGTACGCACGCGCATACCGAATAAATTGAAGTGCCTCACGTAAGGGCAATTCTCCCGAGCCACAGCGGAGGAAAAAGAGGGGAAAGGGGCGGAGGGGCGGAGGGGGGAGGAAACTCGGTGCACCCTCGTGCCGAAAATCATCGGCGTTCGGGGCATCTTACGAATTCTTTCAGTCGTGTCGCTGGAACACGATTTCATAACATTTTTTTTTCCCTACAAGCGGTAAGGAGTTAACCCGATGGGATTCAAGTGGCGGCTGCTGCGACGGCAGCACCGGAAGTGCTCCTTTCCGGATCCCCCTCCCCCCTCCCCCTCTCCTTCTCTCTGTACCAGAGCCCCTCACCACTCTTCTTCCCCCTTTTTCCTTCATTTTCGATTACGCATGAGCGACCGCGTAAAAATTAGAAAGGAATCCACGAGAATGAGCGCGCGGATTAAAAGCCGTGGCGCGCTCGAGTATTTTCCCGCAATTCCCCGGCTCCTATGCTTATCCGGCACCGCGGCCCTTCTTCTCCGCCCTAACCGCCGTTAACCGCCAACCACCGTCCCGCCGTCGGTGGTACAAGGCGATAAAATGGGCCACTATGCGCTACGAAAAATTTTACAATCAAGCCCAGACAGGCCGAGTCCCGCCACAGTGGTGCATAGTCTGCACGGTTGCTTCTCACCGGCTTGGTCGAGGAAAGGGGCGGCGGGGGTGGCGGCGAGGAGGAGGGGCGGTGGCTCCGCCACCGTGGATGCCCGGGCTCCTCTCACTCCACCGCACACGCCTCGGATATAATAAGTCACGTGACATTAATATTTGAAAGCAGTCGGTACGTGGATTGCATTCGCAGTGGCTCCCGCTTCGCAATATTCCTTCCTTCCTTCCTTCCTTCCGCCTTTTTCTTCGCGAGCATCCCGACATCGCCCGCCCCCGCGCAGTTTTATCCCCCCCCCCCCCCCCCCCTCACGGAAGAAACTCTCCGACGGTTTGCCTCTCGATACTGGCTTTGACGATCTTCGATATGTGTAAGTACTTATTGGGTGTATAACTTTGCTCCTGTCAGTCTTTTTTTTCTTTTTGAAATTCGGGGCTTGGTTGATAGATTGGCTTTCTGGGCTATTTTGGTTGCATATGTTTGTATTAGAGTACTTCTAACAGACTCTTTTAACATAGTATAGTATTGATAAATTTTCTAGCTCTTACATTAGTATCTATGTCTTGTTTCTTTCGTAAATTTCTTTGGACTATCCTTTTTTTTCCTTTTTTTGAATGATGGATATTATTGTGAGAACTTTATTGTAAAAAACTGGTTGTACGTTTGTGATTCAAGGTATTGTCCATAGTTGGCCTTTAGTTTCAACCATTTTTGGAGAACGTAACAAATCTGCGTTGGAAAAATCACTACTAATCGTTAAAGTTATCTATCGGAAAACGGCGGAAGGGAAGTGGTACTTAGTATATGGCGGGAGCTGCGGGATGTGGTTGATACCAAATCTACTAGGCACTTACTGGATAAATTTACATATACCACGTAGATTTAAAAGACATAGATTTAAAAAATACCCGACTACAAAAGACAGCAATTTTTCTAAGAAACGGCTGGCCGGTCATTTTAACCACTTTGATAGATTTAGTGTTAAAGTGTGGTGAAAAATAATGCTGTGAATTGTTTTAGGATCGATTATTGGTTTGTTTTCTTGTCGATGCTTGATGGTTTGGTTTTTTCTTAGCGATGATAGTTTTATTTACTCTGATGTGCATTAGTTTTTGCGAATATAACGATTTGTATTGTTGGGATAAAGTCCATCTTGTTGACACATTTTCTCATGTAAGTTGCAACGGTCGTGTCGCCTATGATTTACTGTTTTAATTGGGCTATAAAACACCATTTTTTTAGTATTCTTGGAGTTGCAGTATCATATGGAAAGATGAATAGACGATGGACAGCTACAGAAATCTTTTCTTCTATGCATTACAGCGACATTGAACTTACGTAAACAATTTATTGAGAGTTTTGGGACTTGCACGTGACGTAAGTAAATGTAACTATTATACAATGCACTTGCATCTACATTATTTCTATTTACTGTAATGTTGTGAAGAATTGTTACATTGTGTATTAAAGAAAAACATTTAATACCTACGCGGTATATGGAATACACTGCATGGAGTAAAAAAGTTGTAATAAACGTTGGTTAATTTGAGATATGTGTACTATTAATATTTCTGAGATATTAAGATTTTTATATGTTCGCGTCGTAATTGACTTATTGGCTTCTATCATTGTACGCGATGTTTATTGCAATGTGCATAAACCGCGTTCCAGATGTCCTCCTTCAACGCTCATAAATATTTCACATGCATTTAGCTTTACACACTTGCGAAGTATTGCACTGAAAATTCGTCAGCATATTAGTCTAATGAAAAAATTACAGATTTTGTTTGTAAGTATAAAAAAAAAATTAAACTTTACAGCGCCAGTAAAACGAAACCACGAATGTCGGCATAGTATTGATAAACCTTTATGGCCATTGCCCTTTTGATTTCTCGTGCTCCTTTAATTTCTTCGTTCGATGATACGCAAAGGAGTATTTGACTGCAAATGACAGAATCGTGCAAGAAATTCGATGGGAATAGTTTCTTCTATTTTCGGCCACCTCTCACTGCTCATTTGGTACCTTCCGCCTGTCGAAGCCATTCACGCGATCCGATCTTCGTGGTATAATCTTCTGAGGGAAAAAAGAAGTGCTTCCGGCACGCCACGAAGCAAGTTCTCTGCCGTCATCGATCTAAATTGATTTTTAATCGACATCACCCACGCGCTTCCAACGGTCGATGTCGTAAATGTTAAACGGATGTGAATGAAACGTGAATTAAATACACTTGATCACACAAGGTCCGTGATGTGCAGGATGTTTCGAATTGAAAGCACTACAAAGATTAATATTTCGAAATGGAATTGTTATTAGAACTCGTGTTTATTTATCTTTTTCTTTTACGTATACCGTTAAACATACTGTTCAAGTCCAGACACTAATTTCCCAAACGTCCTGTACATCGAGGATCCCAGAAACGTACGTGCATCCACCAGTCAACTAATGACCACTCGCAACCGGGTAATTAGGTCCTTCCGTTTTAGGCTACGATTTATCGGGTCAAACGTGAACTCCCATAGCTCGATAGAGAGAGAAGAGGGTCGTCCTACACATACTTTACGTAACAATGAATCTGTTAAACGTGACATTTATAAAGCTCGAAAAGAGATTCAAAGAATAGCTTTAAATCAAGAACATCACGATTGTAATTTTAGAAATGTATGTTTCATATGCAACGTATATTTCAAGAATAAAATTGTGCTTCCTAAAGGAAATTACTGTAAGTACAGAATATTAACTCGATATATATTTTTCATTTAGATATAAGATTTAAATTTAATATTAGACTTAATATTAGATTTAGATAAGTCTCAATTTTTAAGAACCGAAAATTATACATCTTTGCTACGAAATACTATTCTGCCTCAGGTGTACCGCTGAAACATTTCTTTATGCAAATCCAATGTTGGCTACAAAAAATGAAATATGCAATTACCCGAAAAAGTACGTAGAATGGATAGATACGGTTTCAATAACGGAATCATACGTATCGAGTGTCGGCTTTCGACACCTCGCACACCACGCGTACAAGTTAAGCAAACAGGCTTTACCGGCGCCGGGCAAATCTTCGTGCCTGAAAGCCGTGGGGAGGAAACTCGTCGATCGTTTTCGTAAGGGGGATTGGGGTGGACTGAAAAAATTAAACCGCGCCGCTTCCCGCGGATTTGTCGTGAAAAAACGTCCCGCCAGTGTGCCGGGCACACATTTTCCGCGCACCTAGTTCCGCGATATATTTCAAGCCCAGGCGAAGCAAGCGCGGCCTTAGAAATGGAATACCCCACTTTATGTTTTATGCGATAGATCAGCTGGCTGGGTTGTCATACGGCGCTGCGCGTTCCACGGATAAAGTAAGATAGACGGATACCTTGGTGTATGCGGATACACCGCGGATAAATTCAACGTTACGTTCCGTGGCTTTGCCGTTTTACCTATACCCGCCTCTTGTCCCCTCCCAGGCTCACCCTCGCGCATATATTCCCTCGTTTTCCAGGGGTGCTCAAGCGTCTTCGGGGAAAAAATGCAGGTGAAGTGTCTGTTGGGAGTGGGGTCGTTAATAAAAGCTTCGTAATCCTTGTCGGCACTTGTCTTTTGCCGGAGCACCCCGAGGATGCGTCGCAGGATTATCAGCGCGTATCGCGGCTTTTGCATAAACATTGCGCACTTTCCGCATTAATTCTCTACCAAAGGATTTGTGTTCGATCAGTGGACCTTTGCTAGGATAGCATTAATTGGTTTGTATATCAAAAAAGAAGGATCGAGGCAGCGATATCAAATTCTGATAAATCGACACATTGATCAACGTTTATCATTATATAATACATTAAAGACGAATTCTGTTTAGGTGACTTTCAATAACCTGATACTTACCTTGCTATAATAGATACCGCTTAGATAATGTGATTCTCGACTTAGCGAGCATCCGTATATTAAACTTCCAGTTGGCTCAGCCAGTCCAACATCGGAAACGATGATAAATAACTATGATCAATATATAATCCCCGACCGTATCTAACATTTACATTGATCATCATCCAAGTAGCTCTAAGGCACCAAAGCGTAATTCCCTATGACAAACTCAAAATTACCGGTTATTCCAAAAGGAGGGATTTGTTATTCTTGAGTATCGCTTTGGCGAAGAGGCAGAGCTGGGCACCTTCTAGCGAAGAGATGCATAAAACATAGGAATAGATAGTGCCGCTCGGATACGGACTCCCCCGCTCTACCCTCCTCCTCTCCCTTCCACCCGGATCTGCGAGGTAAAAACTCGCCCCGAATATGACGTATGCATGTGAATATAGGAGAGGCGGTACCCTCCTCCGCCCGTTTCCAAGCCTCACCCTCTCTGAAGCTTCCTTTGTCTCTTTTATTGGCGTTCTCCGGAGAATTGATAACGGCAGAACGCCGGCATGAGTACGCTAATCGTACTCGAAAGGATACTCGAGACTGCCGCGGTATTTTTCACGATTTCCACGATTCCACGCGGGGTCCCCTCTCCCTCCGGTTTCTTCATACCCTCGTCCTCTACCCCGATATTTACTTGAGCTATACATTTTATGCGGAACAACCGCATTGCCGTTGTGCTCGTGGGTCAAACTGAGATTTCGTGCCACGGGCAAATACACGTGGGCGGGTGTATATAGGAAAGCCGTGTGCGGGGGAAACTCATTCGTGCGGTTGTGCAGCGATATTTTGTTAAACGGTACGGTTTGGGTTTTAGTGTTTAATGAAATGCCGAAATGCGCGGATAAAGGACGAATGTTTATTAACGGCGGGAAATTATTTTCCATAATGGTTTGTGCTTTGAAATCCAAGGGAATATGGTTGCAATACGTCGATTGAATCGTTTCTTTTTATCAACTGCGTGACGAGTAGGTTCAGATGTTTTAATAGACCGTTGAACGTGGAGAACGGGCTGTTGCTGTCGTTCCGTAAGTAAAGTGCAAGAAGAATGATGTGTTTAGGAATTATCGGTAAGTTTGATTATTACATTCTTGTTGCTACTTAACTGGTTTTATCTAATGTAGAGAAATTTTGAAATTAAATTTTGATTTGACTTTTTTCCTAATCAATCGGTAAACCAAGATAGGTTTTAGTAAAGTGTAATGCGTACATCATACTTTTGCATATCTACCTATGCACAACGTTTAATATTAAAAATTAAATAAACTCATATTCAGTATGCATCATTGTTGATTCGATTATCGGTTTCAATTTTGTCCCATTTTTCAATATGATTTTTCTTTCTCATCGGCCCCCATGATATAATGAACTCTTGGTAATGAACAAAAATATGTATAAAAACAAGCAGCAATCACTTAACTCTATAATACTGCAGCTCTATTAGTTACAATTTTTATACCACAGAATATTTCATGTATGCTCTCGCTATGGTTTATCTGAAAAATAAAATGTACCGAACGTGGTGTATAGACTCGTAGTGCGCGCCGAGTTAACGATGCATCGAATATTATTAAGATACCATCGTTTAAAATTCTCATACCAGGACGTATCTCAAAAGAAACTAGACGTTCGCAATTGTTTTGAGCCTGTCCAATGGAAGATTATTCAAGAGCAATGCGTTTGTTTAGCCCATCGCAACGCGTTCGTGCGCATCGAATCTTGATTCAGGCACGCTCACGAAACCAAATGAAAAAAAGGGATGAATTCCTCCGGGCTAGCCTTTTTGTTTCTTTGCCGCGGCACAAAGCGACGATCCGTTTTTACCCGGTTCGCAATTTGGCGAAAAGTTTTACGAGCTAATTTGACTAACGATCGGTATCACGATTCGACAGGAATTACGACCCCCGAAAGTCCGCCTACCACGTCCGCCTCGTGATTCAACGGTGGTTAACAAGTGACGTGGATACCAATCCCTTCTACCATCGACCTGCAATCGTTAGAGATTTTATCGCGCAATAATTGCGCGCAGATCGAGAAAGTTTATGCTTTATAAATTGTTCTTCCGCGGAATCGTTGATCGTTAATACCGCAGAAAGAGAAAGAGAGATAGGAGTGGGGGCGAGAGAAGGAGGGAGAGAGAGAGAGAGAGAGAGAGGGAGAGGGAAACGAAAGAGTTGGGCGAGGTCTGGATCGGTCTGGGTGCCTTCGTGGCCCGGCATAATGATTTTTAACACGAAAAACCACGATCGTTTTTGTTCGTTAGCCCGTACGTTTCGATCGGGCTAAATTATAGGCTCTTGATTACTTCGAACCGCGCCGAGGGAGCGGGAGGGCTTCTGAAGTTGTACGCAAGAAAGTCTTCCGACATCGTAAAGGCTCGATAATTGTTCGACTTTTAGCGATGGATCAACCCCCACCAAAATCGTGAACGCGTTGGAAAGATGAGAATTAATCTGTAAAGTAAGTTATCCCTCAATTGCATTCGCTTCCTATGTGCGTGCGCTTGCAAAGAAGAAAAAGGTATTTTTTTTCCTTCTTGGCAGTATTGTGCTTTAATATAATGTGTATACGTTATAATGCGATGTAAGGTGTATTCAATCTATATTCCTGATAAATCGCTGCAATTAAAAACACAGTTTGTTATATAGATAAAGAACGCTGAAGCGTGAAATATCGTTGAAAATAATATTCCGTTGGGAAAAACGAAATACGATATAAATAACACCTTTGTCTATTTGCTGTAGCAATATTTTGAACGCTTTGCGGCATACTAGGTTGGATCTAATTCAATACACGTATACAAAGTGATTTGGAAGTAAGCTTAGTAATATGTTATTAAAACAAATCTATTTATTTGCACATTCATGCAGACCCTCGGGCAGATAACAAAACATCGAGAACTATTATAAAACTTGGACGAACCACGTTAATCAGATTATCAGTAGCATTTATTTCAACAAGAATAAAATAAACTTCACAGATGTGCCGATAAACGATCAGCAGTCGTTTCAAAATAATCCTCGGAGCTGAATAAAAACGTATCCATGCCATCGGGCCACAATTTCCTCATAACCAGAAAAAAGTGTACAATCCACTCCAACATTCTTGTAAGAATTCCCAGATAATCTTTTCCGATTTGACACTCGCCGCGTGTAATCTTGCTCCATCTTGTCGGCCCGGGCCGATTGTCGTCGGCGGAACTCCCAAAGCTTTTTTTCGTCGGCGGTAATTATTGTCTCTCGTAAGTTCAAATGGATCGGGACACCTGATCCATAGATCCAGGTTATTAGACGCGTGCAGCACGGCATTCAGGTCGAGCACCTGCCTCACCTGTTGCCGCAAAACATTATCTCTCGGGCAACGTTTCGCAGCACTTACCGCGGTCATCTCTCACCGATAAATGACGGAAACTACTCGGAAGCCGTTCTTTCCCGCTGAATCGTCCGGCATTCGGGCCTGCGTCTTTTCCCCCCTTGGAATTTACAGGCAGGACAATGTAATGCAAGATCGCGCGATGCGCTGCTGAAATCGTTCTGGTAATGTGTCTCGAAAGGATCCGGAAGTACGTACGCGATTACGCCATTAACACTAAACCTACCAGCCACTTTCTGGTTATATTTATGCGTACCATGTATATCCTTAGAGAAAGAGGATATGAAGAAGAGGTGTCGATAAATCGATAGAATGATTTACACTGTGCGGTGGAATCGTGGAGAATCTCAAGAAATGCTCGATTACGAAGTACAGCGATTTTTCTAAAGAACGATTCTGTCATTTTGTCCGTTTCGGTAGGTTTAGTGTTAAGAACCAGAAATATGCTGTGGATTCAACGCGTTGTTTATTGAACAGTATTTTGTTTTGATTGTCTTAGTGTATGATTAGTCGTGGTAATATATATTCCAGTCTCGTGATTTCATTATTATCCTGATATCTGTTATCGAGATACGGGTGATTGTATATCATTGATGATTGAGCTTTACTGAAGACATGTTTTGTTTTACTAGCACGTTACTGATAGTATCAAGCATATTCTATATTACTAATTTAAGAAGTTTCTCAGTTTGAAGATATTTTACATTTAAAGAAATTTAAGATATACAAATATTTCTTGCTCGGCGACAACATATAAGGTGTCTTCTTGTATTAGAATAATCGATTGTTTGAATCGCCAATTCTCGTTATATATTAATCCTTTACGCCCCTATGTTGAGTCCCGCTCGATATCGTATTTTTCTTTACGGATAATTCCCAAGTTTCATATATCCGAATCTAATAAATTTCCGGCTCTCTTGTTTGTCCCTAGTTATTAAAAAAACATGTTTCGAGCGTTCCATCGATAGTTGAATGTATATTGTGCAATAGAACTTGAACACAAATTGCAATCTGGGCTCCAGTTAGCAAAACAAATAAAACTTTTTGGAGCGTAAAGGATTAATAAGAGGCGTATATTGAAATCGAATTGGAATACTTATTTGATGGATTGAAGTAAGCGGTGTTGAATTTCTAGGAGGATATGTTCCGTGGACATGCAATGTTTCGAAACGAGATTTTTAGGAGACGTAGTATATGCATAGAATATAGGCTTATGTTCACTTTCGAGTGTACATGAGGTAATGTAAAAATAAGAGAATTTTACCTCGTTAATCTCTTTAGCACTGTGTACGCGGAGTAAATAGATATTCTATTTGCAAGATAAATCATTATTGTATCATAAATACGCAACGCGTATCATAAATACGCACTAATTGTAAATATTAATCGATCACACGTTAATCATGATTGATACAAATTCGATATAATAAACTAAGAGTCATAGAAATAGAGATTTTGAGTGACAGTACAAAACCGAAGTAGTTAGGGTATGATGATGGAGAATGAGATTTTTATACAGCGTTTTAAACGGATGAAATATATTTTTAAGCATATCGCAATGATATATAATAAGAGGCGAGTATCTGTTGCTCCGTGGATGCGTTCCAATGAAAGGAATTTACACTCAGTTTTCTGAGAAAAATGGAATACCCGTAGGTCTCGACTAGTTACTGGAATATCCGCTGCTGGCAGCTGGGGCGCCAGTTGTCGGCAGTTACGTTCTTCAGCCTTGCCGTAAATTCTTGCGCTCGCTTTGGTCTCATTAAACCGCAAATTAATTCGCCCAAGTTACCATTTTACAATAGATCTTATAATATTTGGAGTAAAAATTAGTAAAGCAGTTAGTAATAAAAATCTGGCTTTCGAACTTCTTGAAAGTATAGAAGTAATCCGAAATAGCCTCTTTTTCATTATTTTTCTATTGTTTTCCTTTCTACGTTATTGTAATTCATAACATTGCATAAATTCAAAAAATTTCGGAAGTTAGGAATAGGCTTCACTTGTAATCCTCTCATTGACGCATCGAAGCTGAAAACAGATTTTCAGCTTTACATTCTTTTTCATTATTATTTCACTATTTTTCCTACAAAATCGGATTGATTATCAACTATCCATAATGAAGCAAAATCGTAAATCGTCGATTCTTATACACACTAACACGAACCTCTCAATCTTACATTAAATTCTTGCGTTTAACAAATTCAAAACGAAGTTTCAATATCATCACTTTATTCTCACAATGCAAGATATGATTGACGCTCACATTTACAAACTCTTTATCTATAATGAAGTACTTTTTGACGAGATTATGGGATTGTGAATGCATCAATGCTGAAATATACTTCCAGCATTTCCTTTCTCCGAGTATCATTTGACAGAGAACTTCAAGACGTACCAGTTTTCGAGAGAGCTTCCCTAAACGTCGGCCCTGGGCAGCATAATAATTCTCAGCGTGGATGAAATATCACGCGTGTAAGAGTGAGTCCGTCAGAGTAGATTCGTTGACGCGTAACGAATGAGAAATAAATATCGGGGCACGAGGCGGGGGGCAAAGGAGAAGTCAAAGGGCGGCCGGTTCGTTCTTCGGATCATCATGCGTGTAACGATCGAGCGGTCTTAATGACTGGTGGATTAGTAGATGTCGGCCAGAAATGAATCGGTGGAGGGAGGTGCCAGTGCCAGGAGGCAAAAATTCGGCGACAGACGATGCCTTCGGTCCTCTTGGAGAGACGATTTTGATTAATGATCGCGGCCGGATAATTAAAAGTGCGTGGCGGGACGAAATCGGACGTACGGCCGAGTCCTTCCTTTCGTCGAATTAGGTCACTTTTTATACACGCACGCGCAAACATTACGTTGTATAATTTGTCATTCTCGATATTGAACGGTTGCTCGACGTTTTCCCGTCACGATATTTCATTGTACTAGTTATTTGTAACGCACGAAAGTGTAATTGAATATCGATGCCCAGGATTACATAGAAAAGTGAATACGATTGCCTTTGTTTACGCTGTATAGCAAAAATTAATAGAAGATGGATGCTAATAATTTTACGATCATTTCACTCATATAAACGTACAAATAGAGAAATAAGTAAGTAGTATAGTACAAATAGTAATAGTAAGTGTACCTTATATTCTGTTAAATAATTCTCTAAATACTTACAGGTTGTCCTGAAATGAACCTCGTGCTCATTACTACTAGAATCTTTCAAAACTTAGTTTTGCATATTGCGTACTGTTATATTAAACTGACTCTTCGATATAACACTAATATTCTTAAGATAATTCAATATTTGGATAGTAGACTAAATTTTTAAAAATTATTCGGCAAAATTAATTAAAAGTATTAAAAAGCTTAAAAGTAATTATCTTTCTGTATTGAAACAATTGTTTTAATTAAAAAAGGGTTTCACTATAAATAAATAATATTAGTTTAACTGCACTGAAGCATAATTAAAATAATTACAAAGCATCAATGTTAAAAAAGATAATCATAATCAAATATACGGTGATTTTTGGCGGAGAAAATTAGATTAAGTCAAATAAATTTATTATGTTTATTAATAATCAGTTATTAGACATTAAGATAATAAGCAACATGTCGTTACGCGCCAAAAACGCAAAGGAGCAATAGTTTGTTGAAAAGATATTTCCGCTCTTCCTGGATTATTGTTATAGTTGGTGGCTTCTTTTGGTTCTTCTTGCATCTGCTTCTTTGCTCATCTTAATTTCTGAACCCTCCGGTAAGTTTTTTCCCATCGAGATTTTCAAAAGTGCTTTTTAGAAGATGAGGGCGGATCGTGGATGCGAAGTAACGGTTTCACGGATCCCTTTTAATGACCAAGAATTAGAGGATATGTGGGACCAATGGTTCGCGGACCGCACGATTATTAGAAATGCGAAGGGTCGAATCGAAGCCTCTAATGGAAATATAATTGTCATCGCTGTTTGAGAGGGTCATCGACGTCAAAATCTTTGAGACATGTATAAAAAAAACGTTGATAGAAATTTATTTGAGGGATATCAGAATATTGTCGCTGATTCTAGTAAAATTTATGATAAATATCGGATGAAAATTTTGCAGTCACTTGCACACTAAAGGTTGGTGTAAGAAAACTTCTCGGGATCTTTAACATGCGATTTTTTTAATGTGCAGAATAGTACAAAACTAGTGTAAAGCAAGATAAAAATTCAGAAAATGAATGTGATACTCAGAAAAAGTTCTAAGTATAGACACGCAAAAAAAAGTTCTGGGAGGTTCTGTCTAATGGTGTTTCGAGCAGGTGCACAACACGCATTTAAAATCGATTATTTTAGACAGAAAGCAATTTACGAATAGCTTCACCGCACAACTCTTCTACTTTCCAGGCTGAAAGAACGTTTTATTTGAAGAGCCTTTTAAAAAAAATGTTTATTCAAAAGCGACATTTCGAACGTCTCAGCATGTTTCTTATCAAGTTGAGAAGAAAGAAAGAATACATTGGCAGACAGCAGGAGCAATACTATACATCGAAATATTATACATCACAATCATATACCGCAAAGAGCGATTATTTTACTCCTGCAATTATCTTTTACTTTTTTTTAAGTAGATTCTAGTTAACTATTGCTGGTAATAAAAAGCACAATTTACTTTTCACGCCCTTTGCGCAATTTCTTTCATCAAGAAACACGAATATCTGGGTCTGCTCCGATAATAACCAACTGTCAAGAAGTGACTCCGTAGTATTCCCTGTTTTGATTGCTCGATAATGGAATAAACTTTCGAACAGCATGCGTTCCACGTTACACGAATCGTTCCAAAAAATCAAATTTATGATCGATTCGGTCACCCTTCCTGCTGCTCAGTTATTCTATCATTATAAAGCCAGTATCGTACTTTAATACGGGCTGGTTCATCGACCAGTCACCCTTATCGTGACGAACGATCGAGCTTTAATTGGTCGATTCGTCATCCCACGACGAATTTGATTATCAACGTCGAGCGAGAAACGTATCGTACTTGCCCCGTGCACGCAAATGACTCACGCTTTAAAACCTATCGTGTATTTCACAACTTACCAGGAGATAGTAATAAATTGTTCTCAGCTGCACATTTTGCATAAACGCATTACTTTACTAAGTAACCTCGTTATTTCATAAACGTTTTTAATTAAAGCATCAGCCAATTTGTTCCTTGATTTTGTCAACTCTGAATATAAAGTCGGTCCTTATGTTCAGATAATTTCGGGAACTGTTTTTATGCGTTTTGTGAAATTAGTGAAAGGATAATATTAAGCTTGTTTCAACTTTGTGTTATGCGTAAATGCATCAATGCATTAATAGTCTTAATTGTTCATGAGCACTATAATGAAAGCAGTGCATTCTAAGTTTCTTGATTTTTAACCTTAAATATCAGGTCAAAGAAACAAATGAAACATCCATAATAATATTGTATATCATAGCCGTTATTATCGTTTGCGATGCTGATTTTTTGAAGTGAAAGTTTCTATTGAAATATTAAAATGTTGTCATTAATCTACGAAATGAGAAGGATGAGTTATCTCGTCAGGTAAATATATAAAAATGAGCATATTATACATTTATTGATAGCAAAAAATTATTAATTATACGTAGTGATAAAAAGTACATCTTTTTTTTTGCATTTTTTCTTTTGATCAAAAAATATTATATTTTGTTATACAGCCTGCTAGATTTAATCATTTTGTGCTTTTAATGTTTTATACTACACTCAGCAAAAAGTATACTTGTTTGTATCTTAGGACAGTAGAAGACACATAAATAACATAATTTCTATTTTTATAATAGAGTCTGATTTTACATGAAATTATAGTTCAGAAATGAACATTAAATCACCAACTTTCTTAACCCTTAGAGAACAAATTCCGCTATATTCGCGACATTATAAATATTCCAAGAAAATCGAATGCCGTAATACAGGCGGCATGCCTTGATGTCCCTACATACACACATCTATTCGTTTATTTCAATCTCCATTATTTTTCTGTAATTTTCATTTCAGCATATTTTTATATGAACATATCTGTTCATATACTACCTATTATTACTGAAAATTAATTATGCACTTCTTCTTATCTTAGTAATAAAGTAATTGATTTATAAAAATTCCATCGATCTGCTGGTTATTGATCTAGAAAAATGCCCTCGTTTTTTAAGGGTTAAATCGTAAATCCACTCGATTTGCTCTTAGCAAATGCAATTTCAGCGTCGAATAACACGACATTAAAGAAAGTTTCATAGAGATCGTCATCTTACAGGTACGTAAAGAAACTCGTACATCGGCACAACTGCAATAATCTGCACGGTCATCATTGTCTACCTGATATCAGCCGTATTTGCGTGATCCAAACGACAAAGAACCTAATGGTGACGTTAATGAGAGCCCGGCCAATGGACCGATCCTTCGGGGCATCCGATCTGCGGAATCATGGACCGACTCGTAATTCCATCTCATTCCCTCCCCGATTCCTGTTCCATCTCTGAGAATAGCACGAAAGAGTAGAGAGAAAGAGAGAAAGAGCGAGAGACAGAAGGGAGGGGGCGAATCAAAGTACCAAAAGGTAAGAACAGAGAAAATGACAAGGCAACCATTGAAATGCCGTTGTTTCATCAACCGTTTTGTTCAATTTACTTTTGTATTACAACCATTTTCTAAAAAAGTAAACCATCGGAAATTACACGGTGAAATGTCGCAAGAACAGAAACTCGTTATTCCCCGCTGGTAATAACAGGGACGTCGTTTTACATGCGTTTTAAGTCGAACTTAGTTTTGACTTTTTCCGTAATTAATGCAGAGCGACTTGTTTTATCAAGGATTATTTCCGTGAGGTTTTATTTGTGCAAAGGTATATTACTATGAGGTTATACGGTTGATCAAAGGAAAGCGGTGAAACAAGAGCAACCGATAATCGTGCAGCGATTACGCGATTGAAAGTAAAGTTTTGGGAAAATTTCGATGGTGCTGGTCTCGATAATAATAATAACAACATTGACATAGCCTTCGCTGCGTACCTTAACGTTGATCGTCATCCTTGACTTTTAAAATCGACAAGGCTGCCGGGACTAATGCCGATTTGATGAAATTATAATTCTACGGCGACGAGCGGTCGGGCATTAGGAGTATGATGTACGGGCCCAAGATTCGGCAGGCTGGGCTGATGTCAATATAATAGAGCGAGCCTTCGAATACCGGTATTTAAAAGTCAGCTGAAAAACTAGAATGGAGAAGGGATAAAGATTGGTTTCGCGTCCTTTTCGTTTTCGACTGGAATTTTTCTAACAGGTATGTCGGAATAAATCAGCAAATTTTGTATGCTGGACTTTATTTTGTATTCTTGTATTATTGAAAAGAGAGATAATCAAAAGATTAAAAAATGTAATTATATTGGAATGATTCCTTGGATATGATTACATGAACAATTGTTGAAGCATAGGCATGGATTATTTAGCTGTTTGATCGATGGTACACGAAACCGTGTTTTCTTTAGTAATTCGAGCAATTTGAAGAATTTAACTAACAACATTCTACAAATGGCTTCTTTACATTCGATCAAGGCTTTTATAATAAGTTAAAGGTTCAGTATATTCTTTCGTTTAATTATAAGCTCTATAATATTACTAAATGATGATAAAGGGGGACCTTTAGGGAATTGAAACTTGTTCAAAAAAAAAAGAATAGGAAGAAAAAGGATAGGAAGCTGGAATCGCAATTTGCATTCTTTGGAACGCAAGAGTGTAAACATTATCAGGGATTTGTCACGATAAAACGACTCCTTTCAATATTTCTAATGATTAATGCAAGAACGTGGCGCGACTTTCTCTAAAATGACTTGCAAATAAATACCAAAGAGACAAATATTGTACGCCAGGGCTCTTTGTGGTTATTTATCCTGCATATCAGACATACGTCGTGCTGAAAAAAAAGTCACGTACAATTTGAATTGCAAATGCGTCACAGATCCAATTCGGCGTAACATCCCAGTAGCGAATCGACCTGCATTTCAATCGTCACCAAAGCTGCCGTATTTAACAGTGCATTGATCTGTATCAAGAAAAGCTGCTCGTAAATTTTGTTCAACGTGGTTTTTTTAGGAGCCCCGAAAAACGTAGCGGGTTACCATATGTCCTTTTTTTATGCATAGTATCGATCGATATGCAAATCGTCAGAGAGCTGCGACCGTGGAACACCGTGTGCGGATAACGTATTTTATTTACGAAATTTCCGGCGACGAAGAGGAATAATCCGATGCTTGTTAATCATTGTTCAACTTATGAAAACCAACATCGCGTAAACACTTGTCATAGCCGAGATTATTATTCGTTTTTACGAATGGAAGTCCCGCTCACCTCTGAGATTAAGTATGATTATTTTTTCTTTAAATTATTAATACCTGCGCATGTTACTTGAAATCCGGGCTTTTGGCGCGTACTTATTCGTTTTATCGCGCGACTTTTTTTTCTAAAAACGTAACGTGTCAAGAATTACGTCCCGGAATATCGCAGAAACTGTGGTACATTCCTTTCCGCTAGCTTGACTGCCGGACACATTTTACATATGATTTAAATAGTCTTTAATTTGAACTTTAATCGCTATTTATTGCGGTGATAATTGCACCGCAGATTACATATAGATTTAGAGGATAACCTTTATTACATCGTAGCAAGTATTAGGAACTGCAATAACTGTTACAGAATGTTATATTACACTTTTAGCTAGTATATTCAGAATCATTCAAAGGAGTAAACTTAAAATGATTACATTACATTGATAAGTTCGAATATATTATCCATTTATAATTCAAATAGTATTTTATAAAACTAAATAGAGTGGTGTACGTCAAATTACGAGTAATTATACTTAAACCAGCTCAGTTGTATTGAATCGCGGTCAATACATTATGGCGTAAATAACAAAGATTAAGACGTGCGTATTTACATCTATTGACACGTTTTAGGAGTAGCGTAATGCGCATAGAAAAATACAGCGTCACTCTCATTATATCGTATATCCAATCGAGGTGTCCGACGATATCGAATTCAGCGAATCCAGTTGTAAAACTAGAAACGCTGAATTTTTTTATTAGTCACCGCGCCGCCACACCCCAGAGAAGACTCGTAATAAAGTTACGAAGTTATTTCCAGTTGATTATCGTAAAAGTTCGGGGGCACCGAGCGATCCGACGTACCTCCAGGGGACAATCAGTTAAAGAATGCCACTTTGATAGCGTTCGAGGGCGCCTGGTACCTCGGGAGGTTTCTACGAAATTTGATGAATCTCGGGGTAAGTCTCGCGTTGGTCCATGGGCAAAAAAAAGGGAAGGGGGGAATCGCGGGTCGGACGAAGATACCCGACGGTGGAAAATTGCTCCGGGGGCGAAGTCCGCGTAAAACATCCAGGCCCGTGTAAAAAATAATATAGTATAATGCGTATTAAAAATGCATGAGACGCGTATAACCGAACCCTCCTGAAAATAAGTAAAAAAATATATTACGTCGCGGTTGTAAAATGCTAACCGGCGTTGGTATTAAGCTGCCGCGCGGAAAAATGCCTTTTGTTCGATCGAAGATCGTCCCCGATTGTTGATGAGTTATGTCTGGGAACTTTTCTATATCGTGTCGGCGAAAATATGGAAGATAGTCGTCTCGAAGCTTTTTGATCCAGTGTAAGCAATTTCTTATCGTTCTTCTTCTAGTGCATCGATGTTGTGCTTTCCATCATTTGTTTAAGGATTCGTGGATTCTTTCTTCAAAGATTTTTTTGTTTATTCAAGAAGATTAAATATTTATTACCGAATTTTTTTCGAGTATCTCTCCACTTTTTTAGGTATTTATTTTAGTATAAATTCTAATGTCACCGCGTAACTTTGCAATATTATAAACAATGTCATATTGTTTGAAATACCCGATACACATAACTTATACAGTTGACAAATTTGTATAATAACTTGTCACACATAAAAACTTGTTTTCAATTTTAGAAAAAACTATCCGTTCGAGAATATGGATCACCGGTTGCATTAAATCCCAGATAAGGCAACTACGACCCGAATAGTTAATTTATATTTTGATGTTCGACGTAAAAAGTTACTTTCGTACGATTAAATATTTCGTTCTCTCCAGTCGCGTGTCGTTTATGAGAAGCCTAAGTGCAGCAGTATTCCACACCGAAAGTGTTAAGAGAAAACGAAGAAGAGGACAAATGATCACGAGGGCGGCTATGTAAAAGGGCCGCAGGATTTGGGCGGTTCGGAAGGTTTTCGTGAATCGTGGGTCAGCAGGAGGAGAAAATGCGAGTGTAATTAGCCTCGCCCAAAACTGCGCAGGAGATCCTGACCACAGTCGTGGATCGCTGATTGCAAAATAATTGAACGGTCGGTGTGATCGGTCGAACCTATCGGCTTGATTGGCCGGGACGAAGCGCGCCGTGGAGAGACTGACTACGGAGGGCCGTTCTGCGGGTTTGGTAATGCGTTTTTAAAGACCAGTCCTGCTCGCGTGTATTCTGGGGCTGTATGGGAGGCGGGTGCAACGCGAGAAGTGAAGGATCGCGGACCCATCCATCCAAAACGGGGGAACGAGATCGGAAAGAGGATGACGAGTGTTTGGTGTGTACGTACTCAGCGCAGCCGTATCCGGAGAATTTCAATTATCGCAATACGGATCTTAAATCCGAGTAATTTTTTAAGCACTGAATCAGTAATACTCGGTATGTTAATGATACCAATGGTATATAATGCGGAACAATGAAGAAACATAATATACTGGGTTATTCGATAAGTTCGCGGAGCGTCGTGTATTCCTCAACAGTAGAATCAAAACTTGGAGGTCGTTTCACAAGTAACTCAACCAAAATTTGTATATCTTCTTGGAATGTTTTAAATAAAGTTTTGGGTTTCAAAGAGCTGTGTGCACAGTGGGTGTCGCATTCGCTAACAATACGATTTCGTCAGTAATATTTAGAGCGTTTTTTATCTTTTAAAGTCTTTTTACAATAGCTTAAAGTCTTAAACTTTTTAGTTTAAACTCTTGAGCTTCTAAAGTCACTTTTATAATTATAAATCCGTCTTTTAATTTCCCTTCCATGAACTGATCGAGCAATGTATCTAATAAAGCAATACGTATCTAAAAAGTACATAGAAATTCTTTAAATTACATCGATTACATTTATCCCCATGGGTAGATATTTCATATACACAAGATAAAAGAAAAAACAACGTTACAGAGTTGATTTTTAGACTCGATAAAATCACAGATGATATATCCAAATATTATTTTACCTAGGCACGAGCAAACAATCGATATGATAGAAGTAGTGCAGTACCGTGTACAGCCAATGAGACGTTCGACGGGTTTGGTAATGTGTTTTTAAAGACCAGCCCTCGGTGGATTCTGGGGCCGTATGGGAGGCGGGTGCAACGCGAGAACCGGAGAATCGGGGCCTCATCCTTGATGGATCACCGGCACCGATCGGGCCTCTGAACTAATCAATAATCGTGCTCCTTCGACCGCCAGCTATTACCTAGCCCGCAGCGGCGAGATCATCATTTCTCTTGCGGCCCTCCTGCCCTCTCTCTCTCTCTCTTTCTCTCTCCCTCTCTCTGTCTCTCCCCCTCTCTCTCTCCCTCTACATACTCAGGGTAATGACAACTTATCATTATAAACGTATTACACCAAGGTGCTCGGCCGGCCAGGCTCTGCTTCCCCTCGACTCGCTATCCCCCTTCCTCTTGCCCTGCCGTTTCCTCGATCCCAGATAGCGATGTTTCCGCAACGATCGTTATCTCCTCGCGAGTGGTGTAACGTGCTGGGATCGGTGCTCGATCGTTGCTCAATCGGTTATGCTCGAGGAAACAGAAGTCGATCGTGGCGGAAGAAAGTTGCGGGTAATTTCACCTGTCGCGGTTACTCGTCCGGCGTTTATCGCCCGACGATCCAAACGAAATACGAGCTTTCCGTTGGTGTGTTAAAAAGAAGTCGTCGCGAGATCGTGTACTGCGGATATATGAATAATTCAGGGTGTGAAGTTACCGATACACGCATTGATTATCGCTGCTGGCGTTTAGTACATCGGATCCGTGGCTTTAGTTTTTTGTTTATTATCATCCAGATGTCCCGGTGGTGCTTTAAATACAGTCATTATTTAGGTAGCTTTTTATTTAAAGCGCGTCCGTGAAACTCTGTTATGTACGCGTGCGCCAACTTCGTGTGTCGGTTTAATAGGAGCTCGATCGCGAATGCGGGCAGCTGGGATTTGAATAAGCTTGATATTGGTACATAAAGCAATTTAGGATTAAAAGCTATGATACACCTACCGTCTCGGAAAAGTTTTTTTATGTAAATATTGTTTAGAAGAAACATTGTAGATTACAATGTAACATTGATGGTTACAGGTTCGTGAATATCACGAAAGATCGATTGAAATTTACCATTTGTTTTCTTCACTTCTTTTTCTAAATTCACCTGCAATTGTCATTCTGTGGGCCGAATTATATCTGTAAATTATACACCTTGCAAGACGTTTATTTTGATATTTCAGGTTGACGGTGCTCCTAATAGTGATCAATATTGTTATTGGTTGTCTCAGAGACATTATTGTAATTAAGACATAAACATCATCTAGTGAAAAAGTAGAATTATTGGTAAATATATTAGCAGGTGATCTGAAAGTTACAAAGGTTAAGACAAGAGGGTTAAGACGAAAATGTACCGCCAGATCTAGACAGAACGTTTGAAAAAATTAAGTAACGTCTGAGATTCGGAACTAAATCTTTTACAAGAGACATGCGAGCATCGAATCCGCTGCATCGCCGCAGCCGAAATTTGCGTTTCACGAGCATATTTGCGAACCACTGCTAACACGCCGAATGCCCCCCGAGGCGAGACGTAATATCGACTGTAAGAATCCGGACGAGGATCGAGCTGCGGTCGAGAGTGGCTAAGCATCGTGCTAAAACGCAGGCTAGACACGCGTGTCTATGGGGTACGAGCGATAATTTGCAAGCAACGCGAAACTAACAGGGCGTCGCTCCGTTCATTTATAAGCTTCACTACTTCGAGTGTTCCTTCCTATCCCAGGATCACGAGCGAGACGTGTTTTTCCCCGAGGATGACGGAATGAACGTTTGTCTAACTGTATCGTATTGAACGAAAATGTCCCACTATTTGTCAACGCGTCGCTTCGAGTATCGATTGGAATTGTTATACATACATTATGCACTCCTAATCCATTATTTTATTTTACTCCTGTAATAAAATATTTATTTTATCCCGTTATATATTATTTTATTCCTGTAATGTAATATCGGGTTCTATTTTTTTGAGATCATGTAAACGATCGTCCGCTTTGTAGATCCATTGGGAAACTAAATTCTGCATACCGACAACGTATGAGTAATTATTGATTAGAGCTTTAATATAGAACTAACATTCACGGGAAGAGTAGAACCACTAGAGATTTACGTATCGTTTAAGTGGCATGAAGAATTTTATATCGTTCTGGAATCATAATTTATTTTGATTTAAGGAGCTTTCCTTTTTTATTTTTATCATTGTACTATAATTGTCATTTATGTGCTTCATACGTTATAGATTGTTATGCAATGAAAAGAGAAATGTTGCATTTGCTTACGTATATTACGAAATAATGCATTCGTTAGGATTGACGCGAATAATCGCATTAAAGAATGTAATTAATGATCAATAACAAGAATACGATAATAGCTTAATGAAAAAAGTAGTAAAAAAACTTGTTACCAATAATGCATATATATGACAGTAAATCGAGGGAAAATGGAAAACTAGTATTACACAAATTAGTCGTGTACCAGAAGAGACCTACAAAAGCCCACATTGGAATCACCGACGATAACCAATTTCCCTCCCCGATCAGCTATACAAAAATAAACCTTTATTCCTCAAAGCGTCAATAAAATAACAGGAGAACAATCGAATCTCGTGGTTAAGCGCCTCGTTCAATTTGCTAAAAGCGCCACGAAGGGCGATCGCCATCGGGAAGCGCATTTCCGCGGATGATCGAAGCAACGACCGGGCAATTACGATAACCAAATGGAGAGCGCAAATCTTATTTCAAGCGTTAAACCAATCTTTTGAAGAGGCGACGGGCCCTTTCAGGCTCGCGGCAAAAGCTCCCGTCGGCATCGTTCTTCCTTTTTTTTCCCCGTTCCGCCAGAAGTGGATTTCAATTTATCCCCCCGGGCGGCACTCGACGATACATCGATAGTACTCGCGTGCACGGGTGCAAATCCATCTGGGAATATGTGCAGGAGGCGGCGGATGGCGCGAAGGGGCAAAAAACGTCGGTAAAGAGGGGTTGGGGGAAGAGCAGGGGAATAGCACGGTGTTCGATAGCTTGTAAAGAGCCGAAGCGAGAAGCCGTGACAAGGTGAAAATGCAGTAATAAAACCCCGCAAGCTCGCCCACACCCCCGGATATCGGTCGGCCACCCCGGGCCATCCCTCTCGTTCCACGGTTGCAATATCGATAAAAGCTTCGGTGTATTGTAAGCTCGTCCGCGAACGGAGCCGAGCTCGCAGGGAGTTTGTCATGGTATGGGAAAGCCATCAATTTCAATGGGCTTTGAAAACCGAACTACTTGTTGCATGTCCTCCCCCTATTTTCCCTCCCCCTCCAGCCCCCCGCCTCCTCTTTCCGGAACCGTTTGCCCTCCTCTCGATACGCGAGCCGATAGCTTCCCTCGGGAACGATGGCTACAAACCGTCCCAAACGTGCGCCTCGATCTTGAACAATTGTGGGAAACACGTCGATGACGCGGTTCATCGACATTTTCATTCCGCTTTGCGCTTTGTTTTGGGCACTTATCGTTATTTGCAATTGGTATTGTTTCAATCGTCCGCTATTAAAGTGTGTGAAATCGAGTGTAAATGCAGCTGTGTTCAATGTTCGGCCGTGGTGCAAAGGGTGTGAATAATGATAAGTGTAAAACGGCGTATTTGTTTGTGTTTGAGAAGTTTATGTTGTGCGAAGGAGGAAAGAGGGAGAGGAAAAGAGAAGTATTGTAATCGTTAAATAAGCGTGCCAAGTAGAGCGCCTAAAGGCAGAGTGTCAAGTGTCACATTGGTAGTTATTTTTATAATAATATGTAATTGGTTAGTGTCCCATCTATTTGGTAGTTCTTGAATAAGATTGTCTGCTATTTAAAACTAAAGCACTTTTTTTATTTATGGCTTCGTTTGACAAAAAAAATGAGATTGGAAATCTATCTGGTATACAGATATAACCGCAAAATCAAAGATATAAAACTTCTGATTCTATATGTGTTTGCATCATTATGTGGATCATAGTACAATTTATTTGCTGGCATTAGTTGTATTTTATTTTCAAGATATTGGTCTGCATCATTATCCCGAAAATAAGATAACAGTAATAACAGGAAACACGGTGATATTATTCACGTTTTACAAGACAAACACCAACAGAAGCAAAAGTTTCATATCTCAGAACTCAATACACGAATACCTGATCAATATTCAAACTTATTTTCTCAAAAGCAAATTCTAAAATAACAAAATGTTGTTCTTACTTTTCAACTGATTTTTTCTCGTAGAATCACCACCACTGTATGCATTTCAAAAGTAAATTCTAAAATGGACCAATGTAAAACACACTACAAACACAGAAAAACATATTCCGTCCGTATTATAAATTTACATAATATCATAACACAGATTTAATAAATCGCAGAAAGTAGAATTTCGCTGACCAAGGATTCCGATAAAATATATCCGAAGTAATTCAACAGGAGGTTGGCAGGTGTATCTTAGGAAGTTGTAAATTAATTGTTATATACATCTACCTTGAGTTATTACTTATACCAGCCATCAATAAGATTATCGGTATTTTATCCGAGATAAGCAACGAAACGGCAAGAATATGGAAGGAAAAATGTACGGACCATGCTTTCGTGCATCTCAAGGATCGTTTGCGGTCACGCAGAGCGCGATATCTCTCGACGTGGATATAATTTGAAAGATTGAAATTACGGATATGATCACGGCAGCTCTTCCGATCGATGTATATCGCGAAATTGGTTGGATAAATATAAAGGCATGAGTACTTGCGGATGTCGAATGACAAACGTCATTGCGTGCTATGCGATACTCTTTGTCTTTGATCGGAAACCGAACACGGTCGTTGATTACACGTACCGGCTGCTAATTGGTCTTGTTGGCAGAATAATCAACGATGCTGTTACTTGGGCAAATTAAAAGTGTTCTTAAAGGTAACGTGGGAAGCATCTGAACGCCCATTGTTTGTGACTGATTTACTGATTCTCGTATAATTGCGATGTAACTGTACCCAAATGTTCTGGGTGTATTCCTTAAAACTATTTTAGTATTCGCTTCGTTGAAAAGTAATTTGGGAAATAAATTTTCTTTTCCTGACAGTACAATCGGAGGAAGTAAATTTTGTGCCCATTTTTTGTTATTGTATATCGCGTTTTTCTCGCTAGATGTAAGTATAATCTGGAAGAAAAGAAAATGTACATTTGTGCTATAATTTCCAGGGTTGTTTTCGTCGAGTTAAGTATCTCATGTTTTATTTTAGATGTAATTTGCATATTATATATGCTTTTTTACTATTAATATTATTTTGATATATCTAAAGACACAAAGAGATATATAGTATTCGATGTTGCACTTTGTATGAAAGTATAGAAAGTATATTAAATTCGGAAATAGAATTTGCTCTAAGTCTCTCAACTAAGCAATATATGCTCTTAAATATTAAAGCTCATATTGACTCGTCCTTCATATTTTCCAAGGTATTTCTATGTGACGAATAGAAAACTCATTGGGTATTAAAGGATTAATACTTTCATATATTAGGTTGTTCATTACGTTTGCGGAACAAACTCTATTCATCAATAGTACAATTAAAACTTCACCGTTATTTTAATTTTTCATGTTTTATAAGAAACTCAACGAAAATTTCAATATTTTTTTGCAATATTTTAACTAAAGTTTTCGATTTCAAAAAGTTGTGCGCATGAGTGCTGAATTCGCTGAAAATGCAACAAAAACACATCCGAATACGACTTCGTCAGCAACATTCGGAGCGTTTCTTAACTTCCAAAATCTTTATAGTTTAAAGTCGTTAACTATTAGTTTAACTTTTTAGTTCAAAGTCCTTAGTTTAAAGCTTTAGTTTAAAGTCTTTAACTTTTAAAATCATTTGTACAACTATAAATAAGTTTTTTAATTTTCTTTTCGGAAACTTATCGAACAACCTAGTAAGTACCAAAAGCAAAATAAACCAAGGAGGTCCTTCACGAAAGTGCATCCAGTATTTCGAACCGATTTAGACGCGGTTTTGGGCCATTGCTGGCACGCTGTACGCAGCCAATCGATGGTCTTTATCCGAACAGTCGGATACGGGACAGGGGTAGGTGAGCACGTCCTCGTGGGAAGGCCGCGTGCAGGGTGCGGAGTAGTGGCGCAGAGTTCAACCCCCCGCTTGTGATATCGAGGCGGTTACGCGGAGCTTCCACGTTAATCACATATCCACACACACGAGTACCCGCTGTTTGTTTACCCGCTGACGGCTCTAATGAATAGCAAAATCGAGCTCTCCTGTGTACACGCATCCTTCCTACCGCCCTTCGCGCGTCACCGTTTCTGCATTCGCTCTCGTGCCCTCTCCTCCATTGACAGCCCCGAGGCGAGAAGTGCTCGTGCGAACGTTCAAAGATGAACGGCCGCCGGAAATCGGGGTGACGTTCCCTTTTCTTTTTCGATTTATCCTGCGATTCTCGCCGCCCGGCGTCCCGCGAATCTACTTTTCATGCGACACCAAAGCTTGAAGTGGGCGAGATGATAATTCACATGTTATATTTGTAGATTTGTAGATGTTACATGCTATATTTGTTGAAGTTTCTTGACACTTGGCCATGTACTGGACGGTTCGATGGTAGACAATTATTATTACATGCGTGTTATGACAGGGCTATTATTTTTCCTTGATAGTCGATACTTTGAGGCAAGATTTTGGAAATTAATGATAAATCATTATGGTATTTATGAGATTAGAATTCGAAGTTTTTTGCTCGAGGATTGACTGCTGGGTCAATTCAGCTACACAGCCCTTCCATTATACTTCTCCGCAAATGTTTATTTTACGTTATGTAGGAGTCCTGATCCTAAATTATTTTATCATTTTTCTCGTGTATGATTCGGCAAGTTGCATAAACCTTTTCTTGCAATTAATTCTATTTTGTAATCTATGGAAACATAAAATTCCATGCAACTTAACATTATTCAATTTACCATTGTTACGTATGCAGTTTTCGTAAAACGCCGATCTAAATATTATGTAATCAGTCGTATCATCAATAATACTTGAGGGTCATAGAAGTCGTTATCTGGAAAATTATGAATAAATAGTACCGGTAACAAAAGCCGAGAAAAAACAGTTAAATTAAATAATTTTATTTACTAAATAACGAGTTAAATTATGTATTAGAAAGGAATTTTATTAATAATTACAATGTAAACTAACAGTCATTCATATTTGGTTAAGCCAAATAAATAAAACATTTGGATACGGGAGGCTCTACTGTACTTCGGTGTGATATATCTACATTTTGTTTTAATCATTTTCCGAAATTCTTTTCCGTCAAGTGTTGAATACGATAAAGAATATAACAGTTCTTTAGAAAACTTCTTTATATGACTGTTTAAAAGGGCACATACATAAAAAAATCTTTTTTTCGCAGTTTTTCGAAGTTCCATCAAATTATACTCTGGCAAAAAAACAGTGTCTTTTTTAGGGAAAAAAACTAGTCATCTAGGCTTTAACCGGGTAGTTTGCATGACGTTTGAAAAAGACATAAATCCGCTGTTATGATTTTACGGAAGACCCTCTATTGCGGCAAACACATCGAATCAGGATGAACCCTTCAGGATTTTCCAACTGTCTTTCTCCCAATATCCGGACCTTTATATTTACTAGGCATTGAGGTACGGACCTGGATCGCCCTCCTTTTCGGATATTCTTTCAATATCGAGGGGAATCTTTAAGTGGCTCCGATAGCAACAGGTTGTAAATCCGTTTTTTTAAGGGAACCACCGACACCGTTTGGTTTGAGGTCGTGAGGGTGAAGGGAACTCCTTCGGGAGAGCTCTTCGCTCCTTCGGTCCTTCTCTATCACCTCCTTCCTTGTGTCGCCGTAAGTCATCCCATCCTTTTCTCTCCGGCCCTCGTCTAGACGCGAGCCAGCCAACCTTTGCACGTTTTCCAATCACGCCATTTCCTTCTCCTTCCTATTCCCGACACGGATCCCCCAAGCAGAGGGGAAAAAGGATTTCCTGCCATTGGAAATTCGTTGTTCGCACGTCGGAGATTGAGAGAGAATGTTCTTTCAAATTGGAACCAGACGTTGCACCTAACCTTGTTACTCCATTTTTGGGATCCGATATATGCGAATGGAAAAGGACGAGGGTCCGATATATGGGAATTTAACACATTCGGTAATGCACGGCAGAAAAGGGACTCTTGCTACAGGCCATTGAACATTTTTTTCATTTCTGCGGATGGTACTGCAGGTTTTGATTTGGATGCTACTCCTATCTGAATAATATATGTTAAGTGAATAAGTTACAACCGTTTTCTAATATGTTTGGGAAGTTCAGGATAGACTTCATTTGTTTGTGGAAAAAGTGAAAGTAAAAATTGACTGTCGTTGTTGTGCTGGGTTCCCAATGGAAATCGGTGTATACGGATGTGTGAGGCTAGTAGCAAACTTGATGAAGTACGAGGTACTATTTTAGGCGCGTATGACGGTTATGGAAAGAAT
Source organism: Ampulex compressa (assembly GCA_038496175.1). Taxonomy (NCBI): domain Eukaryota; kingdom Metazoa; phylum Arthropoda; class Insecta; order Hymenoptera; family Ampulicidae; genus Ampulex; species Ampulex compressa. Next base: position 141,098 of record JBCFXI010000209.1, on the reverse strand, counting down.
AATAGTAATATAAAAGTAATCTGGGTTAGAAGAGAATTTTAAACAAGAATTATATAGACGTTTTTGTTTGTTGCATTCGTGTTTTTATTGGACGTTGAACAAATATATGCATTTAGTGCTACAAATGTTTATAAAAAATTCATATTGCCCTTTATTTAATGTCTCTTATTATGAAATATTGTCAGTTGCGAGCAGTCAATGTTTTTTACTGTAATCTCTTATTTATTGCTTTTAAAAGATACTTCTTAATTATTTTGTCGATAATACTTTCTAGAAAAACTGTATATTTTAAATTTAACTTACATTTATCCTCCGATTAATGGCATAAACTTATATTTTGAATGCTTCAATAATACAAAACTTTCGAGTGATTAATGAAATCGAGCTTTAATAAAAAATACATTACTATTTTTATTTATCTTTCGTAATACACGAAATTTACAATTTAGCGTGTTTAAGGTTTAAAAAATGTATCTATATATACGGCAAGCGCATGTCAATTACACAGTTGATACGAAATATCTCACTGGTACGCAATAATTCCCAGTAATTTTTTGTTAAGTACAGTACAACGTATTATATGCAAATTTTTCTATATTTGTAGGACTAAAATAATCGGTCTTGTAGATAACACAAGTGTCGCATAGTTCAATCAAACACAGTAACACAACCGCATATAATAAAATACGTTAATACAACCAAATCCCGACAATACTCATCGATATTCTCGCACTAGGCCGCACCGGAGAATTCACGTGAGCACACATATCTCCCCTTCGATACCGAGTTTCCTATCCGCGTGCCACAATTTCTATTGTAGTTGCCTCTCTGAAAGCTAAGTATCTCGAAAGCGCAATTGCACGTGAATCGGCGGCCCGCGGATCGGAAACGCGCTCTTCGACAATTCCCTTGGACAATGACCATGAAATGACATTAAACTAGCCGTGGTGACTTGACCGACAAATTACGCGGAATAATAGAGAGGAGAAAGGAGACGGCGGGGTGGGGGGAGGCGGACAGAGGAAAACGAACGGTAAGTCCGAACGTTGAGTCCTGTGAGACCGGATGCAGGGCAATCATTTATTTTATATTAATCACAGCAGGAAGAAGGGCGACAGAGTCTTGCGCGTAAACTGGAGAGTCTCCCGAGGGAAGGAACGGAAGGTGGATAAAGGTATTCGTCCCGTGTTCGTTCGGTTTTTTGAGCGTCGCCTAGGGGAAAAGAACCGGTGCATGTCATTAGCCATGATGGGCTATCCGGATGCCCTCGGTGCGGCGCAAGGAGGAAGCCGCTTTCATGGAAGACGTGTACGTGGATTGACAGATTCCTGTACGCCATTGTTGTCATAGTCATGCCCGCTGCCCTCCAGAAATCGTTCCTCATCCTCCACGCTCTTTTTTTCGCGGGGCAGCGCCTTTTCTGTGTTATTGGATTGACCGCGAAGCATTTTCGTTTTCTATGCCGAGGAAGAAAGTATCGCCGGCTCCGATCACAGCTTTCTTGTTGAAATCGAAGATGTACTACTATCTCGGTTTCTTTTTCGAGTTACGAATGAGGTTTGAGAGGAGAAGGACAGTACTCGTCGTTTCCCTTAATAATTAGTCTTTGGAGAAGAGCTTCAGGCAATATTTTTTTTGTTTAATTTGGTACTTATTTTGTTTATTTGTGTAACTTTATAATTAATCTTTTGAGTGTATTGTTATATACCTATTCGCAGCTGGTAGAGATGTTTTTGCTTTTTGTTTGTAGGTATGTTATAGAATGTTTTTTACATTCATTTAAAGGTTATGTGGCAAATTTTACAATCGTTGATTAGACTAAGTCCGTGATACAAAGTAAGTTTAGTCACTTACTTATAGAAAGTAAGACCTGCATTAAATATGCCAATTTTCTTAATCCGATCTTACTTAAAGATAGCCAGATTTACTTCATTAGCACATGAACATAAAGCTAGAAAATATATAGTGATGATCATGGCCAAAGATTTTATATTCAAATTCCGATGAATATTCATGAAAATATAAAATAATTGGTAAAATTAAACAGAGCTCTATAATATACTCTATAATATCCTTCATCAAATACCATTAGTCTTAGGTAATAAATCCTTGCATACTTTTATCGTTTTAAGTGATATATGGATCATGTATTGTACACGTAACACAATTCTATAACTCATTCGCCTGAAAACGATATTACAAACGGACTTCTACGTCTTTCATATATGCGAATATTCGTTCAAATTTCAGATGATCCCAAAGGATTAAAAGGTGATGGGGTCATTTCCCAAAGGTGTCTACAAGATTTCAAGGGCGGAGTTCCGTGCACACGGCTCGATCGCTGCTTCTTCGCGAAACCGGTCGTTATCCACCGGTTATTGATTAGCCCTCGTTAGCGCCGGCTATTTGTTGTATGCAGTGTGAGAACCGGAACTAGCGATGATCTGTCTCTACGCTGTACAGTTGCACTCTAGTTTCAAGGTACATAACGTACAAAACGCTGGTGTCTGATCTCCATTGCTCGAAGTGAATTAACTCCTTTTCAAGAAAATAAAATGGAATTTGTCGCGTCCGAAAAATACTATTTAATTCAGCTCAACCGAACTGTTATGTGCTAGTTAAGAAAGAGAAGGTTTTGTTTTGAATTTTGGAACGTTATGTAAGGTTTAATCTCGTTGATGTATAATGTTAATGCAAAACAATTATTTATAAATTTTACTAAACTCAAATGTTGTCTAGTATGGCATTTGCCGTACGAGATCACTGCTATACCAAATACTACTTTCAATGTGCTTCTTTCTGATTTACCAATTTGTGGATGCAGCATTATAAGTACTGTTGACAAGATGGCAAAGTTGAGCATCTTAAAAATTATAAACAAACTAGGATTGACGTACGAGTGCAACGATTGAGTAATGTAATAATATACTGCACGGCGCCCACCAAAAACAACTCTTGACGAATTAGACTCGTCGAAATACAATAACACATGAAATGAATGACGACTCCGACTCGTCATTAAACGTCAAAGAATTAATGACGTTAGAACATTTTTGCTTATGTTTGATCACTCATTTGGGTGCCTCAAAAATAAGCATGCATCGTGAAACAATTTGTATCGTTCATCGTGGTTTAACAGCACTGGGAAACCTATTTTTATTCACCCACCAAACAACCTCTTCTACATGCAAAGTCTATCAAAGATAAAATCTAATTCCTATACTTTCACTTTGAATAATTATCTCTAGTTAAATCGATTCAAGTATGAGAATTCCTTACTTCAAGAATACCTATCGCAACGCAAGTGTAAAACGAAACGTTATTTGACATTTCTCTCCACCAAATATTTCATAATAAAATACTTGAACAGTTTCGAAGATCAGATTTGACACGAATTATCCCAAAAAAGGTTTGTCTATATTTAACCGTGAGTCAGAAGCCAGGATTACGTTGCAATAGTTCCATCTTAGCATCGATGTGGCTCGTCCATGTAGCTCTTCGGCGTCTCAAAACCGAAGAATAATGGCAAATATTGGACGGCAAAGGGGGCAACTTCCTTCAGTCGACTTGCCACATGATGGGGTCCTTTGCATACGTGGAGGACAACGGCAATGTCAGGGCGGAAGTAATTTCCGAGATGAGCGGCCGACGCTCGACTTGCAATAGTGGTTGAACAGTCAAAGTGGGCTCATTTCGGCATGTATAGCAGCGCCTCCGACGGCGAAGGGACACTCTGCAGAGAGGTCATATCCTGTCCACTGTGCCCTTGCCATCTTGACCATTCGCGCATTAAGCTACGGGTAGAAGCAATTTTCTGAAGAAGCCACGCAAAGCACCGGACACTCTGGAAAAAGTATGACCTCGCGGTATCGTTCGCCCATGGGATGTGCGCAAGCGTGCTTTGCATGCGTAATTAAGGCAAAGCCTTAATTGGTAGAAAGGTACTTGGTTTATTGTGCGTAGAAACGCAATCGCGATGGGATCTAGTAAGTATTTAAGTATCAGTAATGGTCAGGATTTCATAAAGCTTGCATGCGGACGAATATAATTGTAGTTGTCGTATAAGGGTTACATTAGGTCTCTTGAGTGCTTGGAATGGCAGTCATTTTGTAATTGTTCGGTGTAATGTATTTGAGCGCATACAGTAGTAATAGTTAAGTTGCACACAACGTACTTGGTTTTACAATGACAGTAATGGTTTTCGGAGAATTAAATTAGATATCTATTCAGACGTTTATAACAGTAAGATATTAAAGAACTACATTTTTTATTAATACTATCAGATTTGTATAAGCTGTATCGATGATTCTGCGAATTTTACGTGGGATATTTTGGTGTAATAATTTTATAATTTTTACATTGAATATTTGAATATTTACAATAGCAATCGTTATGTAAAGCTCACATTAAATATTCTTAAGCACTTGCTTTAGTAATAAATATATAAATTTAATTCTGGATAGCTGGAAACTTACTATAATATCAATTCTGAAAAACTAGCAATAAATACTAAAATATGCTCGTATCTGTAATCACATTCTAAATTGTTTATTCCAAATAACATCCTGTAAATGTTGCTTGGATAATTATAAAATGTCTTGCTTTTTATCTAAAAATTTCGTCAGTTAACTACTCAATATAGTTCATTAGTCATTCATCGATTTAATAACATTAATTTATCAAATTAATAAGGACTTTTTCCAACAGACCAATCCGCAACTAACCATTTATTTTTACAACCAGTCACGATTGTCCTGGTGCGAGTTTTGTCATAATTAGGCGCGACTAATTCCCGTGAAAATCATGTTTTCAGTGCTCGCCCAAGCAATATACGGATTGTAGTTGCGCCAGTGAACGATTAACGGGGCCAGGTATTGTTGGTCCCTCAGAGATAGAGAAACTATCAGAGAAAGGAAGAGGTATAACAGTAGTTTCGGCCTAAATTATCACGATTACGAAACCGGCAAATACTTCTCTTGACGCTTACTATCTTTTCTCTTTCCTCTCCGGTGCTTTTGTACCTCGAGCACGACCAGCGGTGCTACGAACGTTCGCACGGTTGCGGATATGTGATTTTGAATGCACGCCTAACCAGATTACGATGTTGTAGTTGCGAGATCCACTTGCGATAGAGGGAGAAACAGTTACAGGCAGTATTCAATTTTGATTCTGGTATAATGCTTGTAAATGTAGGATTGGAAATTATATTTATAATTGCACCATAAAGTCAGAATACTCTGGTCATATTTTTATGAATTGCAAAAGAAATATTTATATCGGTGATGTAAGTAGAGTTGCTTGTCAAAAATCTGTTTTGACTTTTCTACATTTAACGGTATGGCCATTTTGCCAGACTTTACTGCTTAACAGAGAATTATTAAATAAAAATTAACTACATTACTGGTTTTATATTTTTTAACGTTGTTACCTTAAATTAACGAAAAATTTATTTCTACTCTAAGCTTTATCTATAATATTTAATCGAGAAAAAATTCTGTTTTGCGGTATAAACTTACCATGTGATGTTTTGGAAAAAATAACCAAAATATTTTTTAATCGAGCTATTTATTTTGAAAGCGTCAAAGTCTATTTATATTCAAATTGAGATGTTTAAGAGTTTGAGATTCAATGAAACTAAAAATATACGTATAGAATGTCAATGTCTTACACTGTTTAAGTGTACCTAAGAGAGTTAAATTTCTATCAAAACCGCAAATGTCGTTTATTACAGCTAATTTCAAGTTGTACACGTAATTACAGGCCACAACAAATTATTGACAAATAAACTTAGGCCACTTTCAAAATAAACGGCTCAATTATTCAATTCACAATAGAGTGTTTCCTTAACATTATGAGTATTTAATAATGAATTACACAACGCCTTATCCAATTAAATGAAGAATAACAGCTATGCGGAAGAAATGTCAACAATTTATGTATTGGAACGAATTACCGAGATATCGTTACGGTCTTTTTACGATGCGTTAGGATTACTACCTTTTTAAGCTGAGGTTCATCGTATTCGCGAATCGGGATTAGTCTGCAAAACTTATCGCTTCCCCAATAACGTATGCCCCGTACGAATTCGAGTTAAAACTTTGAACTCTTCCATACGAAATTACACGCGGGTATCGCTGCAAACTTTTTCACCCGTATCCATTGATAAGCGGCGAAGCACGGCTGTTTTAATTAGTACATTAACGAGCTCACAATTTCGTTCTAACGAAGAAAGTATCGCCGCCCTGTACTCTTGCCTGTCCATCCGCGCATTTGCTCCAGTTAACGGGTTCCCGTTTCGAGCTTGACATGAAGATACCGCTCCTCAAGTATCAACCAGCGCGGTTTCGTTATTGGCACAATGGACATACGAGGTGTGGTCTAAAAGAAACGAACATTAATTATGAATCACTTATTCTTTTACATGTAAAAATTGTGATGATCACACGTTTTAAAATACTCTTGTAAACCTAATAAGATTGATGCTATTTCTACCTGCAAAGAATATTAATAAGAATAAAATACCATTATACCCGCTTAAATGAATGTCTACATGAAATCAACAAATATCTGTTTTGATATTATTGAGTTTTCTTCATTTCCACATTTTATCTAAGAAATACTTTTGGAGATAGTTTGAGAAACATCGTACTAAAAATATGGAATAGGAATATGTCAGGCAGAAAACTGTCCGAAGTTCTGTTTACTTTATGTCGATAGATAATATTTGTAAATATTAGATAATATCAGTATATAATACAGCGTGCAATAGTGTGTCTTTCTTGAATGTATACAAATGACGTACCTTATACAATGTTCTGTTTTGTATTTCTTTTCCTCCTGAAGTGTATACATTCATATACGAATCACCTAGTATGAACATAAATAATTCCACCGCATTAGCCATGAAAGTTCGATAACATCCGTAGTATATCTATAATGCATCCATGATGTAAAGATGCTTATGCGTGAAAGCCATAAAGCGGCCTTTAGCAAGTCATGTTCAGCGCCATATCGCCCGTTTGAGAATCGTTTTCCTCCTTGCGAAACCTATAAAAACATCAGCGGGTCGACTACTCGAAGGATCGTCACGCTTCCTCGTTAATAACCGAGGCCGGTGTACCTTTTCGATCCGCGCATCGTGCTAATTAGTTCCTAACGTTGAATACGACCGGCCCGTTTCCATGGAGCCGGTTTTACTTTTCGAGTCCCGTTTCCATTCCGTTGGCCGCCTTCGAAGGATCGCATGCATGGCGAGATTACACGTGCTAGAGTTTCAATTGAAGCTTATCGGACCTTCGATGCCGGTTTTCGTGGTTTTTTCTTATGCCAGGAAACATTATTTCCGGATGGGAGATATGTTAAAACAGTTTATTACGAACATAGTATGCATATTTGAAGATTTTATAATGTTTATTTTAGAATAGGAGAAGTTCAATCGCAATATAATTCTACGAATTTTATATTATCCCCAGATTCTAGAACATCTTACTTAACACTAAACCTACCGAAGCGGTGAAAATGACCTCTCGGTCGCTTCTTAGAAAAATTGCTCTACTCGATAAGAGGGCATTTTTTGAGATTCTTCATAATTTTACAACAGAGCCTGAATCGGTATATCGAAATACTTACATTTCTTCTTAGTACTCTTTTTTTTAAGGATATACGTGGCATATATAAATATCTCAAAAAAGAGGCTGGTAGATTCAGCGTTAATATACCCAGCCGTTTGATACGTTTCATCGATGCAAAGCAACGTGTAGCGTCAGAAATTCCAATAAAAACGATATAGCAATCTACAAACACCTGATTACCAAATGAGCCTCCACTCATCATTATACAGATCCAAGGCTACTAAGTCTGCGTTTCGAAACGTTATTTCTCGCGCAACCCTATTCCCGATCGTCCCCAAAGTACGAAATGGAAGGTCAAAGTCCTCCTGGAAAAATGCCGAGAATCGATATAGCGGCATTAAAAAGGGTTAAAAACAATTGCCGGAGGAAGTCTCCCCCTGGCGAGACCCTTGACAGTGGGTTAAGCTACCGGACAGGGGTCGTGAGTCGACAGGAAACTTTTTACTCGTCGCTGGATCGGGAAGATGACTGGTCGCTTTTCGATATACGTGACTGGGGGACAATGAGTCGTCCCTGCCTCGGCGAAGTACCAATCGCTGTCCTGTCACAATACGATCGGCCGTGATCATTCACGTGCGAGAAAAGGCCGACGACGTGCGGCTACCGTGCGGGCCAGAAAAGACCGACCCTATTCAGCGCTACCGAACGCTGAGGTGCAGTCACGATCGCGCGCGTGATCATGATTGCGTGTCGTGGATTTGCCCCGCAGAATCCTACGATTCACGCCTGTAAGCGTCGAGTGTGAATTCGATGACGATAAATCCGTAAAGGCGGCGCTCGTTTCGATGCCGTGTCATTGGCGGGCTTCGAAGTGGAAAGGGGTTGATCGAGGATAGGCAAAGTGCGATGCGTAGCTTTAAGCGGGGATTTTTATAAAGATTCTTGTGGAGCTAGAAATTGGATCGGTCTTTTGATTTTTTATATTGATCGCTAGGGTAATGTGTAGGTTGGTAAGGATTATTGGCGAGTTTAAGGTTCGAGTTAGAGAAATGGTATGGATATAGCGTTATTGTGAGGCTTTCAGTATCTTTTAGTATAAAGTGTATTTGATTGCTATGAAGCATTTGTGGTTTAATAAAGTTATATGTATTTGTTTTATTTTTACCACGGGATATTAAGTTTGTACAGGTTATACTCCTATGGAGAAAGCGTTAATGGGAAACCGATAGGTGCTTATTGAAGAAATCTAAAGGATCTGCAGAGTGCTGATAAACTACGAAGGGAAATAACACTTGTCAATACAATTTTGATGCTGTACTAACTGCAATTCATTTAAATCTATACACAATTTCCTGATTAGGACACAACGTTGAGATTGAAAACCGCATTAAAGAGGCACTAAAACTTAAGGACATGAATCTAAAATGCATACGTTATTTATTCGATGGATTATATATAAGTCAAATAAAAATTCTATCAAAAATGCGAAATAACAGTTTTGCTGAATGTATCGAAAAACAAATCGTCTATAAATCTTTATATCTCGATTATGTCCCCGGACTCTTGTTTTTTATATCCATGTATAATCTTTCCAATTAGCATATCTATGTGTAAGAATATCAGGGCAAAGTCGTGGGTTGTGTGTTTGCCGATAAAAAAAAACCTTTCTTAAAACGAAACACGGGGGTGGCACGAATTTAAAATGCATACACCCTGAGCCCATAATTCGATTAACCTAAGCGAAAATGCGCTCGTTTGTAGCGCGCATATATAACAAATGAAATCTCCTGCATAGTAATTCCATTCGGAATACGAAAGTAGAGGATGCGCCGCGAGGTCGTACCTTCCTACGACGTCGGACACGAAGGGTTGGAGGATGGTCTGCCGGAGAGTGGGTGGCAATGCTGGAGGTAGAGAGGGCGGATTAAAAATGTAATCCAATAATAACGCGTCTCTGGTGTCCGTGGAAGTACGTACATAGACGTACCTATATATACGGAGATAGTGGCGTAGAAATAAGGGCCGCGTGGGCGAGGGCCCCTTCTCCACGGAAGGTAATTAGCCCGCACCTACACGCATCCAGGTCTCCTCTCATTGCATTCCTTTCAAACATTAACATTCGGCTGATCGATATTTCATAACCATTTTTGTGAAATTCGCGGTGGTTTCTGGAGAGAAATGCTTATATAAATTCAGATTTGACGGATTATGTTATCACAAGTTTCAGATTTATCGCATTTTGGTGCGTATTCTTTGTTTTTTGTTTAATTTTTTATGGATTTAGATCACAGCGACGTGCAATTTTTTTTTGTGTTCAATCATAACGGTCTTGACTCAGGATAGGGGTTTAATAATTGTATAAACAACAGAATTGCTTCATTACGTTACGAATATATTGTTTCTACTTTACAACAGGTAGATACATAATGTATCTCATCGCTGCATTAAAATTGTATTGTAAATGTAATTTATTTTTTACCGATGATACTTTCTATTTATCTTGGTCTTCTTTAAAGTATAGAGATGTATCTTTTAAAACAAGTAAAAGCTCTTCAGAGACGGTGGATTATTACCTAGAAGATCGCCATTATATTTTTTAATAGTTCATATTTATATTTTGCTTGTAGATATTGAAAGTCAGGAAAAAATAATAATCGCACATTGTTCGAATATTGTGTAGTGCATATCTTTATTTAACAATTCATACAAAAATCTCACTGAGATTTTAACTATTGGCTTTATACCGACACGTCATACGCGTACTGAATAAAACACTTCCAAACACCATACTATACGTACGCATAGAATTTAATAAAAATCGCAACAGTCACTAATTATATCATAAATCATTAAATAAATACAATTAATGTTTTTAATAAACAAATACATACTCATGCTGTTAAACAGCAAATCCCACAATCCATCCTTTAACCGCTTAACGCACTCTTTCGCCAACGTAATTAATGATGAACGAACACGTCACGTCGCTGTCCCTTAAACAATTAAATAATCAACCGCAAATAGCAATAGCTGCGCAACAGATACTCATCAATACCGTTAAACGCTCAACACGCCTCTCACGTAAAAATCTCGCGACCCCAAGTCATACACACAAGTACTCATATTTCAGCAAATGCTTTCGTATAAACGATATCGACAGGCAAGTAGGGTCTACGCCACTGGCCGCATATTTTCTTGCGGCGGAGGGGTCTGAGTGTGCGCCGGGTACGTGCTAGCACCTACGTATATCTGTAATGCCGCTAGGTATACCCCCAGACGAATCTTGAGGCAGTGAAAATATCACGATGTCCGCCGGCACCGGAGCGTAAGCAGTGAAGGGTGGGGGATGGGCTCAAAACGGGTGGATGGAGTCCATTAGCGGGCCGGTGAGGATGTGTGCGATTATACACCCCCTCGACAGTCCACTCAATAATGCATCATCCTTCTCTATCCGACCACCGCCACCCTGTCTCCGGTCCGGCACGTATGACCGCCCCGGAGAGTCTCTTCCTTGCCGTCGGTCTCCTCCTCCGACCGGTCCCGCTCGCCAGACCCCCGCGCGTGCTTATTACCACCGTAGCTTTGATTTGCGAAAGGCAGGAAGGGCGGAGTGGACGGAGGAGGTAGCAAAAGCAACGAGAGCAGCGTGTCTTTCAAAGAAAAACCACGGGGCCGGTTGTCGAACTGCAAACTCCCGCGGGTCGGTTTGGCGGATCGAGGATGCGGGCTGAGGTGTTGTGCAAGGATGGGAGAGGGATGGAAGGGGGTTGAAGGTCTCGAAGAACCGTACGCCAAGGGGAGGATCTTCACCGAGCGCGTGCATTCAAACGACGCTGGAGTTTGTCCCGTGCGGTTTTGATGTTTTGCGACATCGTAGGTCGGATGTTTATATATACTTGCTGTTAGGTTGTATTACTTGGAAGTAGGGTTTTTTGTATGAATGTAAGTATTAAGGTTGTGAGTAATAGCGTTGAGTTATCGTTGAAATGCGTTAGGATGGAGAGAAGGTTTGATCGCTTAATGTTTGGCAACTGTCTAATTTGGTCGGTTTGTTGGGTGGCCGATACTAAAGTATGAGAGTTTCCTAAGGACTTGTGATGGTATAAAAAGTAATTAACGAGCGATAAATATGCGGAATAAATGCAAGTAAAATAGTTATTTGGGAAAATTGCTTCTGCTATTCTTTTTCTACGGCCATGAGGCAATTCTGCCTGTAGATATTTATAGTAAAATCTCATCTAAGCTTCGCAGAATCATAAGATGATTATTTGTATTCTTATACTTTCAAATAATAATCAATATATCTATGAGATGCTTTTAAATTGTAAGTAACAATCTCTCTATATTCTAAAACACAGAAAGTTGTTTTCAAGGAAGCATATCCTTGGCAAAGGCTAAATATCATATTCATAATTAAGTCAAATAACGAATCATAAGGCAAGGCATCGTTCTTCCCCACAATAACTGCTTTCTAATCAAAACCACAGATCTATCGCTTACATTTATATCGCATACTGCAAAGAAAATGAATACAAATCGTGTCGTATCAAAGCGCTACGACGAGAAAGATGAGTCGACGAACGTAATTTGCCATCGACGGAGATCTCTTCGTCGTTACATCGGGCATTCGTGGGAGGGTGTATCGACCGATAAATTCATGAGGGCGGAAGGAGGACGAAATTCCGGCGCCTTTAACCTTTTACAATTCGGTTTGATCTGACGGCGTAGCCTGCGCTCGCGGAATAATCGTTCTCCGCTTCAGCCAGCCAGCCGGGCTATACATCTCGCGCGAAAGGGTCTCTAGCGCGGAACGATACTGAAATAATACTTGATACAGGCACCTGGAGGAAGATTCGCTCTACCGAATTACTCCACCTCTTCCCGTTGGCCCGCGCGGATTAACGGATAATCCGTACGGAAACGAGGAATTGTTGAGAGAAAAGCGGAAATGCTAATCTCTCGATGGGAGATCCCCGGGATACCTACGCACCACGGAGTCTTCCATTTCCACGTGTGTCGTTAGTCCGTTTGCAGACGTGCGCGTATGCGTGAGCTAAATCGCCACCCACACATGCTTAAGCGCTGAGGTAAATTGTAGAAAGGTAACGTCCCTCGAGCGCGCGCCTGTGTGCGCGCGTCCGTTTAAGTACGTTTGTCTCGATTGCGTGCGAGAAACGACGAGCGGAGGAACGACGCTCCAACGTGTCGTGCAAATCCTCTCAGATCATGCTCCTCGTATCCGCCGAACGGCGCGAAACCGTTTATTTTCCGAGGAAGGACTTTCAGCCCGATCGTAGAACAAAGGGCCTTTCATCGAGCTTTAATTGGACGGCGATTTATGTCCGCTAAATATCGTTGTCGGAGCGTCCAGTCTTGGGGGTATTGATATTCGCGTGAGTGATATTGAATTTTTAAATGCAGTTGACGATAACGTGAAATAGGAATGAGGAAATAGTACAATTTTAAGCGGTTTGTTGTAGAATTGGTAACTCGAAATTGGTAACCGATATTTCATACCAGATTGCATACGAGAAAGTAAGACTAAAATATACAAAGTATTTCACGATCCCTGATATAGTTAGAAAGTTGTCGATTCCTTGCAAAAATAGGAACTGGATACAATTTTATCTAAAGAAATACTACACGCTTTTATTAGCTGTGGTCTAAATATCAATCGAGCGTATACAAATCGCTTTGTATATTCGAAAACCTTTTATGCCACATATTCGATTTATTTTCCACCATTTACATGGCCATCTGCTTGCACAATGCATTGCGTACAGAAGCAAATTGTACAACATCAATTGTACTCTTAATTAAAGAATTCAACGATCGTCACGCATAGGATTGCGCAAATTTAAATACACGCACAGGCATAAAGCAGATATCTTTGCTTGGTTCTAAAATGTGACACAGTACTCCTATTCCTCTTGCTCCGTAAATTAAATTACGAACGGAGTCGTGGTCATGACAAGTAACGCTACTAGCAATACTACGACTTGGTTGTCAAATATTTGTATCAGTCGTAGTCCGTAAGTCGAACTGTCCGCGTGCGGCTTTCAGGGAAACACATTTGCTTTGTTAGCCCAAGTGCGCACCCTTTGTCTTTCATCTTTCGCCGTTGCCGTGGTTCCCCATATCCAATCAATTCCGTCTCTCCCACCGTAGACACCAGTGACAGACGCACCACGGCGAACACCTCCTGACTTATAATCGCATTTTCCCACCTCCGCGCCTCGCATCCGCAGCACACACGTCGACAAGAACGAAATCAACCCCTCCGTTAATGGCCAACGCCGAGGCTTTTAGCTAACCGAGTCTCCTCTGCCCATCGCCTCTGATCTATTCGTCGGCTAATTTGTTGATTATACGAGGCCGTCGGGCAATACGTTATCGAGAACGATGGGAAATCCTCCCCTTTTCGTCACCCCGCCGCCTCTTTATGTCGCCTTCTCCAAGGACCGAACCGGTATCTCTTTGGAGAATCCTGGAAATGTGCTTTCCGGAAAACGTTTCTCTGGGATAACAAAGGAAGCGCGTCATTGAACTGGCTCAATGGCCCATGAAAATAAATTAGTGTCTGGGATCGAAGGCGATGGTTATCCAAGACGCATGATTTGAATATTTACCGGAATGGTAAGGAATTCATCACTACTACGACGTTGTATCGTGACCAGAGATCGTCGTTTATTTTCCTGTCTCTTTAAGTATTAGCGGTGTTCTATGGGAAATATGTAGCGCGATATATTATTCTCTCAATCGTGGTTTACTTAGTAATGACACGATGCTCGAAAGTTTCAGAATTGTATGAATATGTTTTTTCTGCTTCAAAAGACATATGATCCAAGTTTACCGGGCAAAAGTCTTTTTGAGTGATTTTTTTGTAAGTTTGAAGCGCATAGGAAAAAATATATAGATAAAAATGGATTATAACATCTATACATATGATGTATATTATATCCGTGTACCTGAATACTATTATACACCATGCGCAGTCCGTGCAATATCTTCGAGTCAAAGTTGCCAACGTTTCATCGAAAGTATTGCGATAATCTAGGGTCTCAGTGGGGATCGTCTAACTTCGAGTACTAGGAAACAGTAGAACTGTCCGTAAGCAGAAGATTCGACTCTGATCCATTGCTAACGGCGGGATGGTATATTTCTATTTCATCCAGTACGGCGTTTCGAGAAGATCCGGCCTGCTTAAGTGCTACACTCTCTCCCCGGCTGATATCCTTTCTTCCAGTGAAACGACCGAAACAAAAAGAGCGGATCACCGTTCTTTATTCTCACCCGACGACAGGCGACGGATTGCTTCAGAATCCTGTACATAGCCGTTGCTGGAGTCCGCGAGGCAATTACCCGCTAGATAGCATCGTAGGACTTAACCTACTATCACTTTGGTTTATTGCAAGTTATATTTCAGCACGTGGGAACCGCCTACGGTTTTCAATGGGACCCCTGTGCGAAGAAGGTTGCCCAATGATCGTCCGATAGCGGTTTCAGATCAGCGGAAACCCACTTTTCCATAAAATGCAACCGTTCCCTCTAATTACTCGGCCGAATGCCGCTGATGACACGAAAGGGAAAACGAGCAGCGGGAAGAAGCGATGAAGAAAACCTGAACGATTTTACAGGGTTATACTTGCTCATAACATAGAGTCTTATTTGCAGTCTCGAAGGATCGGTAGGAAGGTACGTGAAAAAGAATATTTTTAACCCGTTACTTATTATTGTTCCTTTTTTAGGGCGCTTGTTTTTTATTTATTTCTATTCTAGAAGTGGAACTTTTAGTTTTGATTGTTGTACTGGCTGCTGGAAAAGCTAGAAATTCAATAAAAATATTTTTTCTCTAATTTGCTTTCTATAGGAAATGAATGAATTAGTGCATTTATTAGGTTCACACTTGTCTTTGGCATATAATGATTCAAAGGTAAAACAACGTGATCCTTTTTTCAATACATATTCTGCCCGTTTTTTCTGACAACGTTAGCTTCTTCAAATTCTAGTGTGACTTCCTTCTTATTTAATTACTCTTTTTCTACTGTCCTTCACAACTTTTTCGTGTTTATAAAATTTTGCAACATATTTTGAGTAGAATTCCGCAAATAATTTCTTCGTGACGATTCGCTTAAAAACTTAACTACAAGATATTCAAGCAATACCTATGAAAAGTAGACTTCCCAAATATGTAATGCATTATGTATAAAACGCCTAATATGTGTACAACTTTCATAATAACAATATTAACGGTTTATGTAATAACAGAAATAATAACGTCTCCGTGCAATAAACCTTCGATCAGTGAAGCTTCGATCCAACGTTGTCAGCATATCGCAACGCATACGCACCGGATGTCGATACTTATCGACTTCTTTCACCCCGCCAGTTCACGTTCAGCGCTAATTATCCAAGCCAACATAGCCATGGCATGGCTTTTTTCGATGTAAGTCATCAATCGTAGTGGTTTCCGATATAATATATACCGGATAACTTTACTCCGTTTCCAGAATAATCAGGGAATGGACGAAACGTTGAAACTTCGCCGTCGATCTGCCGCGTTGGAGCCAATCCATATTCATGAGGCATAAGAAGCCGAGCAACTAACGACTCGTTAGTTCTTCTAAGTGATAATTTATTTATCTTTCTAGAACAGTCTCAGTCCCTGCACGAGCGATCCCAGAGCGGCCGGGCACGACCGGACCCCGTTCATTGTTAATTCCTGGTTTCTAATTATGGAAAAATACGCGATTCCTTTTGCACAAAGATCGGCCGTATACCGACAGCGAAAAACCATTAGCTTTTCTGCCATTTGGTTTTATAGTCGCCTTCGCAATACCCGCTTCCAGGAATCAAGAGCCTTCGTCGGAATGTGTGAAGCCGAAGACCGTTGTAACCCTACCTCCTTCGTAATTGGTGTAATACCAAACGCGAAATTAATAGGCTTTGGCCAAGCCAGCGAGTTTCCTTTACCTCAGGATGAAAGGGGAATTATTTTGTGGCTTTAAAAGTACCGAGCGTGACGCAAGGGTGAATCGTGTGAATGTCTTATGCCGTAATCTGTTCTGACTTTAGAAACATCATTTGTTAAGTGTTGACTATTGATTCGTGCGCTGAGAATATATAAAATGCTTTCGTCTTGGTTTTGGATTCTTTAAAGCTATTCCTTCTTTTACAACTCTTTGCGGATGGTGCGAAAGTATCTTGAATGAATATCGAGTGTCGTGATTTAACGTGATTATTGGGCACCATTTAGGAAGTATTATTTATTGGTTTTATCGTTAAAGAAATAAGGTAAAATCGTTGCACTTCCGAATGTGTGCTAAAAAAGAAATACAACGTACTCCAGTAATGGCCGTGTTTTACATACAAATGTGCTCAAAAAGGAATCTTCCTACGGTTATTTACAATAAACGCACGATATCGGTGTACCACGTTAAGTAAAATATTGACGAGCCACATCCCTGAGGTCGCCTTCAACGCATGTTTGCTAAATAGCGACCGACGAAATCTCGGCCGTGGGGATTAAAAAATGTGATGATCCCGCGAAATCTCGATTCCGCTGGCGCCAATTCCCGGAAATACATCCTCATATCTCGAGGGAAGGGGCAAAAACGGGGAGCCGTACAAAGAGCCGTAAAATAACTTTGAAAAAGCGCCGTTTCCATGGTTAAACGTAACAGTCTTAAACGTAACGCGGTGCCCGGCACTTCCTTTGCCGGTTTTCCCGCACAAAGGGGTAAAACCTAACCTGGCTTTCCGCCTAACGTATCCCGCTTTTCGTCGCAAAAGGGACCCCCGAGGGGCAGGGGGAGGGGGAGGGGGCGCGGAGGAAGAGTGGGGGTTGGGGAAAGGGGCGGAAAGGGCGCGGAGTATACACGCATACGAACAAACGGACGGACCGTGCCGACTCTTATGATGGACGTAATTAAAACTTTTACAGCGGCGTACTAAAATGCAAATAAAACGATGCACGGCCGCCCCCCTTTGCGCTGAGGCATTCACGATAGGTAACACACGGGCTCGTACGGTTTTCCGCGGTAAAAAGGACGCGGCGCGCCTCGGCCGCCTATGCCTGGGAGCAGAAAGGCGTTGAGCGTGGATGCGACATGATAATTACGGCGATAATGACCGTGGACAAGGGACCCGGTCGATCGCAGCTGGCCGCTCTCCTCTTTCTCCCGCAAAGGCCACCGCCGACCGACGCGAGTTGACGAGGCTCCTCCGAGCAGCGCCCGGTTCTTTGGTCCTTTTCAATCGGACGCCGGTGGAAAGCGATGTCATCGTTTACCTTTGTCCCCAATCGTGAGCCATTGGCGGGGAATAATTCCGTGGACTGTTGCGCGCTGTCTCAAACCTGCGTGATCTACAAGGTGTACCGAAACAATGTATGCCTAATTCT
This sequence comes from Ampulex compressa, assembly GCA_038496175.1. NCBI lineage: Eukaryota > Metazoa > Arthropoda > Insecta > Hymenoptera > Ampulicidae > Ampulex > Ampulex compressa. The sequence continues at coordinate 123,125 of JBCFXI010000209.1, read as the reverse complement.
GTTTTTACACGGTAGATACGTTCCCGAAGAATACGTGTAAGAGGAATTCGTGTAAAGAAATATCTCCAATGTCGCGGTTATAGAAATAAAAGTAAAGCAAAATTAAATGTTAAATTGAAATAAGTCGTGTGAAAAGAGAATTAGATTTTTATCCTAATTCGTGTTAAATCAAAATCGTGTAAAAGAAGTTCGTGTAGAAACAGAATTTGGTGTACTCGCTTTTGATTGGCGGTTACTAATATATTTAGTGACGTCTGATGATGAGTGACGATAGTAAGCGTAAAGAGATCTGTACATTTGTGTATTTAGTTTTGGTTTAAGTGTTTATGGGCGTAGGTGCGAGTGTTAGGAGATATATTATAGACCATTTAATGGCATCATAGGTAATATTAGTGTTTTGCGCTAGCCTAGTTTACTTATTCCCGTGGAGCATTCTGTTTCGAGTAAGGAACGAGTATACTTTTTTGGGACGCTTTGTATAAGAATGCAGGTTCGAAGGAAAAGTGAGTAGTATTGTTTGGAGTATTACTAAAGCAATGGGTGATTCGTGAATTTATTAACATGTAATACCTGAGAAATTTGCAGCGCGAACTTTCTTAATGTTGAATGAAAAATTAATTACGGCAGATAACAGTTTGCGTGTCAACTTCGACGTTATATGAGTCAGTAAGCTATTAATTATCTAATCTAAATCGTTGCATCATGAATTACATCGCGTTATTCCACTTGGCTAGTTTTTAAGATTCCTAATATTTGTATTTCATGCCTTTGAAGTCACAAAGAGGAAGCAGTTTTGTATCGAATAGTGACCAGAGATGAAAAGTTAATATATTACAGCAATTCTCAGCAAATAAAATCATGAGTGGATCCAAGATAATACATTAATGTGGATGCCATACTGCAATATTTGTCCAAACAAATTATCTCTGATATTTGGTGAGAGTACGAAAGAGTTGTGTATAATAACCTGTTGCCACCGAATAAAACTCATTCAAGTGATTACTATTCAAAACAATTTGGATAGCAAGCGTTGAATTATAAACGATCGCAAATAGCAAACAAATGACGTACAGTGCATTTGTCCATACGTCATTAAGTACATGAAAACAAAATAATTGAATCTTGGATAAAAAGTATTATAGTTTATCCCACCCAACGTATTTTCCTTATAATGCTGCACATTACTATCACTTTTTCTAATCAATATAGCACACACTTAAATACACATTCTTTCAATACGTCGTGGAAGTCCATAAACGGATCGCTAAATGAATTGCTTCAAGAAATAATTCTTTTCTTACTAAGCTAGAAGAATGTTATAGCAAGTGAGAGAGAAAAATATAACCAAAGTATAAAGTATCGTTCTTTGATCAATTTTTCTAATCAACATTTCTTATAACCTGAAAAACTCACCAGATTAACGTAACGTAGTAACGCTTAATCAATAACACGTCGTAGAAAAATTCCGTGGCATTTATCGCAAATCGCGACTCGAGGTTTCGCGTTCTACATTTCGCAATTTTTGTACACCGTGCTACCGGTGTATCAACGCCTCAGTCGTTATCGCCAGAAAGGGAGTACGCCGCCGAAAGTACGTTACCCTGTTTAGCGTTTACGTGGGTAATCCTATCTTACGTTCGAGCCCCACGATAAATCATCGAAGATGTAATTTGCCCGTGATAAATCGTCGGAGAAAAAGTCGTTAAGGTTATGCACGGGCGTAAAGTTACCGTCGTTAATTTTAAAGCGGAATAGATAATATCAATGATAAATCATTAATTCGCCAAGCCCGGCAACGACGAAGGTCGGCGAAAAAAGGAGCGTTGCGGCTAATTAATCCGCTTTATATTCACCCGCGGTTTCTAATTCTCACGCCTAATAACGCATTCGCGCACCAAGTGCCTTCGTATGCAAATTGACGTACCGGATAAGGGAAAGACAAAAATTCACAAAGCTCCGGTTTCTATTGTCCTGATGGAACAAACTGACTGTCGTTATTGCGTGCTTCACAATCGACGAGACATTAATTATTTCATAGTTTTCTTCGCCATGCCGTTACATGGTCGTGCTGTAGAAACTTGCGAATACAGTGCGATGTGAATAGGGTGTTGTCTTCAAATTACATTAATATCAGATCATTTTTTCTTTTCTAATAACACGATTATGGTGCAATTTGCGTTCTACATTGCGCATCATTATATTTTAAAAAGGGAAGTTGCAAAAATACATTATAATAACTGGTCCGCAAGTACATACTGTATTTAATAAGTCAATTTCAAAATTAATAATTATGCCCTTAATTAGCAACGATGCGATTTGTGTTTTGATAACGTTGTCTCTGTGCGTTACTTTTTTAATAGTTATCATGTACGTATTTACTGCGCAACATCATGTACAATAATGTTATTGACATATATAGATGGAATAGTTAATAAAATCACAGACACGAGTATACAACACTTTTCTTACATTCATATTCATTTACATAAAATTTCATTCAAAAACATTTTCAATCAAATTCGACATGTTCAAGGAATAATTATAATAATGATTATGATTGTAATTTCATTATTGCCAATATTTATATAAAAAATATCGAAAATTGAATGATGACTTACGCGTGTAGTTGAGGCTGTAATATTACATGAAAAGTACAGGGATGACGATCTTTTTTTAAGGGCAGTGATTATCAAAGGTTGCGTAGTATCGTTAAGGATGAGAGGTAAAAATACGTATTTCTAAAAGCTGCTGCTAAAGTTACAAGTATCTTCCAAAAGGTATACTCAGAATATGGCACTTATATTGGATTTCAGTCCCTTCATAAATCTCGAATAAAGCACTATGTCTCACATTTCGTCGACAGCCACGAAGGTATTTTGCGATGCTTTAAAAGCTCCAGCTGTAAAAGGTACATTTTCCGTTTTATGCAAAGAACATATTTCGTATGCATATATTTATCTCTTCTAGGATCTGTTTCCTAATTGACTTTCCACCTGTGAATATTCTTTAACCAGCTAAATAGAAAAATATAGATCTTCCTTATTTATGATAAAAAATGTATACAAATCATTTACTTATATTTATACTTTCATCATAGAATATACCGTGGTAATTTTGTATTGATAGTGTCGTATCAATTTTTTAAAATGTTTTAACTTTCTTGAATATGAGAAATGGATAATTTAAAATGAAGTTTAATTGTCTTGCATACTTTACTATATTACGTTAGCACAATATCAAATCATTTTTTAAAGTTATAAGTAATATTATCATTTTATAACGCTATGGTAGTTTTAATAGCATTTAAAATGTTGTTTTTATCATTCTGGCGTATAAAAATACAACTATTTTTGGAAGTACAACCCTTTTTCTGTTACACATTATATTTCTAAGATGAAAAGTGTAGTAGGTTAACAAATAATCACAATGCCAAAAGAGATCAGAAAAGAGCGATACAAATGTGCCAAATTTTAACTTTGATTTATTTCAGAATCCTAGATAATGCTAAAATCATAAATAAAATATAAATAATTCTGTTAGTTAGAATTAATGTTAACGTTAGTAAGAAAAAGGATGCAATGTTTATGAACAAGTATCCAGATAATCACAAGAAATATTTTTCGATTTGACTTCATATTCGCACATTGTCAAACAATATATTAATTTTCCTTTTGTCAGGAAGTTAACCATAATTTATTTTTTCAAGATGTCTGTATTCTATGCAACATATGAAAGTAATAGTAACTGATTACGAAATTAATTTTTATCTCTTACTACGTCTTCTTGCCCTGTTCTACGATCATTCATTAAGATCTTCATTGCATCTCTGCTCAATAAATAGTCCTTCCAATGTATCAGGCACTGTGGCAAATGAGCCAACACGCTGACTTTAAAGCCATACCATCAAATTGGCAAATGAAGAACGATGGTACAGTAATGAAACCGTATCGAAGATCGATGAAAAGTCGTGGTGCATAAATTTTGACAACATAATACATTTGTAATTGTAATTATCCATGTGATTGGCCTTATCTCATGGAAACCAGGGAGCATGTGTCCCGAGGATGATAATTTTGGAAAGTAATTCCGCCCGGTGCGCGAAATCAGTGATGAATCATCCGAGATACCGTTTATCGATGATAAATCGTTTCGTCCTCATACATATTAAACCGAGAACGATATTATCAATGATAAATCATTCGTTTACACCGCGAAGCGGCGGAGGCCAGTTGAAAAAATGTTGCAGTCAATTAATGGAATTAAGGTCCGCACGCGGTTTCTAATTCTCACGCTTAACGAGCGCTCCCTCGGCGCGTCTATGCAAATCGACGGTAAGATTGGCAGCAGAGATAGAAAAAGCTCAGGTTTCTCCGGTTGCAAGGTGGAATTGAGTCACTGAACGCGACTGAGTAAATTAACACATTGCGTACGGCACTACACTTCGCCCAACTTGCTCCTAGCACGCGTCCTTTTTCGGTGTATTAGGAAACTTAGTTCGATGCGAGCATTATTTTCAGGTTTCCCTATGAATTTTTAACATCTTTATTGCCGTAAGTTATGCTCGCATGAACTTGTAATATACCAACGTCACAGTTTGTATCTATATACAAAAAAAAAAATATATATATATATATGAAATTTTTGTATGATATTGCGCTACGTAAGACATAATATAACTTACGCTGTGAGATTTATATCGCGCTTATATTTCAAAACAATTGACAGTTTAATGCTTGCCTAAGTATCATATTTTATCTAATTAACCATGTTAACACATTAATTACTAGCTTGAGTATAATGTTATACATAGTGGAGATATTCCTTTATCCGGCTTGTAATATAAAAAAGAAATGCCAAAAACATAATTTTATGCACTAATATTACAAACGAAAACTTATGCAACTATCTTCTGTTAACAAAGTTAAATTTTTACAGTTTAAGGACAACTTTCGAGCAACGTTTTATTTCTACATAAACTACGGTCTCCCCTACAATTTAGACGATCGTAAGTAAAAAAAATCTCCTTTGCAAAACCTAATTATACGTGTCTTCCGCTTTCCTTTCATAGTTTAAGACCACACGGGAGACGAGGTTACAGTATGACCGGTATTTTAAAGCCTGAAAGAAATTTGGGTTATAAAGGGTTAACGTGTGAAAACTTTCGCTATGCCGCAACGCGCCTATATCGCGGTGCAAATTAATTCGCGGCACTTCTGTGCATACATTCACGTCGGCGCGTCTCCGGGCCCCGAAATAAAGGCCGGGCCCCGGATTCGCGGTAATCGTGCCCGGCGATTTAGCATACAATACGAATTGTAAAATAGATTAGGTCATGATACACCGATACGAGTTATAAATTCGCGCTCTGCCCGGCACCTGCTCATTCCATCACCTGGTACCTTGCGCGCGCACACATGCCACGGGTTAATTACGATGTAAGTGATCGAAAACAAAGGCGGGCTACGATTACTCACTCCTGTCTTCGAAGCGCACACGGCTGCGCCTGGATATGCGCTGCTTTGGCATATTACGTTTTTTATCATCGCCGTCGTATACCGCGCTTTCAATTATGGAGATCTACGACATATTCCGCCTTAGGAATCTTTACAATCCTCCCCATAGTCGTAATTAATAAGCTAATTGACGTAACGCTGTATATTGAGTTGGCAAGTAAGTAATCGCGGATTTATGATTTTACTTTTCGACCAACGGCAAATAAGAGCTACGCAACCGAACGTCGCAATTTTTTTTTACCGAATTGCAATCGAAATGTGAAATGTAAAAACAACATTGTAGGTTTGACATTTCGAATACGTAAATATACCTAAAAATTTAACCAAAATCATCCCGCAGTGAAATCCGCGATTAATTACTTTCCAATCCAATATTATTTTTTATTGTAAACACTAGTTCCAGCAATTTGAAACGTATCACACGTTTCCGACTAAACACTCGAACACCCATTTTCCTGCATATAACGCGTGAAATATCCTCGGTAAATATCTTTGTCCACTTAGCTCACGTTCCAATCCACGATTTCTAATCAATCCGCCATATAATCCGACTTTTATAAAACAAGTAAAGGTTCAATGTCCACGACTTGGGCTACAAACAAGTTCTTCGCCTTTGTAGATCCGAGTTAGATAAACCACGGTCTTTACCAACCAACAGCTATAACCAGTAGCAAACGAGGGAAGGAGAAACGAAGAAAAACACATTTCTCGCCTGCGCACTCCCAGCAACCGATTCCTAATCGCCCGATGACACCATCGCTCTCGTTTCTCCGTTTCTTCCAATTAATCCCTACAACTATTCGTCGTGGGGTTACGTCACCTCCGGGATCCGCGGAATCAGTAGAAGGCGATGGTCTCGCACGTTGATTAGGCCGAGAAATAATTAGCATACAATAAGAGCCCGCAGATAGATCGGGTAGACGAGGCAGAAAGGCGAGGCTACGAGCAGCACCCATCACTCCTCCCACCTGATATCAATCGTTCACCATCAGAGCACCCCTGCCTAGCCCCCACCCCCTCCTCCTCCTCGCCCCTTCCCACCTCCATGGCCCTCAGGCGGCCCGGTCTAGCCGTTTGACTTAATCAGTAATCGCTAATTGCCCGCCTGACGCGCCTCGGCCTAACGGACGAGGAAACGTATGCAAATCGTGGGGAATTATCTCTCCCGGACAATTAGACGAGTATTCTTGTTCGCGCGTATAATGCCACTTCCGGTTGAGCTGAGGCCGATCCGCCGGCCTCGAAGAGCTGCACTGCCGTGACTTTTCGGGATTGCTGAGTCTCGGCGAACGACCGATGGCTTCGGCTGTGCGAAGCCTTGCTGATGGTAAGTATCGAGTACACTGTTATTCATAAGTATTCGGGTATTGGATAGGTTGAAATGAATGGCAGGTTAATGGGATTGCGAGGGAAAATTTTGTGAGCTTCGTGAGAATTTTGTTGATATTTCTTTGCTTAATATTGTTGAAATGATTGTTGGAATATTAATTGCTAGATATTGTTAGAATTGTGTGGAATGGTATAAAGTGAATATGATAAGACAATGAGCGGAGGAAGGAAATTGTGGTTGTGAGACCTTTTGGATATATCCATAAACGTACGAATGTTTGGTATGTGTAATATTTAAGGATTTAGGCTAATGATCATCGCAGTCGATGCTTTCCACGTAATAATAATAATAATAATAATGTTAATAATAAATATTTAAGGATTGTGTGCGTTAGGTAAGAGGAAATGTATTTAATAATAAATGAATAAAATGTACGTACTAGTTGGATGTTTATATGATAAGTTTGTGAGAGGAGTAGTACATTTTAAAGAAACAGGAAACATTGGATGCGTGCCCATTAAGTTCGATTGCACACGGATATAGCCAATTTTCTGTACTCTATTAAAACCGTATTACTTAAAGAATAATGCGTTTTGTACGGGAGTGTACTCGTCTTTTTTCTCGGTCAATCAACACCTGCGTTCTTTTTACAAACGGTCACACGTGCGTCAGTGATATCCGGGGTGTCCGTATCAAGCTTTTAAGAAATGCGATGGTGTAGTATATGCAAACTGGGCCTTTTACAGAAAGATCCATATTTGAGTTTGCAGTTTTAATTCGGTAAGAAAATGTTGGGTAAGTAAAGTGACGTAAAGAAAAGTAAAAGTAAAAGTAAAGATTTCTTCGTACTCGTTCAAGGAATTACGTATAAAATTCTAGGTTAATGTCGGACTTTTACATCATTATTTTGTAAATTTATCTACGACTATGGAAACAGACGTATTTTTAGATCACGAATCTTCTTTTTCTGTCCTATGACGCTTATAATCGTATTTATGTAACAACCACGTTGTACACAGCTCAATTATTTACAGCTCAAACCACTATACTCATAAGTAACAAGGCTGCTTTGACTTAACTCAATAAGATTACCAGGAAAATATGCGGAAGTATAAAACAATACAAAGCGCTCATAAATTACATACGCCCATTCATGAAGTAATTGAACCACCAAAAACATCGACTATCGTCGCATTTCTCTATCCTGAAATCTTCATCGCATTTATATTCAAACATAAAGAGCTACTCCAAAAAATGTAAAACTGCCATATAATGTAACGCAAGCAGAAAGCTTTCTCCCACATATTTTCCTCTCACCATGCTCACTTAATTTATCCGCGTGCCGATTTACTTACTCGTCGGATAAATCAAGAATTCCCGTGCACAATTTATCTCCAAACTCGGTTCCTCGCGTTGCAGACCTGCCGAATGCCCTTGCCACGCACGGATGCACGTTGGCTAGTGGAGAGGACAAGAAGTCGACGCATCGTTTATGCCCGGCACAGGACGTTTTTCCATCTCTTTTAGTTTCCACCGCTTTTGGGGAGTATCGAGCGCTCCTTCGTGGCCCCGGCAATTCTCCCGTATCAGTTGATTCCCACTGACGTTCGATGGCGAGCACGACAGCGGCGCGAGAGCATGAATATTCATCCCCCTTTTCGTAAGGAAGGCTTCCGCGGCCGCACGAGGGGGCCGCGGCGCGAGAGGGTGAGACCAGGACGGGAGGAGAGAAGAAGGGGAGGAGAGATTGATAACGGATACGCAATGGTCTTTCGCTTTTTCACAATGTTTGCCCCGAACGCCCGGTCGTGGCGATAAGCAAGGGGCGCGACGGGGTGCAAACTACGGCGACTGCGGCACCACGTTTTTAATTAATGTCGATAAAGTTCATCGCGGCAACTCGAGACGCCATCCCGGAATTATTCAAAGCCCGGCCGGCCATGCGCATACTAATTATAAACTTTCACGGTGGCGGAGGGGGAAGTGAATCGTGTTTGCGTATCAGGGCCGATTATGAGGCCAACACAAGACGTTCGTGTTTTTGACGGGGTGTACAAATCTGATTTGTAATGCGAATTGTGAATATGATTTGGATTTCTCAGTGACAGCTTACTACGTTTTTTAACAAAGATGTGTGAAGGAGTACTGAGGATAGAGTTGCTTAGCATACTTATTCGGGTATATGCATTACATATTCACGGATTCATAGGAATTGAGATAAATTATATTTTAAAGCTTTGCTGATGAAATCTGTGGCGTTACCTGATTAATGATTGCATTATGAGCAACGTTTCTGGTTTACTTCAGTGTTCTGAGGGTACTTTAAACTCATATGCTTCTTATACGATAAGAAGACCGATGCTAACGAACTTTATTCTTCCGAATCTCAGTACATTGGCAATGATGTAGGTGTATGTAAAAAATACATGAATACTGCATATACTGTTGAGATTACCACAACGCCATGTTGCAAGCGCTTAGCGCAAGTCGAGAGATATTATGTATTTCCCATCCATAAGATCAGAACTTTTCAGAACCACTCGCACACGTTGAATCGTTATTGTTCAGCATTCATCAACGCAGGAACAGTAGAAATACACTTACCCTTTATATATTAACATCGTGTTTTCATAAATTTCCACGTCAGATTGATCGTCACGTTCTAGCCCGCTAATTGCGCAAACAGCATCGCGGTTCTCGAGCGTAAATACATATGCACCAGTTACGCAGAACTTTATCCCTAGATATGGGTTTTCAAGAACGCCTTCGGGCTGATAGGTGTAAAGCAGTAACACGAAACAAACGTACCTTTTCCATATTCAGGAACGACCAGAGGGTGTATCCAGCGTCGGGAATGTGCCGACACAATGAATTTTCCTAGAGGCGATGATTACGTGGTAGGAGCGTATCGGGGATACGCGTAACATATCTGCCAGCCGGTGCACTTGATACCATTAGGTATGCTAATGGTAATTGCTCTTATAATCTGCGATATCAATCGGGTGCGTACACGTAGAAGGTGCCTTCATTGAATAATTACACGTCACTGTATGCGCTGAAGATGCGACGGCCCGATACATGGAGGAACGTTACGGTTCTGCGCGGGCGTTTACGCATTATAGAAAAAGGGCAATACTGGCACCGTAGGGAAGATTAGAATATAAAATACCAAATAACGATAACGGCAATATGCGATCAATGTCACGGAGAAGATTTTACTTTACATTTCTTTCTTTACACGTGTATTACAATGCGTTTTGTGTATTTTCCTGCTCATTTGATTTTTTTAATTAACCTGTTATATGCCAAAGCCAAGTGTAAACCTAAAAGCACTTCATTTTGTTTAGTAAGCTGTTTAGAGAAAAAATATTTTCATTGAGTTTGTAACTTTGATAGCAGTCAATACGACATTTAAGTACAACAATAAAAAGTTCCACTGTTTTGGTAGCAATAAATAAAAAAAAAGTGTCCCAATGGGACAATGGTGAATAATGGGTTAACCGCTAAGAACGTTGACAAATATCGGAACTACACTGCACATCTTACATGGTAAGTAATAATTATTAAGCGTGAAGAAATATTTATATTGCATATTCTTGAAAATATGTGACACAACAATGGAAATACATATACAATTTCAAACCGAGTAATTTAAATTGCATATGTTACGTATTGTTATTAGGATATATTGTATATAGTTTGTGTTACAATATATATAAGAAGCATGAAAGTTACGATTTTCTCGCATGAATATTAATATATTATAAACGTTACTTCTTTTTTCTTTTTCTTGATTTTATTACATTTTTTAACATGTTCTGAATTTCATATAAAAACAAGTAAATTCGTCTTGCATTTTGTTGATCTTTTATTGCAATTTATATTGACACTATTCCTACCAGCCATTTTCCATACAGATTTAAGCGTACCAAATATATCCTTAAAGAAAAAGAGGACAAAAGAAAAATGTTGATAGATCAATTTATCGATCCGTACGCCACGAGAAAATCATGAAAAATCTCAGAAGCGACCGCGCCTGAAAGTTCTACGATTTTTCAAAGAAATCGCTGAGCGGTTGTTTGACCGCTCATGGTAGGAATAGTGTTAACTTTTATATTTGATTCATTATTGATACAAAGACACATATATAAAAAAAATGTAGGAACAACAAAACCAATAGCAAAATTCATTCATCTTATTATAAAGTAACTCATCTTTAGCATAACTTTTGTGCATCTCATTAACAATTCCTTATCTGACTCATTGTTAATACTAATCTCCCAACGCAACTGTAATATCAAAGGAGTAAGGATAAAAACAGTTCATAAACGCATCGTTAACAATGGTTATATTATGTGAATTTTTTGTCAGCTCAGCTATTCACGGTAGGGCAAAGAAAAGGTTTTAAACATCGGGAGCATCGGCATGAATTAAATCCGATTTTAAACACCTCAGTAGAGGTCAATTGGATTTGGTCGGTGTCGCAATTAACGTCGTATCGACGCTCAACGAGGGCCATTAATAATTCATGCCCTATCGTAAAAGCAGCAGGTGCAGGGAGGAACGACGTCCATACGTGGTCGCGCATGGAAAATTGGAAGGGAGGGCGGATAAAGCAGAGGACAATACCGAAACGGTGCGTTGAGATAAAAAAAAAAAGAATAGAGAGGGTAAAACCGGATGTAACGGAGTAATCCTCGTGACTCTCGTCATCTAAGGGCTTGTCTTGTGAAAATAAATACGCCTGCATCAGACCGTGATAGCTTTGATCGCTTAAATGGCAAAAAATATATTGCTTGGCTAAGTGTGTGTCTATAAAAAATGTCAAACGCCGTTCCTCGCTCCACAAGCTTTTAAAAATTGTATAGCATAAGATATTGTCAAATTGCTTTGCAAACTTCACAGGTATTAGGTTGGAAACTATGAAACGGGCGTTTTTGTTTAGTCTGTGTTCAGCTGCGACTGAGAGAGATACATTGTAACGTGCGCTCGATATTTTTATTTATAAAGCTTAAAGGTATTCTTCTTACTCATTTTGTAAAATTTTTTCGTGTTTGTATCCCATTTTTATTTTATTTTTATCCTAAACCAGATGGAAACAAAACGCGATTTGCATCTATTCTTCTTGTACGAATTTAAATTAAATCATACCGCAGCTTAAGCTTCAAGCAATATTAATCAGGCATTCAGAGATGGATCCACCAATGAAAAAAATGCTCGATATTGGTTCCAAAAATTTCGTTCTGGCAATTTGAGTATCGTCAATGAGCCTGGAGGAGGACCACCGGCCCATATTGATAACGAGGAATTAAGGAGACTGTGGAATCCGATCAACACACAACTAGTCGAACACTTGGGTTTAAACTAGGAACTAGTCATATAGCTGTGTTAAAATATTTGCGTGCAATAAATAAAGTCAAAAAATTGGACTCATATGTGCCGCACGCATTGACACAATTGCAGATGATCGACCGCAAAAGCAAGTGCGCATTTTTGTTGCTTCGCAATACACGATTGCTATTTTTACACCAAATCATCACTTGTGATGAAAAGTGGATTTTGTATGATAATTGAAAACCATCAAGCCAATGGGTAGACAAAAATACAGCCCCAGGACACACCCTCAAACCAAAATTTCATAAAAAAAAATTATGGTCACCATATGGTGGAATGCCCAAGGAGTGATCCATTATTCCTTTCTATTATATGATTTGCCCAATCGTTGGCAAAAAGTCGTAAATGCCAATGGAAATTATTTCAATTGAATATAATAAATAATATGAAAAATTGCACTTTCCGTTTTTTATTTTCATTCAACGCCCGTTTCATAGTTTCCAACCTAATATATAACAAGCCCGAAGAGCAATAAGTGAAGTTGAATAACAAACAGTTTGAAAATTTCTCGATTTAGGAATTAAATTTTCGTCAGTTTCGGAATCAACAGTGATTTCGCAGGATAGAGCATATGTTTCTAAGCCTGCCTAATGATCGAGATTAAAGGACGATGAACACCTGCTAATAGTGAATACAAAAACATTTTATAAGAAGTAGTGGCATGATCATAATTGAATGAATATTAGCCATTGCTAATATTCGTCTTGTACATTTACAATCCATACCTTGTATTATAAGTACCTTATGTTATATACCTTATATACCATACCTTATATTGTAAGTCTAATATTGCAGTAACCAGAGGTGCTCAAAGAGTTCCATATTTATTGCGCAAGAAATACTTTGCAGTTCTTCGGACATACATGGGAATGTCAGTTCATGCTCTTAACCACTGTCCCTGTATAGCCATCGTACCTGCTATTATACACTACAAATTTCCGAGCACAATCTTTATGTCGTCCATAATAAATATACTTCAATTGATGTTGTGTGAAAATGTGGTCAACGTTGCACTTAAAAATGGTGTTAGCGCATAGTATATGGCATTCTTCGGAAATGCATGGGAATGTCGGTTGGCACGAGGGGTAATTATTACCTCCGCGTAGTTAGTAGCTGGTTAACCATACCGAGAAGGTCATTATGCCCGGTGCGCTTCTTACACGTCTGCGATAAGCGGACGTTACCGCTCTTCTACCGAGGAAAAGCGTTCGTGTGTGTCGTCTGGAAAAACCCAGAAGGCGATGCACCAGGTTCGAATAGAGCGCGCTTCCTTTCCATGGTTATGGTTTTAATAGATGTTAATCGGTAGCTCAATTTACAAGGCAATTCCGATGCGCGATTCTTAGATTATGTGGGCCGTCGTCTGGCATGAAACGATTGAATAAAACCGAGGCGCAATCCCTTTTGAAAAAAAAACCTACTTACGTATACTCCCTGTCTTGTTGCCCACGCTCCGGTGGCTACGATATCATTAACAACCGAAGTAACTGACGCAAGACGTGAATTCATAGTGATTTATAAAACAGCCAGTGATTGCATTAGGCACATCACGAAGTACCGTCTTATTCACGTTACGCCTTACCCTTGTAACTGATTAATACCTCTTTATTTAATGGTCATATTATAAATGTTTTATTAAGAAATGATTGATTTTTATATTATTTCCGTAGTAAACGTTTATTTAAATGGCGGCAGGCTTTTTCCAATCCTCTTGCTGGCTTGAGTATAATGAAAGAAAATTGTACTTTATAACGGTGAAGTTAAAATATAGCTGCATTTTTGCTTGAAATATTTTTACGTGCTTCTCGACTATTAGATAGCTTTTCACGCTATTCGATCACGACTTATTTTATGACTGCTTTAGACTGTTTTTTTAGTATCTGTTAAAGTAAAATGTGTATACTGATTTGCAGTAGTTAAAATAGTATGCGCGTAAAATATGTATGTAATAACAAACTGTAATAGGATGACGCCTTGATTATAAATGCTATTAATTATTTCCCGGGAGGTAGTCAGTAATTAATAAATTTAACTTATTTTAACAAGTTGCTAACCCGTTGACTGCCGCACAGATTTTGCGAAACTTTGGGTGGCCGCTGTACGAGTTGCCGATAATTCTATTCTGAATTTACAACAGCTAATGCAAGGTTACTAAATACGTTTACATTGTAAATAACGGAATACCCCCGAAAATTAGAAGAGGCAAATATTGTGCAAATAGGTTGTTTAATTCTTGGCATTAATTCTAATCCCATTTGGTCTAAGGTCGTCAATTTAATTTGAAGTCCAGACGACCAAACCTGTATGTCAAATATCATGTCGCGCAAAAATTCAAGCCTGTGCTCGCTACGTCATATAAAAAATGGTGTGTAATAAGCAAATTATTGCAGTACTCCAAAAAAAAACAGTCAATATATTTACATAACTTTTATTAGAAGATATCTGGGATTTAAAGTACCGATGACACGACTTTACTTGGAAATCCTAATATAACCAATACTTGACTTGCTGTGTATTATTTAACACTAAATCTACTGAAGCGATCAAAATCATTGCTCAATTGTTTCTTAAAAAACTTACTATACTTCGTAAGAGAATTTTGTATCGTCTATTTGTATCTCTTCTTAATAGCTTTTTTCTTTCAGGATATACATGATATACACAAACATCTCCAAAAAGTGGTTGGCAGGTCTAGTGTTAAAAAATAATGACATTTTCATATGAATCATACATCAACAATTTTCGCCGCAGGATAACAAATGGTAAACTCCTTTTCCATCGGAGTCGCATATGTTTCCAGAATTTTAAAAGTCACAGATAAAGTGCACAGGGTTATACCGATATTCCATCCAGATGGGCGTATAAATAAAGAAATCTCGGTGCCGCAATCGGACCGATTCGTTGATTTGTATGTTGCACGCTGAACGTTACGGGTCGACTTCCTTTTTCGTACGCCGCAGGGAGATCGTTCTCTTTTTTTTTTCTTTAAAGGCGAAGATGGCGAGGTGGCATTAAAATACAATGGCTGACACAGTGTGAGTGCTCTCGGCTCGTAAATAACCTTAATCGGGATCGCTAATTACAGATTACGCTCGCGTTCACGTGTGTACGCGTCTACGTTGCTGTTCCCATTCTTGATGCACGAATCAGGCACATGTACCTACGCACGTTTGGCCAGTGACGTAGCCCCAATTTCGAGCTTTGTCCTAAAGCTTTAATTCTCAAGAAGCGTGCGGCCACGCTTCGATAATCTCGTAAATTCTTATAGTATGAACCGCAAAGTGTCGTACATTTTTACATTAAGTATTAATGCAAATTAAAACTCTGTTGCCTTTCATTTTTACGATTGAACCTTCTTAAATATTCGAGTGCTATGTATGTTGAACCTATTAACTGTGAATTTATTGTTACAAAACTTTATGTTGATTAAGCATAATTTGATTAGAAAACAAGAAGCAGATAGTATTTTAGCCGATGTTTAGTGTTTGAACATCGTATTTGATTACATATGATTACCTATGTTTTTATTTTACGATTGACTCAATTATAGGAGGTATAAATGAACTTCTTTTTTTCTAAATTTTTATATTTTTAATTTCTAGATCAAACCTAATAATTAAGGATATCACGCTTTTTATTTAAATTGCACAATAAATATTTTATGGTAGAGGAGAACTATATTTTTCAGTTATTTCGATAGATAGAATTAAGCATTGATTGTCAATATCATATAATTAATATCTAAAAAACTCATGCAATTTTTTGTATAATACATAATAAGAACTAACTTTGATTAAAAGACAAATCAGACGTCAGCAATTCCACGGTTAATTTCATAGTCTTCATTACACCCGTGCTGAATTACTATTTTCGCATCTCGTTTATAGATTTCGCTTAATATTTTATAATAAAAATTTCGAACCTTGCGCACTTAATTAAAGGATTGTCTTTCATAACTTATTTATCAGTTAAAATTTCAAATTTCCATTTCGATTCACACTTAACATACCCGTATCTGGATCAATACACAATATCGTATCCTAATCAAACCACTACTGGACAGAATTTAGAAATTTGTTTACAACACATGGAATTTCCTCATTACTCAACATAGAAACCTTCGTGTACGAATATCAAACTTTCTCTTTGTGCAACGCGTAGACGACCGTTCGGTTTTGCGTACAAAATGTATAAGGCAACGCAAACGTCGGAGTTCTTTGAGCTACGCCATTGGCATCGTGTGGAGGCATACGTACACCTATACGTAGGATGCAGACGAGCGAACATTGAACGACGTTTATACGTACACGAAAGTAGTGTGCCTTACTGGCCACGTTCATCCGGCGATACACGGTGCAGATAGGAAAATTAATTACAATAAATTTAACGGTAACGAGAGCGCGAGGAGAGAAGGCGCTGTGTCTCTCTGCGTGCGTCGTCCGTCGAGGATCGTTTAGAGTAAGAACGGCTGCTGGCCGTCCGCGAAATGATCGGCATTGTAACGCTGAAATGTCATCAAACCGCAACGGTTTAATTCACGTAACCGTGGCGCAATACCGGGTGTAATACAGGGAATGATAGGCGTGGAACTTTAAACGACGAACCTTTACTGACCCTAAATTCTAATTTGCCTCCCGCTTCTCACCGCTTCGTCGTCCTCGCGAACGATGACACTAGAAATATTGAAATACGATGCAGCAACGAAAAAGATGGAAAGGCATGGAATGATGTTACCTCGGAAGTATGTGACTTATTCAAAACGATATCTAGAAATAAAGAAATAATCTAGAAATTAAATTTTTAATAGTAGATGTTTAGTAGCATTATATTTAAACTTGACATTCAATTGTTATCGTTTTGCTGCTAAGTGCGATAGTATTGGAAATGTTCATTGGATTCAGTTTATGTAATAGAGTAACTTAAGACAATTATAAATAATTTACAATTAATCCATTAAAAAAGCGGAGTATCCGCTAACAATACCCTGCATAAGCTAAATACGATCTTAGTAATTCCACATAATCCGTATTACCACCTTCGGTATTTCATATAATCTAACACTCATACGTATAGGTATATCTAAATGAATTCATAAAATATGCGTATTGCGGATGCAAATTTGCATTTCAACCTAAAATTCTGAGAATAACGATGAGTTTACATACGAATGGTGCGCGCGAGGGTTTTCTTCGCTTTGTTGCCTATCATTAATCGAGAAATCTGCGGTGTTTCACCGTCGGCAAAATAAAGTAATATAATTTCGGAGGACGCGGCAGGTACTTGCGGCCCGGATTTTAGCCTTCGTTCTTGCTAAATTCTCTCTTCCAGCCGTGCGTGTATACACGTTCGTTAGCGACTACCTCGCGGGTTCTGTCACTCCGTTTAATTTAGACAGACGCTCGTCATCGGAAGGGGCATGAGACCAATTATCTTCTGAACGTCAACTGCGCAGCGGGGATGCGCGAGAGGGGAGACGCATGCCAAGAAATGAAACGAAAAGGGGTGGAGGAGCGAGTCAGGGGCTGTGGAAAGGTAAGGGGCGGGGGACAAAGTGAAGATGCTGGGACAGATTTCTGCAAAATGTTGCCGGATATATGTAGATCTATATCTCCCTGGAATCTCATTGTTTAAGAGTGAAACGATCACTGACTCTCCGTCGAGATAACCGATTATCTAATGCGGTCTGACGACTATGCGTAACGGCAAAGTGATATCGTCTAAAGAATAAGGCGAACTACGTAGAGCTACGAGGCATGAAGAATTAGAAATTTAAAAAATCGCTTATATGAATTGTTTGCGATATCAAAAGTGCCGCCTCGCGCGTGCTTGCGTACGGCTAGAAAAAGCGAGAGGTGATCCTTATTTATGTAGACGTAAGTATTTCGGTAATTAAAAGATAGTATTTAATTGTATATAACCACGCACTACGTATGAAACAGTCTGATTAACGTTATTGTTTGCCATGTATGAAAACAAGAATATATAAGAGCAACGATACCCATTATTTTTTTAAAAGGAAAAATTAGAATAAGAAATGCGCTAGATATAAATTTGCTGATAAAACAGCGGATAACATCTTTACAGAAAGTGTGTTAAAAAAAAAGACGGCACTTTTCACTTTTGGAATGAATTTTATTTATTCTTCTACATCAATGTTAATCCCTTTAAAATAGTCGCCATTAAATATTATACGCTTATTCCAGTGCTTGCAATTCCCAGAGTACTACTGGAACTCGATTTTTCGGATAGCCTTTAACTCGCTTAGCAATGTGCTTTTAATCTCATCTATGCTTACAAAACGACCCTTTAAAGTTCTCTTTATTTCTGAAAAAAGTTACACGGAGCTATTTCTAACGAATATGGAGACTGTTTCGTACAGTTCATAATTATTTCCATCGCTTTTTCCACGTTTTCATCGGTTGTTGATATGATGAGCGGTCTAAGGTGCCCATTATAAATAATCGCTGATAGTACCAAACCACATGTAACACTTTTTGACAGCTAACAACAGCTTAAACATCCGATATGACTATCAATGTACAGATACTTTTCAGTATGTTTACAACAAAAAACTCGAGTTGGGCTAATACAAATTGTGATATTACAAGATTTCCATTACTTTTTCAACACATCTTATATATATATTTTTAAATTCTAATTATAACTCAGACAAATAATGCACATCGTCGTTCTTACCTTGTAAAACATTGGTGAACCTAACATCTAAACTTTTTAACATCGCAGGTATAAGCAGTAAATACATCAGAGGCTGATACCGAGCTTGAAGTACATAACCCTTTTCAGCCAAAATTATTATCTTTTAGAAAGAAAATTAAATTTTGAAAAAAAAACAGTTTAGAGGTACTTGATTAGTAGAAGCAGATTACATTGGATTTGCAAGTAAGTAATCGCGGATTTTACTGTCGGATGATTTTCGTTAAATTTTTAGGTATAATTTACATATTCTATGTATCAAAGCCAGGATATTGTTTTCACATTTCACACTTTCATTGTAATCCGGAAAAATTTGTGACGCTCGGTTGTGCAGCTCTTATTCGCTGCTGGTTGGAAAGTAAAGTCACGAATCCGTAAAATATCACTGGTCATTATTGGGCTGGAAAGGGATAAACGCGTTACAGGTTAAAGAACGGCCGTCAGTTATCGTCCTCCATCGACCACCGTCTCCACCGATCTCCCAGGATGACGCGACTTCCTCGCGGAGGTAGACGTCCGATTATCCTTCGAACGGCGCGCAAAAAATCGACAGGGTGGCGGTAAGCGGAGCGAAAGAGGAGCAGCCGGGAAGAGTCGTAGGCGGATACGTTCAGACGATCGCGTAGCGAGAGAATACGGCGCAATATTCCAAGACAAATCAAAGTAGGCATCCACCGAATGCTCCCGGGTGCAGAATGCAGATAGAACAGAATAGACGGAGCGCGGCATTCGCTCGCGGGTTAATGAGAACGGTTTCAAGCCCCGCTATGGAGGCGGCGATGCCGGCAGAGGCAGAAGGCAGAAGCGGAGGCGGCGGCGGCGGCGGCGGCGGCGGTAACAACGGCCTATAGCAGGAAATCGCGGCGGCAAGGTGAGCCGTTGTCGCTGCTGATGCCACGCCGTTCTCCTCGTTTCTCTTCCCTCTTCTTTACGGCCTCTATCCTGCCCCCTCCTCTCCCCAGGTTTTCCCCTTTCTGTCCCCTTTCTGGCCCTCTCCCTCGAGCTGAACGGACGGCATAAACGAAAGCGCGATAAATAATTGCGACGAGACAAGAGCAAACCGACATCAATTTACGTGTGATAATGGCACCGTCCTGTACGCTCCACGGAGTAATGCGGCTAAGGGGAACCTCGCGCTGATACGAAAAGGCTCCGGTTCTCTTTATATCCAGACGCGACGCGGATTGATCGTATAAATTATTTCGAGAAAATAGAATGAGGATGAATATCGGTCTGATTCGTTCTTTAGGTATACTGAGACGGATGGGTTGGAGGGTATTCGTGTTTTTCTTCGATGGACTTTGATTTTGACTCTCTGTATGCTCAAACACAGATCGATGGAATAAATTATTCCGAGAAATTGGAATGATTATAAATATTTCTTTGATTCTTTATTCGCGTATGTGTGGAAGTTTGATGGGTGATAAGGTATTGACTATTTTCACATTTTTGTTTGTTTATTGTATGTCGTACTATTTACAGACGATCATTTTATTCACCGTACAATTGTTTTTGTTAGATAATTGTAGGTTTATTTACACTGGTTTAAAGCTCTGGCTACCTATTATTTAAATACTAACAGTTAGGCGCATACGTGTATATATTTGTGATTAATGAATTTAGTATTCGCTGAATATCACATCATTTATGATACTAATATTGATGAGTGGTTGTTCTAGTAAAGCAAGTATTTCGTCAATTTAATTCTTTACAAACACTCATTAACAATTTCAAATGCGTTGTCATTAACTTTGGCTTGTAGAAAACAATTAATGTCCCATGCATTTCAAACCAATAGTGGGCTATATTGCGTGAAAGAGAAAGATGAGCACGCATAGCAATGGAATTCCGGGAGTACGCATATGTGCGTGATGTCCCGTGTTAAAGCCACGGAATAAAGTGTTTTAAATTCTAAATATCGGTGAAAATTAATATGACATATTAATAACACTTGTTCTATAAAGAATTTCTTCAAAAGGCAAGTTATTATATGGAAAGAATGCATTAAAACATGATTATTGTTTATGTACGGGATGATTTTAAAATACAGATAGAGGTAAAAGTGTTTAAATACCACATATAACGAAAAATCCTAAAGTTTGAGGTTTATTTTGGATATCGTATATTTATTTTGACTTTTGATTGCATAATTATTATAATGGTTAATATAACATATAATATAAACAGTATGTCAAAATTAATATGGTACATCAAGTATTATCGAAAGCTATTAAAAAACGCGGAGTTATTACCGTAGAAAGTAAGTTAATTTGCAATCTTTAAATACTTCTACGAATATACAACCATTAATTTCATAGACAAGGCACGTAAATATACACTTTCTTTGTCCCATAAATCCCAATATAAAAACGATAAAGCTTATCGATTTAATTTAACATCAGTGTCGCATTTCTAATCGAAAGATAACGCTGTCAACAGGACGCTCGTGGCTCATTTAATCTATCATACCCAGTCTCTATCCAATGACAATCGCATGCAATAATTATGATAAAGAGAGATAAAGAGAATTTACCCTTAAACGGATCCACAAGTTCCAAAACTCTCTTCCCTAACATCTCTACCCCGAGTTCCATTTTCCTCCATAAGGACTTTCCATCAAAATGTTTTCCGCTTCATCAATTCTGCCTAAGGTTTGCACCACGGCCTGAAATCAGAGCAGTTGCACAACGTCGGCGATAAACCTCTTAGAAACGAGACGCTGGCACGTAAGGAGGGAGAGGAATTGGGGAGGCGTAAAAGTAAGGCCAGGCGGGGTGATCAGCCGCGGAGCGGGCGAAATTCCAAATCAATTTGTCTATCGGGTAACCACCGGGGCGTTGATTCAAGCGGGCAAAATCGTGCATTCCGTGGCGTCCCGAGCGTTTGATAGCAAACACCCTCTTTGGCTGATCCTTTCGAAGGAAGTCAAAGGGCCTTGTCTGTCCATCCATCGACCGGAATTCCGTCGGGCCACGATTCCAAAGCACTCTCTTCCGCTTAATCTCGCGGTGCCTTCTCGAGAGCAGCCGACACCCCGGATCTCGGATTACTTCTGGAATGGGAAACGTGTCTTCGACCGCGGCCATTACCAGTCCGTTTTGGCCTCCAATTATGGCCGAGCACGTTAATTCCGGTATACCACGAACGATCGTTCCTCTGTTATGCGATTGTACGTATTATGCGGGATATTTCGAGAGTTTAGAAACGCGCGACACTCGTCAATTGGATTGAAAAATGGCCAGTGCCCTGTACTGCGATTCATTGAGATGTTAACATGCTTTTCACGAATTTTATTCCACATCGAGTATTATGTTTCAATCGAGGTTTTAGATAAATGTACGTGAGAAAATTATTTGATTGCCTAGTGAACTCGTGTTATTTATATTTGTTTTAATATCTTTTTTCATATTATAAGGTTTGCGTAGCGAAAAAGATGGAAGTCTGGTCTAGGCGTGAAAAATCGAGAACATTTAACTATTTTATGCCATTACATACTAATCGTATAATAATAAAGCTTGTGCTTTTTAAAGTTCTTAGGTCAGAATAAATCAACAAACTTATTCTTACTTTAAGCATAAAGTGTCAAATATAACCTCCGGCCCAAAAACAACACAACGCCCGTTACAGTTAAGAAAATTTAAGTCCGCTAATCCTTAACAATACTATAAACTTTGTTGCGTTCGAGCAACATACTCTTAACTTTACACGAAAATTGCCTTGGACGTATTTAAAACGCACGGAGATTAAAACGACAAATCTCGCGGTAACTCCTCCGCCACAATGGAAGGCGGATTTTATAACTTGCGAAAATTACACGGTCGGCCAAGCACGGCGTGGCAGGGAAGGAAGAAAAATCGGGGCTCCCCTTTCTAACCAAGGCTCTTAAGTTCGGATTCGAACCGCCGAAGTGCCGCTCGGCATCGGCTCGTCGACTTCCACCCCATTTCCGACAATTGTCACGAACGAATGGGTATCCCCAGGAAATGAGAAAGATAATGAAGGAGCGTGACGTAAAATAAAATGTAAACAGCGGGGCGAGCTGCTGCAAAGGTGAGAGGGAGGTGGTCGCAGGGAGGAAGAATGGGAGGGAAAAGAAGAGGGAAAAAAACCGGCGGGAGGAGATGAGAGGAGGATGGAAAAACGCATCGACCAATAGTGCCCGCAGGCAGGCAGCCCAAGAGCCGACCACTTATCTGTAGGGGCAACATCAGAGGAGCTCTTGGCTGGTTGGTTGGTTGGCAGGAAGGCAAAGAAGTGCCTGGCGTGAGAAGGACGCCGAACCAAAGTGAAGTGCGCAAGAGATACGAAAAAGAAGGTTGGGGGGAGTGGGTGGGCCGGCGGGGAGGCAAATGATACCTCCTTAGGCAATTTTAATTTTGCAGAAATCACTGTTGGGCTAATAAGAATAAAGAGATCTCCGCGTGTTCGTTCTCTTCCCCTGGCACCTTCCTCGTCTCTCCCTTGGCCAGTCGAGCGAAATACACCGTCAGCCACCAGCGACATTATACGACCGTGTCGACGACCCGTGTACTGAACCACGTCTATGCTCCGTCTTCCTTCCCCTTGTTCTTCGCCTTTTTCACTGTCGCTCTGCCATCGCTCTCCTCTCATTCCTCCTCTTAATCCCTTTCTGAAGACAAGACACCCTGTGGAAAAATATTAATCAGGAGACCCCAGGCCAACTGTGGCACGGCCTACTTGCTAGGCTACTTGGATCGAGATACATCGCGTATCTCGTGAAGCTAATAAAGAATTTCGTGATTTATAACGTACTCGTGGCATTGTGTTTCTCCTTCTTGACGAATTTTCTAATAACGTTTAGGTTCTGGATATACGTTCGAAAGATATGACTTAAGTAGAAAGACGAAAAGCAGGGTGTAATGATATTTGACTCTGCTGTAAGAGTTGTGATAGAAATTGGATTAAGCGATGAAAACTGTGGTGACTTGACATACGTTATTCTAGCTGATTTGATTAGTCTTTTTGTTACCGAACGTTCACTGCGATATGATTTAATAATGAAGTTATTTTTATCACGATGCGTTGATTTCCATATAAGAGATGTATGTTAAATATGCAAATCTTGACGATGCCATTAAATTAATTTTCGTTATACGGTTTCGACGCTTCATCGATTGGAATCACGTCGGTTTTTATGGAGCTGTTTAAAATATGTTGAATTCGATACGCGTGTGTTTGAGAAAGAATCAATATTCAAAATATATACTACATCAAAGCTACGTGTAGAACTATCATGATCTTCGATCATTCTTTGAAAACCTTCCGGCACGAGTTAAACTAATTGCGTAAATTATAATCAACTATAATTCATTAACATTATCTTTTTCATCATTATTAATCATCTTCTCGTCCTCAATGATTTACTTCCGTTCAAAATTCTTACGTACATTACCTGTATAACTATAATACAGCATTATTTTATAGAAACATACAATGATATACCTTACTAACCGTACTTCAAAAAACAGACAGTCTTTGGAAGTGCATTAAATTCAATAGAAAAATAGAAACATAAAGCAAGTCAGGTCCTCCACTACAGTAAGACTAAACCTTTCTCGTTCATTCCGCATATATTTTCACCAAACCCTTACCAACGCTTTTAAACATCCCGATGCTCTTTCACGCAGGCTAGGCCACGTTTCTAAGCCAATCCAGGCAATCCCAATCAAATTCCCGTAACCTGCTTCGTTCGAAACCCCATCGATCCTCTTACAATATAACGAAGAGCTCCAAGCAAAATGAAGCATCGAGGGAGGGTCCGACGAGGACTGTCGGATGCACCATACGCGCCAGCGAAACGGCGATTCCGGATCAGACCAGATCCTGTCGAAGCGAGTGCGCGCTCCTGGACGACGCGAATGAGTTACGGCGAGGTGGGAGGGGGAAAAGGAAGCCAAAGACGCGGAGGGTGGATATCCCGGAAAGGCTAAAGCACGCGGTGGGGGCCTGAATCGAAAGGAGAACGAGAAAGATCCGCGAAGAAGGGAGGAGGAAGTAGGGTCGATGCGAGCGGAGCGGCGAGGAGGGGGCAGGAGACATATTTATTTGACATGCGACGCGACTGCACCCGAGTTTCATTAATTGAAGATCGCGGGAATGAGCACGGCAGACGGCATCGGAGCAGACACAGACCGTGAGCACGCGCGCGGGTCGGCCCTCCGTCTTCCTCTCTCTCTCCCTCCTCCTTGGTCTTTCTCGGCCTCCTCTTCCTCTTCCGCCACCTCCCCCTCCTCCTCCTCCTCCTTCGCTATGCATGCACGTGCTCGCGGAAACGGCAAATGAGGATTCGCCATTTCTCTGACATTCGAGCATTCAAGTTCGTCTCGATCTAGGCCACACAGAAGGCACCCTCTGATGCACCCCTGCCCCCCTCTTCAGTCCTTCCACCCCCGACCTCCCTTCAGTGGGGGCATCGTGTGTTCCGCGAAAGCACCTATCCTATGCTACAGCTTACCTACGGGTTTCGCTTCGAGCCGGGTCTTCTTTCCATAGGGTTCGTCCTCTCCGGATGAATTTAACGGGTGACGGCTGATGCGAGATCGTTACGAGTGGTAGGCGGACGGCTGGCTGCAGGGTGTTCGCCTTTTTTCCTTCTGCCTTCCATCCCTGCTTGTCTTCCTTCCAACGTCCCTCGGCTTCCTCCCTCTCCACCCCCCTCTCTCTCACTCTCTTTCTCTCTCTCTCTCTCTCTGCCCCCTCCCCTCTCTCCCTCTCTCTTTCTCCCTTCACTCCGTCGCGCCCGCCGATGTCTCTTCTTTCTGTCGGCGCTGCGGAAACGGCGACGTTTTGCCGCGGCGCGCCCGACATTTTCGTTCATTCCTTCGTCCGTGCCATCGACGTCTGTTGCGTACGTGAAGTACGCGCGGATCTTCTCTCAACGAGGCCGCCGCTTGAAAGCGGTGAAAATGATTTCACGAAGGAAAAAAAGGAAGGAAAGTACGCGCTTTACTTTCTAGCCACTCACTGATTTACGCACGGAGGACTCGCCGATATTTTTATTATCGATCTCTGACATTTTTTTGGAGTAATCGGCTTCTGATCCACCAATCACACTTGTATATCGAGTACTGCGTAGACGTGTACATAAGAAAACAACGAATTTATCAAGCCGTTCGGTACCTCTTTGTACTTCGATCCTCCTCAAGAAGCTGCTCGTTAAACGTTGATCCACGATATATAACTGAAGCTTCTTCCATCTCTTTTGGAGCAAAAAAGGATGTAAAGAGAATTTTCTACCCGAAATGAGACCAAAGAAACGTTGACCAAAGTCTCTTTACATCCTTTCTTCCTCGAAAAGAGAGCAAAGAAAGCTCGGTTACATATACAGAATTCGAGCATAACTCGAAGATAAAATTTAATCCACGATCTTGGTGCACAACGTATTCGCCAGAATCGATATCGGTGTTCCTTAGCAAAGAACGTCGTCCAATTTTTAATTCAGGCCAGCACCGTCGAGGACGTACACAGAGCGAGTGTCGTCGGTATGAGCCATTCCGTCGACAGTCGAATTCGTCGCTTTCGTTTCGTCGAAGGAGCAATGGGCCTTTGATTAAACCTCCACCCGTTTCTGGTGTGTCGGGAGGGAAAGGGGTGTGGGTCATGGGTAGGTGGGACGCGTTGGAGGATGAAAGGTGACGGAAGGTGGCGGTGGCGTGGCGATATCGGAGATGGCGGAAATTTCATTTACCCCTCGTAGAGTTATCTAAGAGCAATACCGGGTGGCCTTAATGAAACATTCAGTCGCGAGAATAGCTCAGCAATCTCGAAGGGTCGCGGGTAAGGAGAGGCGAGGTGGGCAGCACCGCTTCGTCGCTTGGCTCTCGAGAGCGAGCGGGATGGAGAGGAATGGGTCTGATTCCTGGCAATGCAATTGCAGGTTTAAAGTGGCGTTCCCCGTTTATTTCGACGTCCTGCCCTCATCCCTTTCCGCAGCCCTGCCCCTCGATCCAATCCCGGCCGAAATAGACCCGGAGGTACGAGCCATCGCGCTCGCGATAAATCCCCGATGAAAGTCGATTCGACATACATAATTGCTGACAAATCGGCACGCTTTGAGTCCGCTCCGTGCACGTTCCCTGCCGTGAAATCTGCTGCAACAAGATATATCGCAGGCGCTTCGAACTCGTGACGGTTCCTTACGCAGATCGCTTTGTTTTTAAATATTTAATTGCGCGAGAATTGTATCGGAACTGTGCGTACATATGTTATATAGTCGTGATATGTGAGAGACTCGTGGAAATGATACTTTACACGCGATATTTGCGTGCATAGATATATCGTATTATAAAAGAATTAATCGAAAACAATTTTATTGCACCGCAACCGGAATTAGTGCAATTTGTAATTCCTTTAATACCAATCATCTTACCGTCGTTTCATTAGAAACATTTATGTTTGAAATATCAAGAGGGCTGGTTTTTAAGAACTTGTTGTAAAATGCAGGATGCATAAAAGTTTCAAATATGTAGAAATGATAAGAGAAAGAAGCGTTTATAATATTATTAGTCGATTATTATCGCAAAGAAATCTTCCGATGACCTAAACCAATGCCCGGACAATTGCGCGACAAATGATATATACAGAGCCATGGATCAGTATCCGATTGTCCGGAGATTTACGGTCTGAAGGCTCATTAGCCTAATTTCATTTTATTATTCGGTTAGCGCTCATCCACGTATCGCGTAATTATAATAGGAATATTATTGCTCGTTAGGCGATGCGAAGGGGCGGCCCCGTTATTTCTTTGACTACGTAGGGATGAAAATGGTGGCTGCCAGCGAAAACAGAAGTCGAGAATAACGACCCGCGCAATTATTCCATAATGTAGTTCGCATAGCTGAACTCCGAAGAAAATTAGAGGGGCTGCCGCGCTCGGTCAGGAGCGAATGAATGAGAGTTTGGCGTACGTGAGCACCCGCCGGCGTGCGAGAGTGAGGGAGAGGAAGCCAACGAGCCGTTGACGAAAGAGGGAGACGGGGCCAGGCGCAATAGAGAGGGCCTGGGCACAACTTTCCCGTTTTATCTCTCAATTCGCATTCCCAGAGTCGACGAACGCTTAAACTACAAGCCCGTAGAACCGAGCCTATCTAACGACGGGTCTCCTGTGATTAAAACGCGCCCCGCCATCCCGCGCGCGGCAGCCTTCGCCACCGCCTTGACACCCAACTACCGCCTCCAGAGGCCTTCCAACCTCCACCCAACGATCTCTTGCACTATTATTGCGCTATGCGTATAGGGGATATACCGTAGCCGTGAATAGAAGTCCGGACTTCCACGCTGATAACCCCGATTCGAACTACGGCCCATCTCCCGCCCGACCTTTTCTACGTGACTTGTGCGCCATATGGCCGGCAAAAAGTCAGATCACAGGATAAGTAGAGGTCCATGCCGGAAGCATTAAAGACACAAATTATAGTTATACAGTGTTTATATAGGCTGTTTGGAAAGGTTGCCGGCAAACTTAAATAGAACGTAGAGGGGTCGAAGTGGAGCAAATTTCGAATAGGAAGCTATGTTGACCGAAGTAAGATGGAGGCGGTACAAGACTCTGAATGTAAGGAACTACATTGTAGATGTTATCGAATGTTACGATGTGACATACGCGTGGTTAGGCGGGGTTGAATGGGACCTTCAGTTGTTTTGCTTGGTATGCTTGTAGGACGTGTCTTGATCTGTTTACGGGTGTTTCTTGGACATCGGCGTAAAGTCCTGTGAATTATTTCTGTCAAAATTGAAGATGACTTTTATTTTTATTTTATTTACAGTCTAGGTAACAAAAATGCACGTGATTTGCGTTAACGCAAACAGACTTCGGAGAACATGTAAAATTAAGACATGAAACTTTTTTATTTTAATTAACTTCTTTAGAACTCAAAGTTTCGAAAGATTTTTCACAACAATGGAAATATGTTGGTGTAAGACGCAGGAGGTCAAACTGTTACAAAGCAATCCAAAATTAAAATTCCGTTAATGGCAGCAACTTGTGTCATGAGTAAAACCTCATCAAGTATTTTCCGCGTGTACCTTCTTGGTCCAATAATTTGGAACATAGTGGGATAAAAGTGTCCTATACATTTAGTACTAATATATACCTGGTGCATAATGAAGTGCTTTTTATCTTCACCTCAAAATATTTAAAAATTCCATAGCATAACGATTTACGGTACACCTCACCAGTTTTCTTTATTACAATCAACCAATCTTTCGATATGATTTTTCCTAAATAAAATTCCTGTACCACGAAAGTCTTTCGTGGCTTCAAACCGCGAGAGTTAATCCATCCAATGCGACAATTCGACGCTTCCGGCGTTTGTCTCTGACTCTGGAATTGAAGAGCAGGCGTCACTTTGCCAAATTCATTCGTGCAGAGCGACGCTGCGGCAACTTCGAGAATCTTCAATTAGGCAGCGCCGATGTCGCGCCTATATGAGAAAGGAATGGGGTGCTGGATAGACACCCATCGAAGTGTCCCGGAATCCGAGCTTTTCAGAGAGCGCACCGCACCGCTTTAATCCTGCCGTATAATTACTCACATGCGTAGGAGCGTAAAGCAAAGCCGCCCCGTCGTTGGTAACGCATGAAAGCGGGTAGGGCGGGGCTTAATTTTCATCCGTCGTCCTGGAAAAAACAGGGCAAATGTCTAAAGCTCACCTATCGATATTGGTTACCCTCTAAGCGTCGAAAACTGATTTGCATGATTGGTGGATGATACGTTGTAAGCGTAAAAGTGATGGCACGTCTACCAAATAACGCACTGTAAATTGCTGGAACCGTCTTTTGAAAGTAATTCACCGAATAAGGATTTTGTGCGTTGAGCTGCAAGAGAATGGACAAATAACTCATATCAAGATCATTATTAATTAAGGAAGTTAGGAAAGGACGGCGCAACTTATTTTTATAATAATACATAATTTAATAAATTGCAGTGTACGTCAATCTTCCTAAAACACTAAAGTTATTTAGTCTTTTATTTCTCGACGGTAAATATAAATTAAAGTTCCAT
The DNA here is from genome assembly GCA_038496175.1 of Ampulex compressa. NCBI lineage: Eukaryota > Metazoa > Arthropoda > Insecta > Hymenoptera > Ampulicidae > Ampulex > Ampulex compressa. The sequence goes on along the minus strand of JBCFXI010000209.1, from coordinate 93,151 downwards.
ATATTATAATACTAATATATTTTACTATTAGTTTTACATATACAAGTATGATTTGTGACCGGCAAAATTCTTTTTTTGAAGATTGCTTTGCTGGTTCGTGCATCCTCCAAGGCGATGTTACAGAGTCTAAAAGCAACGTACGGATGGAGTGTGCTGTAGAGTGCTCGTAATGAATTCCGCCAGTTTCTGAGAAGAAGCTGTATAAGAAAGTCGAGTACGAGAAGCTGTATTTCGATCATCCCAGCCGGCAGGGCGATGATCTCGCAGCGAATGTCCGCCGTCATCGCCCGAGTCGCCTCGTTTTCGATGCAAATTAACTCGTTTACTCGAAATTCTTATCCGAGGTGGTCACCACGCTTATTTTCTTCCCCGCGCGGCTCGTTTCGGTCGCTTTTTCGCCCGGAGTAGAAGTGGCAAAGCAAAACGACGCACGAGTGGTGATCACGTCTCTTTGATGTACACCTACGTCGTTTCTTTTCTCCGTGCGTAAATCTTCAGGACGGGAGAAAAAGAAAGTGAGAATGTTATAAAGAGAAAGTCACCGTGAGAATTACACTTTAATTTGTAAGCAGAGCATCCTCTTAGAAAAGCGCATTACCTCTTTGACATAATGGCTCGGTCTCTGATATCACGGTAAATTTATTTTCCTTTAATTATTAAATTAAACATTAAAGACGACATGGTGCAAAAATCTGTTGGCTAGGTGACATAATAGCAATCTTCAAAGACTCGTGAACTTGTGCAATATATACGTTTATATTTGTAGATAAATGGTAAAATTTTAATTGAATGTGCTTCGAGACGGATTTTTTAAATACGCGTGTAATATAGTTTTATTAGCAATAATAATAATTTAGTATACTATAATTATATTATGATAATGTTATAATGGAAATGCTTATAATATCGCTTCGATATTCAATTTTATCTTGAAAAGAGATACAAGAGTATATGTTTTTGGTTAAAATCACGTGATGCGTTGGCAAATTTGAGACCACGTCTCTTCCATGTGTACTCACGTCCACCTTTCTTTCGTGCGCCAATCTTTAGTACTCTAAAAAGTAAAGAGATTGATGTAGGGAATTACATATTAATTTGGAAATGAAGTCTCGTATCAAGTAAGCGCTCTGACCTTGTGGCCGGCTCTGATATTAGAACCGTGACAATAATCAAGTGGTATATGCTTACCTTTGGCTATCAGCCCTCATGGTAGACGGAATATGAATGGAGAAGTTAGGGGTAAGAGCGAAATAGTATCCCGCTGGGCATTTTTTTCAGCTCTCTTTTTCCGTCCCGCTTAAGTATGCAAAAAACGTACGCAACTGGCAAAAAGTGCTGCTTTTAATGCCCCCATATTTCTACCGCATAGTGTAACATAAAATCATTTTAACGCGCGGCATAAAATAAATTTCCAATAAAATTCGAAACCCAACGTGTAAAACTGCCATTCGCATGTTTTATTCGCTACGAGATGCACGTGTATCAACAAATATTGTGGGCACGTCATTTTACCCGGCAAGGCACTTTAAGTGAAATTATCGTTACTCTGTGAAAAAAAAAAAAACAATTTTTGGTTAGAGGTCTCGCGTGAATGACTATATAAGTTTGAATGTAAAATATAATTTCAATAACATTAATGTATGTACACATTGATTAGATAGAATGTTATCGTAAATATTGATTTAATTATCATCTGTGCAAAATTACCGAAAGTACGGACTACTTCTCAGAATGGCTAATGGTAGGTAACTGACATCTTTGACAGTGTATGATTCATAATACAAGATCCAGGTAGCCTAATTAATAGATAAGTTGTTCTGCAAATGAAACCTGTCGTCTACATTTTTTCCACGGAATCTACAATATAATATTTGAAATTCTCCGTAAGTTTTAAACTGATTGCAGCTTATATTGGAAAGTGACATCTCTATAATGCTACACTGCCTTATTTGATCCTCGAATGATGATCGAAGTATGCTGCAGTGATATATTTATTGTTACTTATACGTCATTACGAACTGGTACTCGTAAAAAATCTTTTGCGACATTGTAATTAGTTGTACCAAAAAATTTTGTTTTCTTTTCTACGGTTGTGTGGGGCAGCTATTACGTAAACACAGCATTTTAAGGGTATCTCTCGTCTGCTTTCCCCGATCTTGCTAAGCAACACATTCTCCGCTATGACAAATTTCTAAAAGCCCCGCATAAGTTTTTATCATTTAATTAAATATCGGCAATAAAATATTCTTAACCTCGAGACAAGGAAGCCAGCGGCGGATCATGTTCTTCGCTAATGTCTCTGCCGCCCGCATTTTGAGGCGTTCTAGGCGTACATCCGTCTGTAAAAGACGGTAGCTTTTAGTTTTACGCCCAACCGTACCAGTCTAAAAATATTCCTTCAAATGATACAATTTAATTATCACGAGAGATAAAAGTATTTGTTCTCTCAAAAATACGAAAGGTATTTATACAATCATAAGCAGTAAGGTATAAGATTTATTTAAATATAAGTACATATATTGCTAGTTTTAATAGTTACAATACAGGTTTGTGAATCTTTTGCCAAAGAAACATTTACGAGTAAGTTTCCATTTAGCGGAATCCAAATAAACGTTTTTTTATTTATTTTAAATTCTGTATCAATTCGTTGTCTCACAATTATCAATGAAAATTAAATATCCTGCATACGACTTGAACTTCAGTATGTTTAGTCAAGATGCTATTTAAATACAATATTATCTACACGTCGTAAATACACAAGAAACGATATATTAGTGAGGAGATATAACCTGAAAATACAAAAATAAAATATAAACCACAAACAGTCAATGTCAAATGAAATGTCTATCAAATTTTATAAGGTCTTGCTCGTACATGTTTTTTTTAGTATAATATAAACAATTTATTTCATATACAAAACATATCTACGAAAAAAAGATTGCTATTCATAGCCGTCGATATATGTGCAACATATTCGCAACTCAATATAACGTCAAGCAGATAATTTTCTCCGCAATGGCATCGATATCCTTCCGCGCACAAACCGTAAAACATTCTCCTCTGAGCTTCGACCGGCTATGCATCCGCAGCTCCGCGCTTCGCGTCCATCGTAAACAATGCGTTAAGTAGTCCTCCGCGAGCGATACATCGTCGCAAACTCAGGGAGTACCATTACCAAAGGCTCCTCATTCTTACAGCGGGCATAATTATAGTTCCTCCGGCAGACGTTCCGCCGACGTTCCGTCGCTACAATTCGTCCCTCGTTTCCTTCTCGATGCACTGCATATACGAAGCCCCATTTGAAACGGCAAGTACCTTCGGATGTACCAAGGGCCGCCGGGGCTGTTCACAAGGGGGGACGGTACTAGGAATTTAGCAACGAAGTTGTTGTTCGAGCGCGCGCTCCGCGAAGACTGACTGTTTTTGTCCATAGATGGATGGATGCGTGGGTGGATGGTTGGATGCAGGCACGACAAAATCAACCCTCAGAACGGGCATATAGAACGGTACAATTGACGACTTTTTAAAAGAATGCCCATACGAGCCTGTATTCGCACCCCCTCCGACACCATCCCCCTCCCAGCACCAGCCGCCGTGGAAAGACAAAACGCTGAATCTTCATTCTACCGTGTTCCGACACGCCGGTATGCAACCCTCTCCCTCGGCCCTTCTCTCGCTCTCTATCACCCTCCGGCCCGTCACACCTCCGCGGATTCTTTCCCTTTGCCACGGCCTAAAGCAGCTCGCAATTCGCGATCGCAATTTTCAATTTCTGCCGACTTTTCAATTAGACTAAGAGGTGCCGCCGCCGGGAGGCTCACCTATACCAACATCGCTGGCTTCTTCGCGACTGAATTCTATCGTCACCCTCCCCCTCCCCCTCCTTCCCCTTCCCCACCCCCGCCAGCCGAGCCGCCCACCCCTTAAAAGCCCGTGGCCCGTCTCACGTACCAACACCACCGACCTGGCCTCCTACCGACGACGATATCTCGGATTGAAGAGCAAGGATCCAGAGTTTTCGCTCGGCCGGTCGAGCTGCGTCGATGCAGCTAACGCGAAAGGGGGAGGGCAACGTGGAACGTGCCAGGAAACTCGCCACCCGAAATAGAGGCTCGTTTTCTTCCGCGGAAAAAAGCTCCGCGGAGAGATCGATCGGAGAAGTCTCGGTAATGGGAAGTGTTGTTTCAAAATTGCCTTCATAATTAAGGCCACGAGTGATGAAGAATAATGTATTTAAAGGATCCGATATACACCGAGTGTTTAATATAAAGAAAGTGACATGATGTTCGTAAGAGGTATGGTATATACATACGCGCATGTGTGTGTTTGATCCTTGTGACTACAGGATATTTGATGAAAAAAGGAAAATTCTCTTTCTTATAGTAATATGAACTATTTATTAGTTATAAATGTCGCTGTTTCTTGTTTCAGAGTTCAACTTTCTACGCTCTCGCTCGCATACGCGATCCTTTTCTATTTTGAATAGCAACCATACGCGTTATATACAAGTCAATTGCTGTTAGGTTTTTTTTCGAATATTTCAAGATTCATACCTATACATTTACACTAATCAACTATTTTCAGACGTTTCCATTCCCTTGTCTCTGTTTTACGTTCTCCTACTTTACCCATTTCGGTATATATATATATAGGGCGATTCAAAAGATTACAGAGAAACTTAAGAAGCATGTAGAATAATTAGAATAGAGTAAATTTTGGATAGGAATCCTTGTTCTGTGAAGTAAGTCTAAGTTAGTATAAGACTTGGGATGCAAGGAACTGTATTGTAGATGTTATCGAATGTTACAACATAACTTTTCGTAATTTTACATAGTTACAATTGTTCGTTTTCATCTGTATAAAAGAATAATTATGAAGAAGTCTGGAATATAAAATTAAATAACACATTATTGCATTACTAAGTTTGCACTGACCCATTCTTACTTTAAGAACCTGGCTATCTATATGAATGTTATTTTATTCTGCCGGATATGTGTGCTGCTTTCACTTTGCCGACAGGATATTTCAATGCCCCACACTTGGTTGTTTCTGAGCAGTTCAATATGAAATTAAAATATTTAAATAAATATCACGGTTTTAAAGGAAGCTTATTAGATATATTTAATCATTTTTTTTCGAATACGGTTTACTATATAGCATTTATCAGCGTGTAAAACAACAAGTTTTACAAACATAGTGAGCATCGTTGCGCTTTTCTTTCGAACAGAATAATCTACGCATTCTAGCGTTATTCTTTTCCTGCCTGTTACTGTACCTTGTAAAATATGGTCAGGTGATGTTTTTTAAAAGCCTCAAAGGTAAATTTTTATCCAGAGTTTTTTTAGAGTTATCGAAAGAATTGTCAAGTTCCATGCTGCATTCAGTTGAGTTATTCCTTATCCATACCCTTGCTATCTGGCTACTTCATTTGTTTTGATGAATAAATCAATACAAGTGCAAAGACGTGTTTCCCCGTGGCCAGTCAGCAATGTTTTAATATAAAAAATCCGAGTAAATCGTTCATCCACGGCTTCTGCCTCTTTTTCTTTATTTCCAGAAGTTTGATGGTCAAGCGTGCTCATGACTACTCAGCAAATTGTTTAGCTTCGTAGTAAGTTTTTGAAGCACCTCGTATACATGTTACAGGAGACTTGCCAGAGACATTGGTGTTGCCAGCTGAGGCAAGTGGGTCGAATGTAAACTCCAGTTCAGCCACCAGCATCGTGTCGCTAGGGGTGGAGGAGAAAAAAACTGGTGAGCCAAAGCGGGGAAACGTGTTAAGACTTCCGCAATCGGTGGCTACGATGCAACATCGAGGGAAAAGACACTAGAGGGTAGAAGGGGATTGAACTTCAGAAAACTTGCTTTCAAATGTCGCGCTTTGAGCCACTTACATCGTAAAAATGCGATCGATGAAAATATCAAATTATAATAGGAGAACATTAAATAAAATCGGCGAGTTTATTGACTTAAATAATTTAACTTCTTGCTGTTATATTCATGTCCTCGTTATTTTTGATTCTTTTCACGAGTATTATCAATGGAATAAGTGAACTATGTAAATTGAGTAATTTATCGACTGAAAAACACAATATGCAGCATCTGAGTTTGCTTGGTGTTTTACATAATTTTCAATGTTCTTTAGTTAAGTGTAAGACGTGCTGCTTAAAATAGGTTTCAAGCCACTGGCGCACGATGTCGGACTCCCGCTCAGTAAAGAGATATATCTTCTTTAAGGTGCAATTGTGTCCCAAATCAGTTGTAAATTTATGGAGAACGAGGATACTAAATAAAGCAAGGAGAGGTAAACCTTAATAGCGCTTGGTTGAATTCTGTTCTATAATGCAGAAGAACTTCATTTTAGACATAAATTTACGTCCACCATCTGTTCTGTCGCTCCACGAATTCTGGACAAATGCATTTTACAGCCGCAGTTTCGAAAAGAAGATTAATTATTTCAGGGAAATTGTAAATTAAACAAGCGTGGGATGTTCACGGCGCAAATCTGTTATGATTATCCTTTTACCCTAATACAAATTTCTTAAAGACTCTTAAAGAGTGTATTTACCGTATCTTAAAGTTCCAAATCATACACACGCATACCAAGAATTTTATACTGATTTTCCTTTTTTTCTCTATATATTTTCAACGAAAAGGCAATCATTTCATCAACCTATTTTGTCGAATAGACGACATTTCATTTCATTGTCTGATAAATTAATCCCAATTTGGTACGTCATATTTAGTCATTGTGACACGGTAGACGTTTCATTAAAATGTTGTTTGCTAGCAACTACTCGAAATTAATTCCCCATGGATAACGAGTAAACTTCCTACTGGCAATAGATTAATTGCTCGACCAACTGTCTATGTGTCACCAAAGAGCGGATTTAACTCCTTTCACTGTAAATACCTTGACGTTGAATTACCGAAGACTGCGATTTGGACCGTGAGGATTTATCGTTATTACGCTTACAGCGTTTAATTAACAAACGTCGATGTGCTTGAATTGAAATTAAGAATTAAGGACACAGCATCAAGCGTCGTATTACATTGTACAATAACTATATTTATGTTTCAATGTATATATTGTATTTGGTACATTTTTTATTTCTTATAGACGCAATTAAATCTTTTTAAAATTACACAAGATTTATAGCTGAAATAAAATAAATATATTTCGTCACTTATACATCCAATTTATCTATTCATTTTTCGTATAAACTAATACATATATCAACTGCTGTTATTTTTTTTAACCATTACTTCTCTTATTTGTACATCAGCCAATTTTCCTGTCTAACAGACTCTCTAATGACATTTCGCCATTCAAATACTGTCCGTGCAAAAAAAAAACGTTAAAAAAACGCTGTGCAATCGGTCGATAAAAATCCGCGCTCTTCAGCGCCGTGCAGACTTTTATTTCAAATAAGTATCTTATAAATTGCTATTTGCAATTTCGACGAGCGGAGAAATTCCAGGAACACCGGCGCAACGATATTCCCCGTAATCGGCACTGCCGTTGCATTAAAACTGGGCGTTAGAGAGGAGGAAAAAAATATATGGCACCGATAATTCGATAAGCCACCCCTTGTGCCTCTCACCCTCCTGTCGTTATGACTTTTTTTTTTTAAATATCCACAAACTCGTGGACTTCCAATCTGTTGCGGTAATAACCACGGTAAACGATCGGATGTGACGTCACTCGCTTCGAGCGCCGCTAAGCCGAAGGGAGTTGGAATTGTCGAGGATCCCAGCAGTGTATCGAGGCTCCCCGAGGACAACAGATTCGCGCTCTGGCGGTCGACCATTACACGCTAATGTCGGACTTTGTTTGCCTTGAAAATTGATGCCCGCCGTATTGGCCTCCTGTTTTGCCCTTTGCCTTCGTAACAGCGATTTCTTCTTTCCGTCCCCCTCCCCTCGCCACGGCCACTGTGCTCGCTCTGCCGCCCTTTTTTTCCACCAGCGTTTTCTCCGCGCCTCGAGCTTCGCTCGATGACCTGCCTCTCGCCTCGCGACTCTTCCAACGCCCAAAATCGGATCGTTTAACTGGGGAACAATGATCGTCCAGATGGTACCGTTTATCGCGATTTTAACCACTTCGTTCTCATGGATGTGTTATGTCGCGTGCACAAAACTGTTTCTATAAGCTCACACAGTTGTGTTATTGCGCGGAGCTATGTCGCTTACGCGGTGCCACGGACGTACAAACACGCGATGCTATTCCGTGCGAGCAATCTCACGGACGACATATCTCGCGTGGCTCGATTTACTAGATGAAGAGTGTAAATTTGAAAAACTGTGGGGTAGGTATGGAATCATAGCTTCATTCACTGCTACTGTTATATTCCCTTTATCTTTAAACATTTTATTGATGAAAAAGATGCAAACAATGGCGAGGAAGCGTTTCGGTATCCACGCTTGAAAAATTAGTCTGTCTAATCGGTACTGGTGAAGCTATGGCTCCACGCATTACGCTTTGATGTTTTTTTCTCCACAGCTTAGTACGGACGTACTTTTGCACAAAAAAAAAAAAACAGAAATTCCACAGACGTGAACATTTTCCGCGAGCCATGAAATTTTAAGCCGTTGAGAAATCGCCAAAAATCGCGGGATTAGAAGTACGTTAAAGCTTGAAATCGGTTCCCCGCGTTTAATTCCGGCGGTAGACTGAAAATTATCGCCGGTGATTAAAAGCGGGCGTTTTGTTAATTTATTTGCCGATATATTGAAATTAAATAATCCGGCCGGTATATTTGCCGGACGTGATACGAGAAATAATTCGAAAATGGATAGGCTCGCAGTTGGCGGCTAGCCCATTACACCTTAATGCGGACTTTGTTTGCCATGGAAATTGATGCCATTTTTGCCTTTGGTTAAAAAAAAAAAAGGGGCCATATCCACACGATCTCCTCCCCTTTTTCCCCGCATTGCCCACGGGAAACGATTCGGAATTACCCAGTTTTATTCCACGAAAATCGCGACATCTGCATTTTTACGAACCTGCCGGGATTCTATTGAGTTTGTAAAAAATACAATACTGTATTTCGTGTGCTTTTGTATGCAAAATTATGTAATCGGAAATAACGTTGATTCATACGAAGTTTTAATTTTTTGGTCGTTTTGCAATTAGGCGTAATTGATGGTTTATCTGATATAAAGAATTTCTTGATACCATTAGTACAGCGGAATAACTTGTAATTTTGCTACAGTTTGAAATGGTAACAAAAAAAAAATTAGCGGTGTAGATTCAATCAGGAGTATCAACATACGTTTCTCTTTGAAAATTAGTATCATATTAATAAAATGTTTTTTGTTCGTATATTCTATAGAAACTTAGTAAAGATGACTGAAACTTTAAAGAAATCAGCAACAAACTCCGTTCATCGAGGCATCTATAGAAACTAACCGCAGTCACAATTAGCATTCCTTCTTCATAAATAAGAAAAAAGAAAAAACAAAAACTACACAAAAGAAAGCAATAAAGGTAAAAAAACAAAGCCTACATAAATCTAAATAATATAAACATATTATATTAATATTATAAAATAAAAGTAACGTGCATAAAATAAATAACAATGCAAATAAATAAATAAAAAATGATTATATATTGTATTACTATAAACCATTGTATCATTATATGATGTCTGCCATGTACCATCAATGTCCTTTTCTCGTACCGTACCGCCTTCCAATCCACTTATTTGCCATGCAAATTTTTTGCCGTATTAGCACACTAATCCTTGCATAGAGACACGTGGACACGGCAAGGAAGTCTTTGAGAAGGAGAGGCGAAGGGGGCGTGCAAGTATCTGCAGTGAATCAGGTACTTTGCCCTGATTCGTGCCGTCGATTGTTTGCTGGCGCTTATCTCGTTATTACCGTTCTTACGCGGGCAAAGCGGCGCGTAATAACGGGCCTAGCACGGGGTATTTCGCGCTCTGCACAATATGAAAACGAGCGGAGGCTTTAGCCGAACGACACGGTTTCTTAATGGAGCTCGCATAAAATTAAGATACGAAAGCATTAACCCTTTATAGGAAATAGCCAAAAGGTGGTTTTAATGCGAATCTGCTGTATGTATTTCTTTTATGGCCAACGATTCGTTCAATATTCTCTGGATCGTTTATCTAACGAGTTCGTTGCAAGTCACAGTGTGCCAATGCTATTGTTTATGAACACCCTGTGTAAATACAGATCTGTTCTAACGTCTACATTTTTCTCCCCGTTTTAGTGTTTACACTACTCAACCGAAATATATAGTTACCAATGATTATGTGTAACACATTTGTGGATTGTTTGAATTTGCGCAGAGTTTTGATTTTGGCACTCTGAATAAACCTATCTTTGATACCTTTTATATCGAATTCAGTGGTACCAATATCAACAATGGAATATTATAAATCAGATTGCTGTACGTACAATAAATGTAGATTTATTGCGCTTTTATATTTATAAATGTGTCCTGCATTTGGACTATGAAAAGTAGGATAAGAAATGGTACCGCAGTCTTGACACACTGGAGAAAAGCAAAAATTTCGTACACGTAGTGCTCCTTCACGCATGTGTAACCGTAGCGTAATGTTTTACTGAGAATAAAACGTTCTTATTTTCCTTTTAGCACTTGTTTGCATTGCGTAAAATCTTGACCATTTCGCGTCTAAGGTATGTAAAATAACTTAACGTATTGGGTTGGCAAGTAAGTAATCGCGGATTTCAATTTCAATTTTTAGTTATATTATATTTACGTCTTTGAAATGTCAAACCCACGATGTTGTATTCACACTTCATACTTCGAATGTAATTCGGTAAAAAAATGATGACGTGCGTTTGCATAGCTCTTATTTGCCGTTGGTTGGAAAGTAAAATCACAAATCCGCAATTACCTACTTGCCAACCCAATATATCGCTTCCCTTCTTTCTCACCTCGCCGCACGTTACGCGACCCAAAAGGTCGCGCTTTTAGAAAGAATCTTGCGAATTGCCAGATCCCGAAGGCAGCGCGACGTCTTACGCTCCTCAAAGGGCTCGCACAACTTTTCCAGGAGTAGATGGCGCTTTGATACGTAAATCAGGAAGTAGACATGCGTGCGCCTGACGTAGGATATTCAATTAATTCTGGGTAACACTCACCGATGGTGGTGAGCACCGTGAGGGAGTACAGAAACGCCTTGGCGAAGTTCCACTCGTACTCTGGCACTCGTCGCTCGGTTACGGTGTCACTACCCGAATTTCCCGTGTACGTTCCGGCGTTTTGGGTCGCCATCATGTCCTCCGTGATCCTCTTCACCAGTTGATCCTGGAACCGTGCTATCTCCTGGGCGGCCAACCTCGTCCAATTCTCGCGGTAGAGTATGTTCAGGCTCTCCGTGATTATCCATATGTTCTCCACGGTCTTCGCACGGGCTTCGTGGTTGACCTTGAATGACGATAATCATTCGGCCATTTACCAATTATCGGCCTCATTAAACGGATGGTTCTCGTTGAATTCAATTGTTTCGCGATTAATCCTTCTCAAACCTGGATTCTGTCAGTTGTCGATGCCGAACGCGAAGATAAAATATAAAACAGCTACCCAATAAGAAGTTTAATGCGCGATCAATGATGCGGATAATATAAATGTAAGCGGATGTAAAGTATAATTAGTGCCTCGGGAAAAAGTGCTCGAATGTACACATTGCATTATATATTTCTTCTAAGATTTATGATAATTATCAATGTTTAAAGCAATTTGTAAGTGTTCTGTATGTAATCGATATGTGACTACGTGTATTGTTAGTGTACGCTGTGTACGCGATAAACTATATCTCTCGTATATTATTCATAGTAAACGATGCTACTAACGATCGAATTTATAGGCAAAGCAAATCGATTCGCTTTTGTGACGATATTACGTTACCGCGAAAAATAATAAAGTTACTCTCGGTTGATCGACTCGATTATATCATGTATAGTAATTTCATCATTATGCCATGCGTCAGCTTTGGATTATCCTTTGACGTGGAATTGAAAAAATTCTCGATGGCTTTTTCAAGATGAAATTACTTCTCTGACGCAAAACTCCGTGGAATTACGTTGAGTATCGAGAAATTATTCTACTTAGGAAGAAGGACTTGTTAACGGAATCGAAATAATGATATGGCGAGCTGCTAAAACCTCTCTCGCGAGTACGTCTCACTTTAAAATGGAAGGAAAGCGGAGGCCGATCGATGAAACTTCGTTGAAACCAGCGCCGCCGCCAGAACGCACCGATAATTCGATTCACTTCGGGTTCACTAGGGTCATCTCAGGTAGAAAAGCGGGAAGAAATCGGAGACGCGGCGATAAATCGAGGTTTAGTGCTATTGGAACTATTTGCTCCTCTTAAGCGTACAGGAAAATAAGAACAGTTCCCTTACGGGGACTTGGCCAACTACCCGTGGATGTACTTGGTGACCCGACAGTGTTCGCGGTTTATCGGTATTTACATCGTATATCCGCGAAAGAAAAAATCTTTCCAAGGAGACTCATCTTTGTGCGAAACGCAGAATGTTTTTGTCATTTTATCCATGAAATAACGGTGCCGCGTTTAACACAAGGTATTTTATAGCATGTATCCGTTAAGTGAATGCATTTCTACGCGTGTTATAAATAAATATCACATACGATAAGATTTTTTAAGACAAGAAACTGGATACTAAAGAATTCTAAATTTGAATGAATATTTCGATTCTCCTTTTTCTTTAAACTAAAATGAAAGTATTGCAAAAAAATGACAAACAAGAATTTCAGAATTAATTTTGAAATTTATATATATGTTTTTCTTATTCTTTTTTTTAGTACTACAGAGTAAGTCAATAAATCCTTTCTTTCTGTCCGAAAATAAATTCATATAATTCACCAATGCCTTATCAACGTGCAATGCTAAATATCATATAATAAAAACCTAGAACGAACAACACCTGTATATAACATAGAACCTTTTACCGGATAAAATTTATAAAGTATAAAAATCGACTCCATCAGGCACTAAACTAAGCTTCTTTCACTTGCGCTAATCAATTTCAAATACAAATACAGCCATGCTTCCGTTAGTATCCGCTAGGTAAGATTTCAAATTTTCAAGAAATTGAATCGACGCCTTTTTTCAGAATTAAAGGAGGCGGTAGAATAAAAAGGCATGTCATACACAAGCCAAGATAAACCAGACGCTTAAAAACGAGCCCAAAACATATTTTCATCAACTCCTTTAATTTTATTTCCTCATCTCAAATGTTTTTGAAACACATTGGCAAAATTTTGCGTCAGCAAAACTTTGATTGCAAAGTGAAACCAAGCACGACATAATTACGATCGCATTTACTTATTCAATACGTACCGAGTTTATAATGAATTTCATATGGAAATAAGGAAATTCCGAACAAGCAAACATGGTAGAAATCAGATCGCGTTAAGTCTTTTTTTACTCAGCAAAATCGCACCTATACCTCGAAAGCATTTTAGATGAAAAAAAAGTTGAATGAAAAAAGTTTTATCGCTGCCCTAAGTACTATCAAACCATGAACTTTTCTCAAAGGAACCCCGCTGCATACCACATTGTGTGGCACATCACACGGTCGACTGGGTCCAAAGAAGCTGGCATAGGCGTAGGACCAGTGGGGTACTCACGGAGACATTGCCGTAGTCGTTCCAGCTATCGTTCACTTGTAATCTGCATTCGAAAGCTCACCTGTTTCAGCCACGCAGTGGTGTTTCTCCTAGTGGACTGTCCCCCTGCCACGGTGGTGGCCAATGTTCTCTGCTGTATGCCCACATCGGCGCCGCCTTCGATGGCCAGGAAGATGAAGCTGCCCAGGAGCGTGTAGGCGACCAGGAGCGCGCATATCCCCAGGTTTATGATGAAGCCTTTGAGGAAGGAGTGCTGGCTAGCTTGGTCGGGCACTCCACCGAAGCAGAGGCACCTAACTTGCCTTGAAGGATGCGTCTTCGCACGCTCCGCCGTCGATCTCTTCAAAGACGAAGTGTTTCCGTTGTTCGCCTGCTTAAAGCCCTCGTAAGCCCGGTAATGCCTGGCGTTGTCCTTCTCCATTCTCCCTGTTCACCGCGCATCCGTCGAGAAATTTCCTCTCTCAGGAATCGCCCGAATTCGTCGATTCACGATTCGCGCTCGGTAGGCATTGTCGGTATGACAACGATGAACACGTGTCGTTCGCCTTGGAACTTCTATCGTTGTCTATGCGCTGGAGCCTGGATGGTTCGATGCAGATTCGAGGGTTTATAGCGGGAAGTCACGACGGTACTTGCCTCGCGACATATTAAGATGAATAGATTAGTTCCTCGAGTTGTGACGTCTGCGATCGTAGGGCTCTGGGTGGAAGGGCATTGGTGTTATTTCCCGAGCGACATTTTGAGTCCTTAGATATACAAATGCAAGATTTGACTTCGAAAGTATATCTCTTGGTATTTCGAAGTGGCGAATCCATGTAAGTGAATGCTGACTTTATTCAGTGCTATAACGATGTTTGTTTGGTAACATCTCGATGTTTAAAGCCCATGGCGGCCGTGAATGAGAATTTAGCTTGAAATTCGGTGCCTCAATGTGTCGAGCTTGTTGCTGTTACAGAAGCAGAGTTAGACACTACCAGTAGCAGCGTTATCATTATCTTTTTATGGTTTTCATTGATCTTTTGAGTCTACGAATGAGACTAGGTTGAAGGTTTATATTATCGTATAACCTGTTTCGTACATTTAAAATTCTCAGGGTCTGGATTAGAGGATTCTCGTGGAAAATAGTTATTTCGTTATCACAATTTTAAAACCAAAGAGTTTCTAGCACAACAATTGACTTGATGTTATTTCCTTGCGAAATTTGAATTGAAAAACAATCAAACTATTTTTTTATTTATACTTGCACTGGTCATCAAAGTTATTACAGGATAAGTGTCATTCGAAACCACGGAGACGAAGCTGACGCTTGTGAATTTGGTCTACCAGTTTTCCTATAGTTCTTCACTGTCATACTACTTCGCGAAATCGCTTTAAAGTGATTCAAACTATTCTTTCATCTGCATCTAGCTGTGCTATTTTTTCTAATTATTCCTCGACAGACGCACAAAACTACAAATCCCACACACGGATGTAATTCCGTATCTTCCTTAAAATCCTTTCCTATCGACCCTTTTCCATCACTCACGAGATCCTTGCGATATTTCAACGATCACCACTTCTGCAATAATCTCTTCCCAAAGTTCAGCCTTCAAATAACCAAACCTGTACTTCATCCGCGCGCACACTTATTAAACCTCTCTCAAAACTACAAAGATCAACGTGCCATTAGAATCTTCGCACCGGCGCTTTTCGAGCAAACTCTGCGATGATCGCTGGTTGAAGGATATCCCTGTATCTTCTCCGGTATCACCGAAGCTCGAATCATGGTTGTAGTCCATTAACTCGCTCGAGAAAAGCTGGTGGGACTAAGGGGAAGAGTTTTCCAAGTTGGAGAGGGCGTTCGATCGCGAGCGATTCGCAGGCGCCCGTCATTTCTCCGTGGGACCTCCATCCAGGCTGGAACGCGGACCGGAGTTCTATGGACAGAATCGATGTTCGAGATATTTTCTGGGATATTAGTTTCCCCTTGGGGCGAGGCGCGGTTCTCTACTCCCGGCAGTAACGTCAAAATCGAAAGATTCTATCCCCCTTTTGGGAATATCTGACGGTACGTTACGGACAAATACACGCCCGTTGTGGTCGCCGCCGGTGTTGCAACGGTATCGAAAATTGCTCCGCGAAATTAAATTCACTTATCCGCGATATCTTCTCGGGGAGGCGCAGGAATCACGGGGAATTTCGATAATGCCGAGTAAGGCGGTCTCGGTCTAACTTGTTCGACGGAGGGGATGAGTCAACTCGTCATTTTGAAGTGGGGCCGCACTGACCAAAAGCCACGGGAGACACGGAGAGAAGAGCGAGAATGTAAATGAGCCGTTCATTTTGAAAGCGGCCTATCGACACATTTGTATCTTAACGCTCACTTCATACCTGTACACCTGATATATTTCGAATTGTATTGAAAGGCAAACTCTGAAATATAATATCCCGATTTAAATATAACTGGACTTAGGTCAATTACAATGTAATACGAGCACGAGAATAAGTAGTGAACACAGCATTGACAAAATTTATATGAAACGCTATGAAAGTTTTTACTAGGTTTATCAAAAATATAACCGACACCGATCTGTATTTCGTGAAATGTAAATATAGGGCTCACTTCGCGTACGTGATACATAATCTTTCGCTATTAATCATGCATAAAATGTAATATAATGTATCTCGAGCTTTTAGTACATTTTATGTGTAATCCCATTAAATCTCAAACTATACACGTATACTCCGTATGCAACTTTTTTTTAATGCAGGTTTTTCACATTAAATTCAATCTTTTGCAAAACAAATTCACTTTTTTGTAAATGAAATCCTTCCTTTTATAAATCAAGTACTTTTATATGTATATTATATTTAAAAAACATCAAATAATGTTAAGTACATAGTAAGAAATCACAAATTGTATTATAATCCATACAATTACATCATTACATATGGAGATGAAGGTATCTATGCAAACTATGTGCAGACAAATCAGTATTTCAATCAAAATAATAATAAATTAAGGAGAACAGTTTATAGACTAGGTTATTGTGTACATATGTTTAGTACAAAGTAAACTAAAGTGTACCTGGTCTGATCACGCATTTCCTATGTCTTGCGAATACTCATTTTGTCTAAAATCAACCAAACTTCGTCGAAATGCTCGTTTTCCAATTTCTGAATGAATCTTTGAAGTGAATCACAGAAAATGTTTCAATTTACCGTATAGTGTCTATAGTATAGTGTCTGTATAGTGACTATAGTCGGCATCGATACGTACGATGTGTACGAGCAACGATTAACAACTCTGTTGAAACTGTTATGTCTACAAATTAGTATAATTATTATATGAATGTGTATGTTAAGTTACCAGCTACTGCAGTAAAAGAAACGTTAAGCTAGTCCGCAAACGATTCTCCTTGAATTATTCTTGTTATTCAATTATTCAATTATCTGCACACAGTTTTCATACATACCTTCATCTCCATATGTAATGATGTAATTGTATGAATTATAATCAAATTTTTCCTCTTACTATGTAATGAACATTATTTGATATTTTTCAAATATAACATATTGTACGTAAAAGTGCTTGATTTACAAAAGGGTGGATTCCATTTGCAAAAGAGTGGATTCAATTTGCAAAAGGATGGATTCCATTTGCAAAAAGGTAAATCCATTTGCAAAAGGGTAAATTTAACGTCAAAAAACCTGTATTACGACATAGTGGAAGACAGGTTCGTAGGAAAACGTAGAATCGAGTTTGTACCGTCACGTGTACGCGATCTCGCTTTCCTCTAAAAATCGGTGTCTCGAAGAGCGCGTTACGTCGCTCACTAGCGAGCAGGATGAATTTCGCTCGTCAGTCAACTCGTGAAGCGCGGCAAATTAGAACCGACTCGCTGCGGCGGGTCCGCTTTCTTCTCTTTCGATTTCCTCTGGCACCCAAGCGGTTAAAGAACAACCCGAAGGAAAGTTCGATGGAGTATCCGCGAGTCGGTTTAAACTTTTCTTCCTACCGGCAGAACGTGGAGAGGCCGGGTTTCCCGCTTTTTCATCCTTCCTTCGAGGCCTTCAACGGACGTGGAATGCGGCCGCCCGGGGTGGAAACCTTCAAAGGCTCATTCCGGCATAAACCGGATTTCCGGAATAAAAGTATTCCCAATGTGCGTCGGATTCCTCGAGCTCTACCCTCATCGCTTATCCTAGGCCATCTCCGCTGTTCTAACGCCCGCTTCGAAGGCCCGATCGACGTGGCCAGCTTGCCTCCGGTAATTTGTTTACGTCCTTTACGCTCTGCCTCCTCTGCGCTTTCATCCCGCTGGCTGGAAATGAGTTACCAGTGCCGGCATGTATCCGAAAATCTCATGGCTCGAGCTTTCCTCGTGGACTCTGGAAGCAAAAAGCGAAAAGTCGACGTGAGAAAGAATGCGCGGTGTCGAGATTCAGGGTGCGGCGTGAAGAGGACCGCGAAAGATGCGAGGATAGGAGAGATGTCTGGTTAAGGTACGATAAGAATACTTTGGAGGAAATAAATATTACAATTTTTGACTTTATGACGTAATATATATTATCTATAAGTTACCTTTTTTTTTTTAATACGAGATTATGTAGTTTAGTACTTTGAGGCAGAACATATTCTGTAACTTACTGTTAAAAAGTAAAAAGTAAAAAGTACAGCAAAAAGTTTAAAGCTACTGAAGCGGTCAAAATGACCGATCGGTTGTTTTTTTTAGAAAAAATACTGTAATCGTGGTGGTACATTTTTCTGAGATTGTCCTTGATTTTGATACAGACTGTAATTCATTCTGTTGATCTATCGACATCGCTTCATAGTCCTCTTTTTCTGAAGATATATGTGGTATATATAAATATCATCGGAAAGTTGCTGCATAAGCGTGGATGATGAGGAAGTAAATTTTTGTGCGATCATGATAGTTATATGACTATTATCAATTCATAAAACGCAAATTTGGAATTGATGTAATTTGCAACGTGGATTAAGCTCTTGTTTCTTCTTTCATTTCGCGATCTTAACACTTATCCTCATGGTTCACGGTTATTGTTCAATATTTGTAATATTTAGGATCAAATCATATTCATGGTAACAGCAAAAAAAATGTATACAAACTTACTAAAAATAAAAAATTACGTGGGGTTTTTTTGATGACTTAAAAGAATTGAACTTATAGACAGTATTATATTATTACGTGACCTTTAATTGCATCGGTAATCCTGAAACATGTCCAAGTAAATAATCTGCGAAACTAAGTTATCATGTATTTTACGTGGTATACATTTAGTTTACAATGCTGCGGAGCCTAGTTTGCAAAGAAAAAAACGTAACTTAGTCTATTCTTACAGTCACCGCCACAATTGTCTTAACCCATTACATGCCAAAGCCCAATGCAGACATAATGAATGCACTAATTAATTCACTTCCTACAGTAAGTTAATGGGAAAACACATATTTTTATTGAGTATGTATCTTTTACAGCCGTCAGTACAACATGTAAGTACAACAATCAAAACCAAAAGTTTCACTGCTTAGGTGGAAATATTGGGCGAGTGCAAAAATTCGTGCGGAGTTTGTGAGTAAAAGTCACACAGTGATCAGGCAAACAAAAATCTTTATTCGATGAATGATATATTCTCCACTGTTTCCTATAATCTTTTCCCAACGTTCTGACAACATACGGATGCCTCGATCATAAAAACTGCGCGGTTTAGATTCGAAGAACGAAGAAACGCCGTTTTTTAAGGTCTCCAAAGAGTCAAAGTTTTTTCCATTTAAATAATTTTGCAATGACCAAAACAAGTGATCGTCAAATGGTGCGATATCAGGAGAATACGGTGGATGCGTTAGGACATCCCATTTCAGGCTCCTCAGTTTGCGCGGCGTCTTTTTCGAAACGGGTGGTCTGGCGTTGTCGTGATGAGAGACGACTCCCTTGCGATTTGACAAAATCGGACGTTTCTCTTTGATTTCTCGATTCAGATTGATTAATTGGCGGCGGTACTTGTCCGAATCAATCGTTTCGCCAGCGGGGAGAAACTCGAAATAGATTATGGCCTTGCAATCCCATCAAGCAGAGAGTATTACCTTCATCGGGTGCAAACTGGCCTTTGGCATCGCGTCACCATGCTCACCTGACTGTTTCCATGTTCGTTTGCGCTGAACATTGTTGTAAAGGACCCATTTCTCATCGCGCGTCACTAATCGATCCAAAAACGACTCGTTATTGAGCCGCCCGAGTGAAGAAACGGCTGCAGAAATTCGCTTGATTTTGTTCTCCTCGGTCAGCAAATGGGGCACCCATATATCGAGCTTCAGATCGAATCCCATCTTTTTTAAACGCCGAAAAACGGTTGATCTATCAACTTTTAGTACTGTAGCAATTTCTGTTGAAATTTGCGGATTATTGAGCACTAAAGTACGCAAAACATCGTCATCAATGTCAGAAGGTCGACCAGAGCGTGGCTCGTCTTCAAGGTTAAATTCTCTGCGTCGAAATTTAGCAAAACACTTTTCCACAACTCGTTTACCTGGTGCTTGATCCTGATAAACATCCTGAATTTTTTTTTTACGGCTGCGGCAACGTTTATTCCCTTCCGAAACTCGTAAAGCATAACATGCCGTAAATGCACCTTATCGATACTCATTTTTAAAGTAATATTTCTCGAAGCTGTTTGTATAAAAACAAATGATTTTTTCTTAAATGAAAGCTGAAAACGTCACCTTTCCAACGATATATAATATGTAGATGGAAGTATTAATGACAACGCTTTACGACGCTTATAACTCCATGTATTGAAACTCCGCACGAACTTTTGCACTCACCCAATAGATAAAAAAACAAGTGTCTTAAAAAAGGGACAATGGTAAATAACGGATTAACCCCGGTGAGGAATTTGAGACGATCGAGATGTACACAATTTCGAATTATATCGATGCGAGCGGGAGGAAAAAAATTGTATTCACCAGTCGAAGAAATGTTTCTTAGATACACACAGGGAGATATATCCTCGTCGCATTTTTATTTCTTAGAAATGCATTCGAGGATGATCGCCGATTACAGTCCCGACCGGGCGGAACCGAGTGACTGCAGAAAGCGCAAGCGGAAACACAAAGTCCCGGGACTTCTCTGGGATTTCCCAAAGGACCGTCCTCGATAATTCAACGTACCGAATCCTCTTGGAATTCAACTGTCTTTCCCCAGGATCTGACACATGAAACGCCCATCCGCGAGTTTTACCGAACTCGAAACGAAAAACGAAGGACATGATAAGTTCCTTGTGTTACTCCTCAGTACTGATACAGCGATGCCACAGTTCTTATTTTATTTATCAAGAAAGAATAATGTCACCTTACTTTACTTACGATTATCGCCAGGGTAGAAAAATATTTATAAAATGTTATATTCATATCGCAAGTTATGTACTATTGTCATTTTATTTACCAATAACCATGGCTGATGTTGTATGCTCTTCAGAATTGTTGCAAAGCCAGTTGATTTTAATGTACAATTCAAATAAACCAAAGAAAAACATGAAATGTTCAAACAGTGGTTATTATTTTACTTGGTTGAAAATACAAAAATATTCTAATAGTAAATGCAAGTGCTCAAATGAAGATATAGAATGTATTTTGTGAGAATGTTAGAAGATTCCAGTCTAGGAAGATAAGGGCTACTTTACAATTGTCTGGTCATAGGTTTTGTTTGCATGGCGCGTTTAACGATTGGAGATTCATTCTGGTCTTCTGCCAGCAAGGGTTTAAACGATGAATGGAATTTGTCTTTGAGGATAAGACCAGTTTTTCTGGTATTCAGCGTGTAACGTTTCTATGGCATTCCAGGAGAGAGAAAGGGATTGAATAAGAGAGAACATTATCCTTAAGTCGCTTCGTCTCGTGCGATTTTGCTTTGTGTCAGAATATCTTTCACTAAATTATGAAAAAGAGGAAAACGTGTTTCTTGCAGTTTAATGAGCTAATGGGTAAAATAATAAGAAAAACAAGTATTAAGCATGTACGGTTCACGTAACAAAGCCGGTTATCATTTAAATATTAATGGTGCACAGAATGCATATCAAGTGTTTTCAAAAGGCTTTGACAAAGTCTAATAAAAAAAACTACTATTAAAAATATGCCTTTATAAAATCCCCTTAATTGCAAATCAGAAATTTCTTAGATCACAAAAGATTAAAAAAGACAACAAAGGCTCAAATAGGCAAAATAAGACAGAATATAAATCAATCCTGCTATTCCTAAATATATATGCCAAAACGTCTTTATGGTTCTATAAATCCCTCTATATCCGATAAATTCAGTAAAAAGGCATTTTACTAGAGTTGTGGCCTTTGGTAATATATATTCCTATAATCTTCATGGATTTTCATATTCTTACATACTCACATTGGAATCGCAGAACGGTATGAAGGAGGATGAAAAGGCGTAGGGAGTAAAAAGGAGAAGGGGACAGAGTAAAATCGTAGCGCATACCGCGTTCGACATCCATAAATGCATAGCGAGATCAACCGGTTTAAAGGTTCGAGTAGTTCATACCCCAGCGTGATTCGAGATCCGGACTGGTGGACGCGATATTCGAGTCTTAAGCTTGCAAGAAAGCTAGCAAAACCTCGCAAGTCGGAAGTTTGAAACTGAAATCTGTTAAGTTATACGCACGGCTATTTTAATACCGTCGGAACGAAGAAGCACGGAAAGGCTGTGCAAACTCTTGTAGAATGAGATGCCACAAGACATCTCGTTTTTGCACTTCAGAATAATCTCATATCGGCGGTTCGGTGAATTTAAAGCAACTCGATTTGTTTGGTATGCAGTTGAGGTAACAAGGATTTACAGCAATCCGTGGCTGCAGAATCCCGCAATAAATGTCGAGAAACGTGAAAAAAAAGAATTACGAGAATTATTTGACTTACAGTAATATGGTTATAATCCGTTTAACAAGTTAACTGCGGAATTTATCGCGGAACGTAAGGCAGGAATGAAACGCGGAATGATTTTACGATGGATCTAAAACAAAGTAAGGAAGGATAACATTTTTATTCGATAAGACATTAGTTCTTCTGCAAATGAATTCTTGTAGTAAATGATCATTTTTTATTTTACTCTATGAGTATAAGAGTCAACCGCGTGGAAAGAATATTTTGGACTGACGTGTATACACGTCGAGCGCAGTTAACTGGTTAATACTATCGTAAATCGTGTCTCCTCTGGTTTATTGTATTATTTAAAAATCGGCTTTCACATATACAGGAAAAAAGATTTGCATGCAAAATTTCTGTATAACCGTGTTTAAGATTTCATATCATTGCTCTCACACATGTTTCACATAAATATTTTATGAAAATCGATGCATCGGTGACGCATAAAATAGGAATATCAAACATGTATAATAACGATCATTTTTTTCCTGCCTCCATGCGCTCAATATAAGAGGTGGCTTCTGTTCTGCCTTCCAATCATCCATTATTTATAGAAAATCAGAATTTCCTTTTTTGTTAGCACGATTTACGATGAAAGTTAACGAAATCAAAACATAACAGCTTATAATTTCCCTGCAATGTGAAAACCAAAATATAATATGAATTTCCGATTATCTATATAATAATATGAATTTTTATAAAATATATAAGTTTAATTTTCCAGCACTGTGAGATAAAGTAATTCTACGCAGATAATTAACATTAATTTTGAAACACCGAAACTAGAATGCACGCATTCCACAAACGATTTTCCAAACAGGATAAGCGTCTTTGTTCACATAAATATCATAAATACAACGTAATTAAAAATACACAAACTAGTTGTATATAATCTATCCGCAGACAGTTTTTCAGCCGAGGTATCTACCTGGGATAGGGACTTTCCGCATATTGTGTGCAAAGAAGGGGAGAGTATACGTGGATAACCGTAGTGTACAATCAAGATTTTAATACAAAAACCGTGTACGTAGGTATAAGTTTCGTTTTTAGTTTTGAACAGAGCTAAGAGTTTTGAGAAAAAGCTTTCATACGGCGTTAAGACGTGTAGAAATACCGATGAAATTAAGTACAACTCCCAGTATCATACCAGGCCTCAATTCTCATTCTTAGCAATAGTTTCAATATTTATCTATATAAATCCAGTTGTTAATTTAAAAAGTGGCATAACTTCATCCGTGTCATGAAAACATATATCATTCGCTTAACAATCGCTATTACTATAATAGGAATTATAATTCTCCCAGATACACTCAAGCTGTGCAACACATCAGTATCCTACACGTATATATTTCATTTTATTCAAAAGCAAACTCTCTAATACCTCGACTTACATATAAATAGACTCAGAACACTACCAAAATAAGGAATATATGCGTCAGAATCGAACACAGCGCAGGACTACGAAACGTCGTAGGCTTCGAGCGACCACACTTCGACAGCGAAGGGGTTAAGGGCACAAAGAAAGCGCCCTCGGTCGTAGGAAGTTAATCATGGTGTAATCTCACGGACGCAACTACGAGATCAGGGACTTGGACGGGCGGCAGCTTCGCTTTCGGCCGCACTTCGTCACTCCAGCGGGCCGATAGCGAAAGAGTTACGCCCCCCGAGAATTTACCTTCTTTGCTATTCCGAGGGAAACGAACCCTCACGAGCCCCCGGCGCCGCGTTTCAGGGCCAAAATTGGCCGCATCCAGCCGAGCCCTCCGCTCGGCCAGACGCGCAAGCGGCCGACGATGAATCTAGGAACGTCCGCCACTAACTCGATGCTAATTTATCGTCCACCCTGATCGATCGTTTCTCCTCGATCGCGGCGAAGAAACGATCCCAGGCCCTCGAACAAACTGCCCTGCCCGGCTCGGGATCGTAAATCGGTTTCGCGGCGATGCAGCTTGCCGCTTCCGCCCCCATTTCCACACCCGGTTTACCTTCGTTCTTCTTCCTCCCTTTTCAAGAGGGCCGAGCTCCCGCGCGTGACCCTCTGAATGACCGCTGCCTTTCCCCCCTTTTGCCCCGAGGAATGGGAAATTAAGGCAATGAGCTTATCGCGGCTTGCCCTGATTTAAGGTTTTATTTTCTTTTTTTGTAGTTCTTTATCGGCGCTTGAGGATTATTCGACGAGTTTGGACGTTTGATATGATTTCCCTGGTGGTTCGCTATCTTGATTTAAACAGTTAAGTACGCTCGAGGTGTGTACATGTCAGTCCAAAATTTTCTTTCCGCGCGATTCATTCTTATACTCATAGTGTCAATTCGAAAATTATCATTTACTGCAAGAACTCATTTGCAGATAGACTAATGTCTTATCGAATAAAAATGTTGCTTTGTTTTACATCTATCGTAAAAAAAATTCCTGTCTTATGTTTTGCGATAAATTTTGCAATTAATTGGTTAAGGGATAAACTTTTTTGTGGATTTGGATTTAAGCATTAAAGTGTTGTTTATAGTTATTTTTGTGATTTGTAGGTTTGATTTAGCTTTTCTTGTCATTAAACCTTTGCGCTCCTATGTCAGGTGCCGCTCGATATCGTATTTTTCTTTAATGATAATTTGCAAGCTTCGTATATTCGAGTCTAATAAATCCCCGGCTGTCTTCTCTATCTCTGGTTATTATAAAAACACCTTTTGAACATTTCATCGATGTTTAGATGTATGCTTTGTAATAGAATAGTAATAGAATGTAGTAGAATAATAGTAGAGTAGAACTTTTCGGAGCGCAAAGGGTTAACTGTCTTTATTCAATGACTGAAGATGTTAAAGCTTTATTTCAGGAACACGATGTTGCTTTATAGTTATTTGCTTCATAACTCCTTTTTTAAAGAAGGAACGCACTCTATTCGATAATAATGTATTAAAAAACAAGAATTCTTTTTACTTCAAAGATAGACAATTATTGCTTTAAAATTTCTTTCTAAGTTTCCACGGTTGTTTTAGGGAATAACTAGCTCTCTTCAACTTTTACGATAAAATATTTTACGTAAAGTAAGGACTTCTCGTTAAGACCATGGCATCGATTCATTGTAGGATAAGGATATGCTTAAAATATACCACTAGGATTGAATTTCTTTATCATTTATAAGAACAACAATATTTATTTCATCAATAATTATAAACAGTTCCTGCAAATACAGAGAAACTTCTTAGACCGCGATTCCAAAGCTATAACGGACTATTCAAATTTCTCACACCTCCACCTTTTCTACACTCCTACCAAACACGTCCGCACGCATTTATTCGAACATTCTTTCAATTCTCGTACCTCTAATAAAGGACGTCGCAGAGGTCAAGCGTTTCAAGTACCACCGGGAGGTGAGGGAAAAATCTCGTATCATCCATTACAGAAATAAACTTTCCTGACGCCGACCTTCGCTACGCTATTCTCGCGCCCTTTTTTCCAATTTCGCGGCCACCTTCACATTCGTTCTCGTGGTTGCCAAACCCTCGAAGTGGCCCTCCAGGCGAAAATCACCGGGCACACGTTTCATCGCCGAGAGGATCCCTCGCCGGAGATTGCATCGCAGCTGGCTCGTACATTAGCATTTATAACCAATTCTCGGCAAGAATCGGGAGATAACTGGTCCGGGAAGTCGGCTGCGACACGGACGATCACGAAGGCGGTGGTTTATGGGGGAGGCTGGCAGAAAGGAAACGCGGGGGGCGAAATGCAATTTTTCCGCCAGCGATAGAACCACCTGTGCCCGTCTCAGCGACTTTTAAATTCCTACCATTGTCGGCTCTATTTGCTGAAAAATGTTTATTCAATTCCGCTTACCGTCACTGCAAGATATTTACCCGCTCGCTTTTACCCGAACTGCAAGCAATGGGAATTGGATGAGACCGGCATAGAGGGTTGGGAAAGAAATTTTGTACCGAGCAAAGCGGAGCAAATTTTCTGCCGAATGGAGCACCATAGGGCTGCTGCCTGAAGGGATAGCCATTACTGGGGAGCACGTCTGACTTTTCGGGACATACCTGGACAACGATGTTTTTTTTTTGTGTCTACCGAGCTTGATGCTCGGCAGTTACAGATAACGTTCTCGTGGTATGTCTTGGATGAGCTTTCGACTAGGTAGAAGAGGAGAGGGAGAGGGATGGAGAGAATGTTCAGTTCTTGTTGGGGACGGAAGTATTTTGCGATTAGTATGGAGTACAGTCTCTATATGGAAAATGGATAATTAGATTTTCAGTTGTTTCGTAGGGAAATAATTTTCATATTGGACGAGTAAAATCGTCGGAATATTCAAAGTGTAGCTGTCAAGTGTAACTGTACTTTCAGTTTGACGTAGTAAAAAGATACTATTTAGAATAAGGATATTGAAGTTAAATTGTTATTGCAATTAAATCACTTATTTTGTGAGATTGATCAGCCGTATAGATATAACATATTAAAATTAATATTCTTATAATAATCAGTGTACAATATTAGATTTCTGCAGGAAATTAATTCTGTACACTTGTTCGGCTATGCTATAAACATGCGACACATTATTTCCAAGTTTCCAGAAATAAAGTACCTGAAATAAGTGTTACACGTACCCAGAAGTACGTACTCTTGCTGTGGAAATCTGAGCGTGCTTCTCAGAGTGCAGCTCAGGTAAAAATGGACTAAAAATTAGGTCCGTCCTATTGTTTCGAGAAACATGACCCATACCGTGCATGCATACTTAACGATATATCTACACAATACACTTAGCCCCTGAAAATAGTTTCGCTCTTGCTTATCAAAGAAAAAGTTTACCCTAGATGTACTATTTATAAAAAAAAAGCTATTGGGCAAACGAGCATCGATATCTAAACTCGATAAGTCATCATAATTAAAAAATTCCTTCCCGATATCTTGTAACTGCCTATATAATCTGAGATAAAAAGTAACAGATCACCTTGAACTATTTTGAAGCTTTAATCCTATTGAGAATACGACCGCACTATCGACTAAGTCATAAAACATTATAAAACAGTTAACTTCGAACTACGGGAGAACGAGGCTCTGGGTCTCTGTTCTGGATTTGCCTTCGACTTTTGCCAGGCTTTGCGTATCAGGGAACGAGATCGCTGTCCACGATGGAAATTTATGGCATTGTCGAGACCCTCGAAAATTTCATTAAGCCGGCCCGTGCATCGATATTGAGGACCGGCCCAAATCGATCGGAACGGGAAGTTACTATTACGATACGATGTGCGCGGTATAAGATGTACATCATCTGCAACCTTCCATACGATGTTCCACAGTGATTAATCCGGTCGTAATTTATGCTGCTCGTAACTGTTCACCTGTATGAAGATAAACCTCAGAATGGAATTATAGAAATACAACTGCGCGGTTATTATTTTATTGGGATTTTATGGATATTTCATAGTCGATAATGGATACTATAGGTAGTATACGTTTTTCTTTATTTTTATAGAATACGGTTAAACATTTGCAAAATTTGTTATGTATTAATGAGTTATTTTTTATTCGATCTTGAAGGAGTTTGATTCCAATGTTTATATATCTGGCTTGGAATTATTAGTATACAAGAATGCTAATTTGACTGATTTATGGCACAATGATTTTGACGAATATATTTTACATACTAGTCTGTATACAGATGATTTCATTCGTTAGGGCTTGATATATATTCATAATTACTTTGACATCGAAAGAGAATCAACTCGAAGCAGGTCAATATCATCGATAAAGGGATACACTTAAATCACAATCAAGATATTTTGCCAAGCCATTCCTGTGGATAGTTTGGGGAAATAAAATGATCTATACTTCACTCGAAACCACGAGTTTTTATGGGCGGCAATTCGGCTAGCCTCGGAACCGTTTTCCTGGGAATCGAACGATGAATCTAATGTCTGGAAGGTGGCTCCGGAAAGGAGCAATGGCCGGCTATGATACATTTCGCATAGCCGTCTGGCGAACTTCGCAAGCCTCTGTTCTGTACTTGTGTATTTTGTGCACGCGGAACAAATCTCGTATACATCCATCGTTTTTGTATGTGTATATATCGGATGATTTAGGAAAAGCTAGACCATTTCTCATTGGAATGTGCAATTGAGAATATTATAATAATATTATTATTTCTATAATAATTTATTATTCTTATTTCCATGTTATTCTGCATTTAGTCTATACTGCTTTTTCGTACATCATTGCGTACGTATAAACAGCAGTGTTACGCTCACAACTGATGTAAAACACATACAAAAAATTTTGAAAGCCGACATTACCAGCTCGATGTTCGCTCAGGGGTATAATGGAAATGAAAAAAGTACGCGTAATCTGCCTATAATAAAATGTAAAAAAAAGCACTGATATATCCGACATATATAGAATAGCACTTCCAACGATTAACAGAAATCCAATAAAACGAGTCGTGAAACGTTTAATTTCAAGTTGTTACACGAGTTCTCCAATAACGAAACGTTCTTTCTTTACACCGCTTACGTTGGCCAGGCGTTGATATCCAGAAATTACGCCAATGAGCAAAAACTCAGATAAAACGAGTCTCGATTCGAAGCAAAACGCGTCCATGAAACGTTTAATTTCAAGTTGTTGCAAATCACGAGTCATCCAATAACGAAACGTTCTTTCTTTGGACCGCTTTTGTCGGTCAGGCGTTGATATCCAGAAGCTACTCTAATTAGCAAAAACGGTATAACGGCAGCGATGTGTCGTTATTGCCCGGACACATTCTGCTCGCAGTCGCGATTGGTTCAATTTCGGTTCCATTCGGGAAGAGTAGACAATCTGGTCCAGTTTATTAGCGAGGTATGCTCAATTATCGCCGGTATGACAATAATTTGCTCTCGTTTGCACGGGCCCCGACCGCACGATCGCCCGGTGGAATTAAGCGAATGAATTTGAATTGTACCTAGCGTCGATCGATGCGCCGTGTACGTCGCGCTGCTCATATTATTCTAGAAGCTACATCGGGATTAACTCGCGTATGCATTTACACGGGTACAGGCCTCCTTCGTTAGGGGAAGTAAGCCGAATCACGTGTTTCGGATCAAATAGAGCGCGACTGCTGGCTAGGCGCCGCGAAATTGATTAATTTAGTGTTACACGCGGATATTGATTGGACGTTGTTGCGTAATATGAAGTTTATTAGTTAATGAGGAAGGCGCGAGAGAAGGATTACCGATCATTATACAGTCGTGATTATACCAGATCATTATACAGTTGTGATGATACCAGAAACTTATCGTTACTTGACTATTGTCATAGCCGTGGAATTCTTGAAAAAATGATGCTTTTCTCATCTTTCGTGCTGATACATTTTGGTTGTACGCGCGTTTTGCATTGGGAGTTCAACCGTAACGCTGTGTATGATAACATTTTTCGACAGCGCAGATTTTTCAAAATATATATAGAAATGGTAGAAATACTGAGTTACCTATTAATTCATTATATCTTTTCCTATTAATATCTTTATATATTTTAAAAATATGAGATTTAGAATTACATGGTCTTTTCAATAATATATTATTAGTTATATGCATGGCCATTGTAACAGTCTTTTTATGTCTAACGAAATTTGTTGCTTATGCAATCGTGACCCATCAAGATTGTCGAACGCATAGAAGTTCCTTCAGTTTATTTCAAGTATCGCGAACTTAGTGGCACCTTAAATGTCAAGCAATCGATCTATTTTAAGCTTCTAGGCGCAAACAATAATTAAAGAGTTCCAGATTTCCTTCAAGGGTTGAAAACCATTATAGACTAACCGAATAAGACGAATGTAATATTCTGAAGAAATTCAACAGAGATTTGAACTTTTCCAGAACAGACCATATTTTCATAATTTTGTAGTGTGTTTATTCCACTTTGTAATTCTGAAAATATTCATAAATAGGTTACATTTTCTAAAAAATATATCTGCTAGTATATAACTTTTTATTGCCGCATTCTTCTGGTAAGCATAAGTGGCCTAATTAAAAACATTCTGTTCATAGAAAATGATTTAGAAATACAGTAATCATAACGGGATTGAAAGTTAAGAAACTCATTGCACACTAACGTCGAAACCGCACGTTTATCCTTCACATTTTGGTACAGTAAAATATATAACATTATACCTTTAATAATAAACCGATCAACCGCAATAAAATTCACAATAACCGCGCATCCATTAATTGCACCGTTATACAAATTTCACTGCATCCTGCATTCTGCAATGTAAAATTAATAATTTATCCACAAATAATCCTGTTAAATCAAGTCCCCCTTACGGTAGTCGTAACACTGTCCTTTTTTGTACGCATTGGTGTAGCGCCAGGCGCGGCTATTAATTCGATGAAAGCTATTTAAAATCCTTAACTTTGCTGCCTCACATTAATGTCGTATTTATCACTCTACCTGACGTGAATTAGCACGCCAATTACGGGCCGTGAAAACGACCGTGCGGCCTCCATTCTACGGCTATATAATACTTTACTTTTAACATCCGCGCCAAAGGTGGGAGCGATTTCTCGCTGGCTTGAAACTTTATCGGGGCTCTTTCGTTGGCCTGAAACGCGAGGAGCGCTGTACGAGACACTTCAACGGCTTCACTTCCCGGAAAACTTTTATTTCTACGTTACTCCAATAGCGAGTACTTCGCGAAATGGTAAAAACGTCGGCCTGGACAAAGCGAATTTGAGGTGGATGTGTAATCGTCGTGAATAGTTGCGAGTACTGCATGACACGTTTGTTTAGAGACACGAGGAGGTGGATGTATTTATGATCGACTTCCCCTAAAGTCCTATGAAACTGGGTTATAATAACAAACAGTAAAGTAAAACAATTTAACCGCGAAATATGTGGGAAGTATATTTACTTTTTGGTTCTTGCGTACCCGCAACCATTATGCGTAATTTAATGATGCACAGCTATTTTAACTTATTTTCTGAGCGACGAGAAGTATTTGTAAACAATAATGGAGTTTATTAAACTTCAACAATCGTACAACAAGCGGTCAAAACTGTAACCGTAAACTGTAACTGTAACTATAAACTGGTGACTTAAATGATATGGTGTACTGGATACGAAGTGTTTACGCAGACTTAGCTGCTAACAATGCTGTTGATTTGATGAGTTATGTGTGACTGTAGGTTGCGTGAACTGGTCACTTGAATAATGCTGCGGATTGGATACAGAATGTTTAAACAGACTTGGCTGTTGGTTGTGTTGTTAGTTTGCGAGTTACTGCTTGACTGTTTAAAGCGATGCAAAGCGTAGGAAAAGGAGGAGGATCTTTGTGGTAGGAATTTTGAACTCAAAAAATTAAGAGAAGGGAAAATGCTTTTCCTATTTGTGTATGTATATACGTATTTTCCCTATTAAATCCAAATATTGATGCATATTTGGAGAATTCATACATCTGGTTAGACTTATAGTGGCCAAGAGCCAAAGAAGCTCATAACCCTTTATTTAAATTATTGTTTATTTAAAAAGGGAATTTTTAATGTATTGTTCTGTATACTTTGAATTATTCGACCGGCTGCAGATTAATCGAAATGTGCAAACTATCGGTTATCTGTTTTGTGTGGCGTTTTTATTTACCGTTAGTTTTTCTCCGAAAGGTATGCATTGGCGCAAGAAAAATATTAACTATGTGTTAAAACTGCGACGCAATATTAATAATGTTTATATTCTACACCGTCTTGAATTTATGTCAAAGGAAAAAATAGTTGAGTATTTTAGAATTGTAGTAAGTGATTATTACAAGCAGTGTCATTAATTTGAATCAGGAAAAACAGCTTTAAAAGTAATGTGATCCCTCGAATGAACAATGATTATAAAACAAAATCCGCGTTACATTAGTTCATCTTGTAAACTTAGCATGCAAATATGTGGGCTGTTACATAACATATAGATGTCACGTTTAGAGTAAACAAAGTACACAAAAACGAAATAAAAAAAAGTTATGAATGTAAATTTATCTGTTATGTCGCATTCTTTAACACACTGTCAATATTGTTCCTGCGTCAATGCGTACGTTTCAAAGAAATTATCCACATATAAAATCGCGACACATGACAGACGACTGCTAGTCTGTACATTTTTCAGGCCATCTGCGGTTGATTAGATTTTTTTTTTTTTAATTCATTTTTGATTAGATCTTTGAAACATCAATAAAACAATATACCCGAGAATCCCATTTTTAGGTAAAGGATCTCAAGTATTTATGGCTCTTGACCACCATGTCCTGTTCTCCAGGCTTCCACTTTCTCTTATACAAGACATTTTCGCACTCTCAGTCATATAGGCTGAAATATATAGCTTGCATAACTTTTATATAGATTAGCTTTCGATAATGGCATCACCTAAAAACACTCATCAGGCGGTGCTTTCAGCCGATGATCGGTGCTTGTATTTAATATTAGTAGCTTCACCATCACAAACGTGTCAATATTTTGTTTAGTCATTATGCACGTGCAAACGTGCGAAGTAAATATGTACGTATACACGTATTGTCATTTGTAGGATGCGGCTTTTCACCCGTTTCATTTTCGGACGCCGATTTATTTCGAGCACATCCCCATAACCTCCGCTACTTTTCGACAACGTTTTTACCGCTTTGTAGAGCAATACTCTCGGCGAATCGACAAGATTGATTTACCGAGCCCCAAAAGTGAATTTCTTCTTGCTAGGTGTATTCGACCGTTGCCCCATGGAATACTCAAAAGATCGATCCCCGCCGTTTCCACCGTTGGCTGCAGAAGCATTCGATCACAAATTCAGAGGGCAGAGTAAACTTTCCCAGCAACCGGTTATGGGCGAAATGTATATTTAAGGCCATTCGCACGAAAAATGCACGCGAACGACCGTTTCTGGGGGAACTACTTTTTCTTTTATTGCACTTTTAAACAAAGTGCCCCGTTAGGTGTCTCGCAAAAATGTTTATCGCGTTATCATGCACCCCGGGCGTGAGCCGTGCAGCTAAGGTTATGCTTAAAATCGGCCAAGAATAGGTGCTTTCGCCGAGTTATTTCGCCACTGCGTTTTTATACGTCGAAAAGTTTCGTCGTCGAACGATCGGCGTCGAAGAAGTGCTTCGAACTTTAACCTTTTGCACCTCAAAAGTTGCTGTGCCACCTTTAATACTTGTCGGTGCTACTATAACGACATGCGATTTTGAATTGGGACGATACCTAATGGGACAAATAAGATCATCAATTAATTGTAATATGTAATATATGATATATACAATCTAATAACAGTTTTTATTCTTGGAGTTTCAAGCATAATAATTTCGAGCTTTCTTGAACGTACATGAGCTTTACTTACAACCTCACCGTAATTCTTGGCCTTTACACTTTACATAATCCTTCAAGTAGGTCGGAAGAATTAAATTTTGTGAATAAAAAGAAATATATGAAAAATATATTACAGAGCAATGAGACCGTATACTTTTTTCTTTTATAAACACGAGCAAGTCCTTTAAAGTCATCATGTTTCCTTAATTGACGTAAAATCGTTATTTAAATTTCGGATAACATCCAAAAATGCAGGATCCTTTCAATTTTAAACGATCGAAGCAGACTTATTACCCATGCATCGCAGTGAACAGAATGTCTTATATGCTATGCTTACTCTTCTTATCCTTCTGTGCTTATCCCTTTTTACCTGCTTTTCCAAGCATTTCACGCGCACACTCGCC
Organism: Ampulex compressa; assembly: GCA_038496175.1. Taxonomy (NCBI): domain Eukaryota; kingdom Metazoa; phylum Arthropoda; class Insecta; order Hymenoptera; family Ampulicidae; genus Ampulex; species Ampulex compressa. The sequence continues at coordinate 58,880 of JBCFXI010000209.1, read as the reverse complement.
TCAAGGATTACCTTGGCACTCTTTTGGCATCACTCGGATATGATCAATATCGCACGCGCTAGAAAATTTTCTTTCGACGCCAAAAGTGCTTTGCAATAGCACTTTGAGCTGAAAGTACAATATTATTGTCTGCTCCCGGCTAGGTATTAAGGTCCGGCAGAGCGGCGAGTTCCACGATAGTAATGGTCGCATGCAAATTGTCGCGGCGCAAAATGACAAATTAACGGGGCAGAGCCATTCATACGGACGTTGATTAATTGCCATTTACCTGCAAATACCCGGCGTGGCGCGTTTGCACGTTGCAAGGATGGCCCCACGGCTCGCGCCGCCCCTCTGCGCCTGGTTTCACCCTCGAAAGGGTCCCGGCGCGTTGACGCAGCTTGTTGTTTGTCATTTGTTGCGGACTACATTAACGCCGACCGCAAGCGAGCGTGAAGCGATTCATGCGAATGCGGCCCAACGCGCGGAGATTGAATCTCGAGAGGGTAAGGCAGTCGAGTTTACGCGTTGTTGCGTATCTTAACACCTTTCCGCGACACCTGCTTCGAAAGTTCAGTTTTCGAGCGCTGTTTGTCGTGCCAAAAGTGCCCGATATCTTCAGCCTTGTCTACGGATTTTACTTTGCCACACTCGTGCGCAAGGCACTGAATTTTGCAACATTTGCTTTGAAAGTTCTATTTTCGAGCCGAAAGCTTTGAAAGTTCAATTTTCGTGCCGAAAGTGCCCAATATCTTCAGCCTAGTGTCTATGCGTTCTACTTTCCCGCACTCATACGCAAAGCACTCTGTTACTTTATAGTTTTAACCGAAGTCGGTTATGTGAGTGTACCAACTTCGAATTGGTCAGTCACATTGTCGTTACGCGATGTAACATGAAACTGTGCAGTGCGATTAAACAAGTTTTTCTCAAATTGCACTTATAAAGCAGAGTGAGTAAGATTAATGTATCCTAGAAGTGGGCCAAGTGGGGAATCTGGCAATGGTGATTTACAACATTTGCTTCAAGGTGTATGTCACATTGACAGGAGGACTCGTGTGTAAGTCGCTTACTCGTCTACAGCTCGTAGTAACAGCTATCGCACTTGTCCTCCTCTGTCAATGTGACATAAGGCTTAAGTTCACGTTGCAACAACATGATTACCAAATATTTCGCCCTTTAGTTTACTTGTGGCGTAAATTAGCATTGTCCATATCTAGGAAGTGAAAACTGTGACAATGTACGTAGATATAGGCTGTTCTATCTTTTATAACTATGATAATATTTCATTTAGATCACGACACTCGGTGAGCAGGACCATAGTGTCATCTCTCTTTCTGTGCATTTTCATGACATTCACGGGAAACATAAGCGATAGACGCAAATAGTGGATCGGTTTATAAATCGATGAATTGTTTTTCAATGTATAGATAATGATATGGGAATCTGGAGAGAAACAATAGTTGAGTTTGTGCAGAGTACGTAAACGAAATATTACTTTCAAGCTACCATAGATGGTAATACAAATTATGACATGTTTGTTATGAAACTCGGATCAAGACGTTAAAGTAAAAAAACTTAATCCCAAATATATATAGACTAGAGCAAAAACTTTCACGATGAAAAGATCTAGGCAGTTTTAATATAGTCTGTTGTGCTACATAAAAGTAGACGACGAGTTTGGATTTTCTATGCAGCGTAATAAAATGAGTATATTACTGCTTTTAGCACCGTTACAGAGATATGCGATGTAGAATTTGCGATAATTTAAGTACAAACGTAAATGAGATGTTTTTTAAACCACAAACAATTTGAAAATACAAGATATATTTTTGTTACAAGCCTATGTACTTGAAAAATTTGATTTTAAATATTCTTTAAATTAAATAGTTCGACGGACATAAAATAACTGTAACTGATAGAATATCCTTATTTTTTTTATGTAACAATAATATTAGTAATTATTTTATTTCGGTGATAAGCAGCTCGTATACAATTTAGTTGTTCATTCGTTAAATTGATTAAATTGACAAAAAAAGCAGCACAAATTGAAAAAATGATATATATGTTATCTATATGTTTTTAAAATACGTTTTGAAATATAAATTGAAATAAACATTATAGACTGTATCACTACAAACGCGGCCTTTATTCAACAACATGCAAAATGTATAACATAGTAGGATACCAGCGGCTTTTGATAAAGATCATTTGTTATTCAACAAGCATAAATATATTTATTATTTTGTGACGTTAAACATCATTATTAAAGAAATTTATTTCAAATATAAAAAATTCAGTATCAATAAATTACTTAAATACAAAAATTCTCAATAACTCTAAACTGAAGTTACTCGTTTTGGTTTCTAAAGGGTTCAAACAGGAAACCGCGCGAGTATGAAAAATATAGCAGCAACATTAAGATGTTTACTGTAATTCTCTTAACTCCTTCTTTAGCAAAATATGTTGGTAAACAAATATGTTGGTTAAGCACACTGCAATAAAATGGTGTACGCATGGCTGATATCGCGCACGTATTTTCGAATAATTACTGCTATTCTCTTAACTCATTTTCTGTCAATGCCAGATATATACAAGGGTCGGATTAACGCTAGAAAGCCCACATTATGACAACGTGTTTTCCTCCTCATCAAATTATCTTTATCGAGCCATCGCGTTCCTACGGCCTCGCTTGTTTTATACTATATTTGTTCGTCCGATGACTGCGGTGCGTTGACGCAGCTCGTTGTTTGTCATTTGTTGCGGACTGCATTAGCGTTGACCGCATGCGAACGTAATGCGATTCATGCAGGCATGGCTTTGATACGGTTACCCACCTGAAACGAGCAAATTGAGTCATAGAACGGGGAATATTTTCGCCCCTATTAATAAAGACAATATTCATGAGCTCTATTGTCCTCGACGAAGCGCGAATTATTTACGTGGGCGGACCGAAAATAAAAAGCAGAATCCTGGAGCATTCGTTGGAGGAAAAATCGTGAATGAAATTTGTACCTCACTTCACGATGATAATGCGGAAAAATTTAAGAGAGAGAGAGAGAGAGAGAGAATAATTTATACGCGGAGACCGAAGTTTTCTAGTAATAACATAACACCCTCCTCTGTTAATACGTTCTGCGCCGCATGGGGCGTATACGTCTCGCGCTAAATTTTCCGAGCAGGCTATATAGAATTTTCCTTGCAAAACGAAAAATGAAAAAGGAATTGTTTCTTACCAATTTAAAAAATCGTAAGACATACGTTAGAAGCAAATTGTAATAGCGTGGCGAGATATACTCCGCATGGCTTGAACGAAAATAAAAAATATGTGCGATAGTAACAAAAAATCGGATGGACAAGGAATATGTTAAGGAACGCGACAGATTACAGAGACACAGCTGCTGTTGTATATATTCTTTTCTACTGCATATTCGACTTTCGTTCGAATCCAAAACAAAATATTTCTGTCGCAATGTGGAATATATGGTTTTCACCAAAAAATCGAAATTTGTTCCTTTCTAATTTTTTGTAATCTTTCTATTACAAGCGTTGGATACATCCGACATCCACTAAATGCTGTACATTAGCTCTGAACATGTACGGTGCACATTAGTAGCACGATACCACAGGCATTGCTGATGCCATGCCCGTCGTGAAAAAAGGTTACATTTTTCCATTCTTGACAATATTTCTGGCACCGTACAATTGGATAAATAAATGTTCTTCAATTATTGTAAATAATTATACATGGAATCATTAATCATCGATCATTATTATCAATACGTATAAATTGTATTTTTTAAATATACGTGATTTAAACAATAGTCGTGTAGTAAAATGGTGTTGGTAATTATATACACAGGCTATTAAACTATTGTCGACAGATGAGAGTTGAGGTTTAGTATAGAACTTGTCGCCGTACTTCTTTACAAATAGCTACGTCGTACTTCTTAACTACCAAAATTCTCTAACAAACACTCTCAAAACTCAACACCCTTTCTCAAACTGGACTGCTAGATTGCTCACACCCGACTGTTCTCGCAGTGCCCTAAACAGTGCACCAGTCACGCATTTTCCTGCGCACAGACACACGCACACTTTAATACGTTCGATAGCATAAGATACTCGAAATTCCTATGCGTCTTGTATAATACATTATCTTACAACTGGCGACGCGACCGCCCACCTTTAAAGTCGCACCATTACGATAGATTATTTCTATCCCGAGCAAACACACTCTGAACATCGTTCAAAATTTTCGCGCAGTACATGCGTATCCTTATAAACATATCGAGAAAACATTTTACATTACGTTGTCAGGATGAGGCACTGTTTGAACGCATTTTGGGTATACTGTCTAGTTTTACCGACTAACTCGAAGAACGTCGAGGATGGAGAGTTTTCCGTACAAACGTTACAACTCTTTTTTTCCGTTGTCGTTTCTGTTTTATATGAAATCCTATTTCTCGCCGTATCCGCTACCTTCTACTCGATTGTAAAATTTGGCCGCGCCGGATGCTATATCGGCACAGTTTGTTTATTATTTGTCGCAGGCCGTACGTGAGCGGAACGAAGTCGCAAACGAACGCGGATGTAATACAAATGCAAAGAATGAAACGGCCGCGGGCGCGGATATTCCACGTTGGAGTTCTCTTTCCCCCTTCCCCTCTCCCACGAAAATAATCCGCTTTATTTTCGATGCCCAGTCTAGCAAAAAACAGTGGCATTTCACGCGCCTCCTTCGAATTTCACGAGGGATTTTACCAAGCGTAATATAGTGTTGCAAATCAAGGTACGCTTTGCTGCAATTTCCTACAACGAATCACCGGCTCACGAAAAATTCATGATGACATCCTTACAAAAACGACAAAATGTATATTTTACTTTGATAGAAGAGTGTAATATCGTATATATGCTGATTCTTCTCTTCCCATTTTCCTTGTTTACTCGATAATCCAGGTATCTAGTCATGTTAGTATCTTGATCTTAGAAATAAATGTATATTATATTGATTCGACATTACAGGCATTGCGCGTAATGTTTAATATTTGTCATTATCGTGTACATCATTGTACGTGAGAAACGTACGAGTTGTCCTACAGGCTAAACAAACCGCGCGTCCAAAGTTAATACGGGCAAACGTTACAGTGCATCTATGCAGTCGACTTTTTGTCATTTGTTGGGATTGCATCGGCGCAAGTAAAACATGCGAGCAACTCTCAGCCATATTTCAACACGCAAATACGAACGAAGGTAAATAAATTTATGTACGAGTATTGGGCTTTTTCTATTCTGGAATTGCGCAGGCCAAAGTACACGAAATGAGCGATAAATCATAACACGAATGCATATTGCAGTATACAAAAAACTAATGTGTACGTAAATCATTACGTTTTAATAGTACTTGTTGTGTAAATAAGTTTGATACAAAATCGTTTAGTAAGATGGTGAACTCCGCTGGTTAATTTTATCTTATTTACCACCTATAATTAGGGCAACGTGATATAAAGTAGTGTGAGACAGAAAAATTTTATTCAAGATGAATACATGAAATTCCTATAAAAAAAAATTTGGTTTTCCTTTAAGATAGGCCGTCGCTATATAAGGAAGATTAGAAATTCCATTACTAAGTGAATAGTACTACATCCAGTAACTAAATACACTAGTTACAAGGTAAAATATTTATTTTAACAAATTACGTATCAAGTTATTGCAGAAAGTCAACCGCGCTTGAAGTCATTTATTTCCGGATTCATATCACCGAATATACCGACTGCAAATTTGTAAGATTATTAAGATTGTTGAATGAGAACATCATTCAAAAAGTTAATAAAAGAATTAAAATTACGGTTATCTAAACCATGGTATTGAAAATTTCAATATTTAATATTCTATCAAATAGCAGTTTCTCGAAGATGCATCGATTAAACGTGACTTGATAAACGACCAGCCACGTGGTAGTACAATAAGTAACACTTTACGTCACGCTATGTTTGAGATTATTCCGAATATTCGTACAATCCCTTCAGCAAGAACCAGTTTCTGGAGGATGCAGGTTGAAGCACGAAGTTTGAAGATTGTGTATAACGTTGCTTAGCCTTAGTATCTTCATACATTCATACCCGTTTTTTTTAACAACTATAGGTTTTCAAAATTAAATTCACCCTTTTGCAATCGTGCTTTTACATATATATATATATATACATATATCGCCATTTTGGTACGATCCGGATAAAGTGTTTCCAAGAACGCAATCGTCCAGAGTTTGTCTTTAGAGCATAAATGTTGATAGCACCTGTCACGATGGATGTATTAATGCGCATGGTTTTGTATGTAGCGTATGTGCTAAGTTTGAAGTGCGCGGAGGTCCGAAAAGGACGATCGATTGTCGAGAGTCAGCGAATACACGAAAACCTATAAGCATCGGAGCGGCGTTTATATAATATCGAAGCGTTTTTTGTTTCTCCTTGCATTCCTCCTAATCTCTACGAGCACAGTAATCGCCACGCAAATAGGTATGCCTTACCGCCAATCACTGTGAAATAATATGTTCGAAGCGCGATAACTTATGAATTAAAATTAAAATAAACCAAAATCAATAAATCCTTGCGTGCGATACTTAAATTGTTATTATGCAAAAGGCGTTGCTTATTTCGGTCTAATTGTCGTTCGAAACTTTACGGCAATAAGTAAATTCCACATTAATATCGAAGAACTCGATCGTGAGAGGCGAACAGGCCAACCTACCGCGCTTTGTCGTCCTATCGACGCGAGTATCCATACCCGGGCGTGTAAACGTAAGTCTATTAGTAGGTTCGACGATCCTGGAACACGGAACGTGGCTGCCAGGGGGGAAGTTCGCCCGAAAGTTCTCTGACATTGGCGAAACTTTTGCCGCGGCATGCAAAGCCGCGCTGCCTGCAGCCCGTAGGAACGAGCTTGTTCGGCAAAGCGGTAATAAAATATCGTGACGTGGGCGTACCCGAAGTCTCGTAATGTCGGAGGACATTATCCCCGGGATGACGATCAGGTTCGAGCAGAGCTTTGGCCCCAATGCTCGGACTCGTAATCTTTGATGGTCTATGACTCGAAGTTGTTCAACCCTTTGGCTATGGAAGGTGTCGGCAATGGAAGGTCTCCGTACAGTTGCGTGTTTGCGGATATTATACTGGAATTCCTTATGAACGTAGGTTTCTTTAACGGTTTAAATCGCTATTTTACAAATTTAACGGATTGTAGGAGAATGCAAGTGATTTTTATTGAGCTAATAGCGTGATTAAAATTGGTTTTTATAATAATCATAAGTTTTTTATGTGCATTTCTTAAGTATCCGGGTATTTTTAGATAGAGGGTTAAATTATAAATATGAATAATTATTTGTCGGATATTTACGATGTGTAGAAGTAAAGGTTATTAATAAACAATGTATGTGTTGTAATGTAAGAAGTGTAAAGTAAATATTGACGAAGTATGTGTAGAAACCTAAGCTTGATTTTTACAGAAAATTTGATGAAAATTTATGGTAGGTGGTTTTTTTCTTTATCTCTATCTTATTCGAAACCTTATCATTTATCTTGGTCAGAGATTGTTACGTGTAGCGGCGGTTCTGCGTGACTTTTTATACCGAAATTTGACTAACGCTGCAACCACACAACAAAAGTTTGTACGTCATGAGACTCGTCTGGTTTATTTTCAGCATCGATCGCCATGGTCGTTAGCCAAGAATTCAACGTTTCATCCAGGTTTCGAACCACGAGACTGCGGTATACACGTCACGTTGTTTGTTTGTTTGTCTTATTTTCAACCCCGATTACTCAGGTCGTTAACCTAGGGCCCACTCCAAAGGGTGGGTTTCGAACTGTTGGACAGATGATACGCGTATCGTGTGTAGAAAATTAGACACGATGTTTCGGTTTGAAACTGAAACCCACATCGCAAATGTTTCGATTTTGTAACGTGGTATTACAATCGAAAATAATACATATGTATCTGCAAATTTAACAAAGCTTCAAGTCTTTCTTTCGCGGATGTCGTATCTGCGATTTACTATGAAAAAAGTATATCTTGCTAGTATCCAAGTTTTCTTTTCTGTGACATTGGAATACATACATATCTTGCGTAATAATCTAAAAGAATTAACTGAAAACTTAATTTTAAACATTTATGATAAAGGCGTGTTATATTTTAGAATTTTTTGATTATTAGTAGCAAATATTTTATGTTCACAATATATTATCTTGGATTACAAAGCGGGAGTACTTTGCAATTTATCTCTTATTAGTATCAACGAAAATTTGCGATTTCTGGAAGTGATTTATTCCTAAAAGAACTAACATATCGTCACAGTAACAGGCTGAAAAAGTAAACGTATTTAACTCTTTTCAGGTCCTGTGCATTACATATGCCATATACAGTTAGAGACACTTTAAACAATATACAGTTTCGATGAACGTGGTGGAGAAAATAAACTATAACAAACTATACACAAAAATACTCTATGAAGCGAACTACAACATAATATATGTATAGATATCAGAAAGATGTATCTAGGCCATAAATTTTACATAAATACATGGGCCGACAATGGTTTAATCATTTTTAGCATGATTACATAAAAAAGAGATTTGGAAACGACGATGCAAAGAAAAATCCTTGTTAATGATGATGTCGAAGGATGTACTTGTCCCATAAGAAATAGTGTATCGTTTTTCCATCTCCTGTATAGTACAATACACTTATACAATTTTATACAAATTTCCAATATATATGATATATAGACATTCCTAACCTTATTACTCGTTACTCGAGACCCAGTCTAGTTACTCCAGTATGCAATTTTTCACGCCTTTTTCAAAGAATTCACCACCTTATATTTACAATTTTCAATTTCATTTGATTCATAATATTTTTTAACCTTAATTTTCTGAGCCACACACTAGTGGCTACAGGCGTTCTTGTATACAATGTCGTTCTGTCGACTGAAATTCTTATTTCAATAAAACCAGATGAAGAATTTAAAAATTCTTAAAAAGTGTGAGAATTAACTGCTCGTTAACGTCCAATATAATTCACGCAAGTCGTTTCTATTTAAATTCATTTTTGGCAGCGATTGCTAAGACCATTTGCCTAGGACCTACTATTTAAGATGGGTTGAAAGCCACTAGATATACAGTATACATATCACACGGAAAAACCTTCAGTAATTACGAGATTCAAACTCGGGTCTCGCGCGTGGAAGTCTGAGCTTCTATTCACTACACCACTATAGCTATACACACCTACAATTGTCATGTGAAACTTGTTAAATATACGTATCTTTTAATTTATTAATGTATTTTTACTCGTCGTCGGTATATCGAGTTAATTTTTTGTAGGAATACATCAACCTTCCTTTTTTGTGCAACATTAATGCATTGTAATGGTGGAGCATAGGTAATTCCAGCGCGAGTACTGCGGCATTGGTTTCCGAAGAAAGCCGTGGTCGTGCAAATGCTGGGTGCAAATGGCGCAGTTTCGAGTCCCTTCTTAATTGATGCAGGAGGAGACGAGGTCGGCGCTCTGGGCAGGCAAAAAGAGGATTGCCGTGGGGAGGTCGGCCAGAAATATCGCGTTAGGAATGCTAATGAGAGGGAAAGCATGGCAAAAGAAGGAGCGCCGCTTTCTCTCATTTTGCCGAGAGAAGTCCATTACTTCGATTCGCAGACAAAGCATGAAAAATGCCTGAAACAAGATACCGTAATTTCGAGAGGAAACCGCATTGCGGTTTTAATGAACAATGCCTCTTGATTATTTGCATGTAACAATTACAACATGCTGCATTTAGGTGCAGGCGCGTAACCTTCTGTTTTATATTCACGTTGGCAAAGAACTTTCGAGGAATATTTTTTCTCTGTTCATACTATTATATTGTATTACATCGGGATCTGCTTTCTCTCTCTTTGGTATTACGCAAATCCCATGTTAAATTATTGAGGTGAACGAAGGAATAAATAAATGTAAATTTATTTGGATAAAGTAATATGTGTTCTCGATATTTTATCTTAACCCAGATAAAAAGTTCTTATGCCAGACTCTATGACTGTAGTAAGTTAGTATTAATCGAAATAAAAGATTAAAGAAACCACAAATCCAATTCGAAAATTGCTCTTTGTGTTCCAATCGATAATTTACTTCTTCGAAGAATGAGAGGCGATGAAAAAAGTTTTATGGGAGAAACCAGAGTTTAATGATCGTAAATATAATTCACCCTTCTCGATGACAATAGACCCCTCGACTTCCGGCCGATTTAATCTTATTTCTATTGAAATCCAAGTACTGAAAATGGTACACATATTACAGACGCAATAGCTCATAATTCAACCTCGATATTGTCTCACGATTGTATTATCTAAGCAGCAAATGACGAAGTGCAAACAAACGAATACGGAGTAACGATAAAAAAAACACTGCTGTCTATGCTTTGATCCAAAGGATCCTAATAGGCGGAAAAGTTTTCGCGGACAAGTTAAACTTCAACGGGGCTTAAAAATAATTCGCTCAACCCCCTACCCTTCGATGCCAATGAAACTCTCGATCCCCGGCCGAATTGGTCCGTCTAATCGCCCCTTCGGCATATAAACGCGCTTTTCAGGCATCCAGCGTGAGAACCGATTTGGTGGCGTCTCATTTTCGGAGGGACGCTTCGATTAAACGAGAGGTAATCAAATAAACGGGATTTAAACGCCATCGTCGACCCTATCGACTGGGGGGTGCGGCGCATCCGCGCAAAAAATTCAACGTGGATGTGTGTGAATCTCCACAAATTCTTGATATCGATTCTTCTGCTTCCCCTTCCTCCCTGCTTTACACAGTACTGCCTTAGCAATTCGCCTAAAGCGGTTATCACGTTCACTGCTAGACCGAAGTTGCGCACGAGTCTTACCACTTTCGAATTCTCTATATTAGTTCAGCCAATACATTAATCCAACGGATTGAAACTCGTATGATAATGTTTAGAAAGACACACAAAACGGAGGGACAAATCTGTTTTTGTTAGGAGAAGTGTGCTTTGCATGCATAAATAATAAATATGACGAAGCATCGCCAAATTATTTTAGAAATCGTAGCTCGGGCGATGTACGTATAATTATTTTAATGGCAGTTTATTGATGATTATTTAGTGTGTTTAAGAATAGAGAAGTATTTTTAAGGTGGTAAACAAAGTATAAAAAAAAATTAAGCTCGCGAATTTAAAAACATTTGGCGTCGTTTATACTCTCCAATACAATGATGTCTAAATATTCTTTCAAATGAACACCTTGAATGTATAAAAAAGAATTTGACAGAAGAAAATAACTGATACCAATATTTGAACAACAATCTAACATAAATGTAAATTATGTTAATATTTGTTGCATATGATATTGACATAAGAAGTTATAGAAATGTATGTTTAAAATTAAATAGATTATCGATGATACCAAAATACTGTGATTAGAACATCTATAATGTAATAAATAATAATACATAGTATATATACAATTTTATTTCATACTTAAATATTTTTTTATATAACGGAACTTTGAATAACCGCAATGTAGAACAAAGTTTCTGTTGGTTATATAAAAATATACCAATTACTTCGAGCGTTGCTTTCTTGTACGATACCGAAGCCTTTTATCTCCTCCATGGAAATCTAATTTCGCCGAACGTTATATTTGTTTTACTCGTTTAAATGTATCGGAAAAGAGCTTTAAATAGAAAGCTATATTTTTCCAAGAAAAAGCCACCAATTTGTTTTGTAAACATAACGTTATCAATATGCAAGAAGCACTTGGGTAAAAACGATACGGCAAAAGCGTCCGCGGAAGGCGAGCAGCGCAATCATCGATATGCTTCCTGGAAAATCTTTGACTGCCGTATCTTCCACTTCAAGAGTATTTATTCAACGATGGTAAATAAGACTCGATCGAAATGAAAACGATATAGTTATGAAATTAAAAGGGAAGAAACTAGACAGAACTAGGTGCTTCAAGACACTGTAAGCTGTAAACTGAAGATAAGTGAGAAGAAAGATAGGGAAACCTAGGGTTAAATGTAGAAATAAAGAGTTATTGCAAAAGTTAGAGATGATTGCTATTGCTAATGAAGCTAACGAAGGAATCTAATGCTAATTAAGATTTTCTGAAGCCATTAAGTATATCATAAGTACGCTCATGATTACAATATTACCCTTAAACAATTAGTTTCTTAGATACACAATCCTTAATTTATCCAGTAAAGTGATTTGAAAGTTGCTTTTATCTATAGATTGCCATATGTCAATGAAATTGAAAAGTATAAATGCAATTGAAAAATTGCAGTAACAATGACATGTCGCCGAATCTCTGATGTGTAATACAGCAGTAGAACAAACACTTGCTTCCCCGGCTCTCGTTTTGTTAAAATATCACAGTGCCGGGCAAAGTGGGATGAAATATCGGCTTCATATAAAGACAACAATCGTTTACATTATTAAGCATCACGATTAAAACCGCAATTATTTGCACAGTCATTTAGCAACCGGAAAAAACATCGTTGCCAGCGAAGCGTTTCGCGATATTTTATTGCTCGCATCTACCAAAGTCGATGGGACCAACAATTCATTACCAATTCCCCCTCAATGTATGAAGATGATGATCCTTATCGATTATCCTCAAGCAGCATATAAGCGGGGCTGGATCAAAAATTTCCTTCGCGTAATCGCCGCATTGATTTCTGCTTTTTTCTGAAACGCAAATCACCAGAGAGCCAACATCGATCCCGGGCCAGGGCTGAAGGCGCTGTATTTAAATTCGTTCGTCCGAGAGTTCGATTAATGTCCCGTCGAGCACTCGGCCGACATTAAACACGGAAATGATCCGCACTCGACGTTTCGAGAGTCCATCGTGTCCCCGTCGAGGAGAAGTGGTCATTCGTTAATGTAAAGTCTCCTTTGAAAATCGTGGTCAACCCTCGGCGGTCTTGAGCCTCGGGCACGGTAATGTTAACGTATAAAGAAAGCCCCCAATTAGATATTAATTAAGGACAAGCGCGGTAAACCGCGGATCTCGCCCATTGGGATCAAACGGGGAAATGGTAAATGAAACGATAATTTAATTATTCCCGTATCTGACCGACAATCGGATAACCAGGGATGAGTTGTTGTTACCGGCACAAAGGACGGAATAATGGGAGGTACGAATGCCTGACGACCCCTTAGGAAGGTATAATTGGTCGAGTAAGCTGTAAAGTTGGATTTGAAATTTCGCTCGAGCGAATTAATTCACGGTTATTGCAAACCGCAAGGTTTACGCCAGAGCTTCCATCGGAGTTTTTGCTTTTAAGGGATATTGTTAAGATAAAGTGTGTTAAGTTCGTTTGCTTATTAATGAATCGTAACTTTCTGCGGAAGGTTTCCTTTCGAATGGGAAGAGAATTATTTTCTTTTAATACCTCATACGCATATGTACGAACAAAACAATGAAACATTTTTTGCAGGAAAGTTCTTTAAAAGCTATGGATTAACGATGTGTTTGCAACTGGCAGCGCGTGATTTTTCAAAAGGCTTTTATAATATGACAGCGATTCTATAAACCGAAAGTTTAATATCGCGCTTAAAATATTCGCGGAAATTAATGCGAGAACTGTTTAACGTAGAATTACTTTTGTACCATTTCAAAACGTTTTAATCCACGAGCAAAATGATGGTTAAACATTTATACATTTAACAAGTTAATTTCCTCTTAAGCAGTACGTGTTTCCTTGGAGAATATCTGCCAGACACGTACGGAGAATTGTTTCATTTAAGGTGGTATTAAAAAGATGAATTAAATATACTTTATAGAATTTTATATCCAAGATGAGTGCACATTTTTGTACATCATATCCACAGTGTATCGTACCGCAGATTTGCATTGTTAACGAGTTGAATCTAATAATAAATGTAAATAATAAAGATCTTAAAAAATAACCTTCAGAAAAGTAGGATATTTATTTTTTCTGTTTGATGCCTTGGAAATCTTACGAAATATTAAAACACCTTTTATGTGTATCTTGTACATTAAAAGACTATTGCAATACAAAGATTAGCAGATGTAAAATTGCTTGTAATTTATATAACAACGTTTATATTATTTAAAAATCAAACGGAAACAGGCAATTAATTCTTTATAAGGAAAAATTCTTTCTTTTATATCTTAATATAAAAATATGTATATCGATGTATTGTCCAATAAGATAAAATAACATAATATAAATGATTTAAGAATTGGTAAATATACTCATCACTTAACGTTCACGAGTTAAAGCACGAATTTTTTATGAAATATGTACGCACATTAAGAAAGAAGGCGATTATCCAAAGTAGATGCGTGCAAAACATTTGCATCTGCATTATTTAAGAATATATATATATATATATATATATATATATGCTGATTGTATCGAAGTTCTGCATTTACTTGCAGCACGTGTAGCTGCTTTATTAATTTGACTTAATTGCTGGGGTCTCTGCTCGAGGGTCGCCCGATTGTAAATACACTCGTGCAGGTACGAGTTCATGAGAGTAATTATGCATTCAGTAAAGGTTGAGTGGAGTGCGAAGAATGGAAAAAAAGTATAATGAGTCGTTACCCTCATTAAATATATGCAGTGGTCTGCCTTACTCGTGGCACGTTTCAAATGTGAAATATCCTTCGTCTCAAAATTCCGGAAAGTGATTTTGATATGCAAACCAAATAATATTGACTTTTGACCATGTTCTTTGGTAATTTGACGTCTTTGGTAGTATTACGCGATATTAATACCGATTAGGGTAATACCGATTGGAAGATCAAATTTCACGACAAAGTTTGATCGATATTCTCCTGAGAATTTTTTTCTATATTTCTATATATATATTATATATAGAATTCTATATCGTTATATCAGTTCAGAGTTCGTACAATAAATTCCTTGTATCATAAATCGTATTAAAATTACGCAACGCGTATTTCCGTATTTTCTTTCAAGGTCTTTCTCGTAATCTTATATACTCCAAATACTACAAATCTGTGCATAATCTCAAAACAACACTGGAAAGCTTGCTTATATAGTACAGATTCTAAATTGAATTCCATTACAACAAGCAGCGCAAAATGAAAGTCTTCCAAATTTTATATCATTATCGCATCTAGAATATTATAGAATAAATCCCTAAAAGAATATTATGAAGAAATCATTCAACCCGAAACAATTTCGCTCGTATCGCGGATGACGTAATCCACATTCTACTCGCCTTATATTCAGCAGCGGATCCCAGACTAAACTACCTTGGGAGATCGTGTAGAAAATTGTCTCGACAAGGCTCCGAAAAAAACTTATCTTCTACTCGACGAAACCATCATTGCCCGAGAATCTTCTCAAACCTGCACCGACAAAAACTCCGTCGAGGGGCACTCCGAATGGACCTCGGTCCCTCTGTGCCCCTCGAATTATTCCGAATCCAATCGGACGAATTTGCTCCGTGGAGCGTGACGTTGGAGGTGTACATCGAGGTCACGCACACGCTCGCAGCATACGCGTATTTCATGGTCCGCATACCATATAACAAATGTTCGACGCTTTGTGATTTATGCTTTATTCAGGGCAAACCTGTGTAAGCGTTGGTTCGAGGGGATTACGTACGCGGGTTCTTGATTATGATCATGCACACAGCCTCCAGGTCACGTATACGGACGGAATGGCTATTCGAATTGCCCCTTCTATTGCTGCTTTTTCCAAAAGTTTCCAATTTCCGTTTCTGAATTATTCAACTACTTTTGGTAGCCCTTAATTTCCCGTGTATTACGTTGGTCCAAAAGCGTCTTTCGCTATCCGTCGTTCCAGCTGCTTTATTTTATATCTTAATGCTGCTATATTTTATATCTGCTTTCGCTCATGATTATACAAGCATAAAATCTAATTTGTCAAATGTTTTATTGTTTGTCTTCAGACATCCGTTAAATAATATAGGACAAAAAGTGTTGTGCATCTATTATATCCTTGTGAAATCAAAAAAACTTTTAGGACGACCTGCTATTTCGTATCTTATCCGCTATGAATGTCGTGATGTGCGATATTTTTGTCGTGGTTGACACTTCTTTGTTATGCACGATATGCTACGTATGTTTTTAATATATTCAATGAAATTACAGTTGATGGTTTTAAGAAGTTTAAGTTTTAAGGAAGGTGCTTGAGTTTTCATTTCATGATTTACCCAACATTAAATTTTGTATGTATTTAACTGATTTTGTAGACTCTTATGATCAAATTCAGACAACTTGTTAAGGAGGAAAAGACGCTGTCGCAGAGATCAAAAAGATTGGAATCCGATAAATTCGTAAATTAAGTATGATGCTTGTATGCAACATCCTGAATATATACTTCAATCAATTAAAACACTGAAAATACATAGATATAGAGCTGTGTAGAAAATTAGGAATCACATGAAATGTTGAATTAATTGCGGGCTAGGTTTAATAATAACAACTAAACGGTTAGCCGAACCACGTAAATCCTAATATTTCTACAATCTCGAATTATATTGACACATATATGTAGATTGTTGTAAAAAAATACAAGATTAACATGCATCGTATGAAAGCGCACTAAACAAACGTGTATATATAATAGTTTACTATGGCAGTTGTTACAATAAATTGCTGCCCTTTGGTATGATTCATCACGCAGTTTCTTACAAATCTTTTAATAACTTTTTGACACTAGAATATGCAAAATTATTTTACTCTCTGTTTTGTTTCCACTTTTGCTTTGGAATCAAAATGTAATTATCTATTTGAGTCTTATTTTATGTGTATAAACTGGAAAACTCATTCCAGCGGTAATCAAGGGCTTGTTAAGCAATTGTACCACTTAACATGTTATCGCGTTGAAAACTTTATCCGCAACGTGTACTTTAATCATCGATACGTGCATTCTAATTTTAGAAGCACGTCTATTATGCTACCTTTCGATAAACTTTAAAGTAGTTTTACGTACGATACATTGTAACTCCATCAAGTAATTATACCCCAGAAGCTTCGAGGAAAGCTTAATTATCCACATCGGCAGGAAGTTATGCCGAGTTACATAGTGGCTACACCATTAATTAATATAGCAAAGATTAATTATTATATCGATAGCCACTGCATAGACGGATATTAGTTTAGCCTAAATAGCGAATAGTATTATATTTTTATTTTAGTCTTATACATTTCCATGAAAACAAATATACTTCCGTGCAATTTATATATACAGAATTCAGATAATGATATACAAAAATAACTTTTGAGGCGTATCGACTTCGTGATAAATAAATAACTTTGCTATATTGAGTAAAAAGGCGATAGCAATCCAAATTATTATGTCTAACATAATAAATGTAAAATCGATATATCTGATCATTGCTTCGTTTTAAAATAATATAAACACTCGAACAAAAACATAGAAAGCTACAGTGCGTTAGTGACGAATGTAGAAGGAACACGTTTTCTCATTAAAAACTATGACGGATACATGTTTACTGACAATACATTTGGTTTTCTTTTTTTTAATACAAAATCATTTCCGTAAGACTCACGTTTTCAATATGCTAAAAACATTGTTTATGCTTCTTTTCTTCACCACAATGTGCACGTTACGAAATCGTTAAAAAGGTACATTAAACCCAACGACACTAATATTCGATATTTCCAATTTATTTCGCTGACTTTAAGTTAAACTTCCGATTGTACTGTTACTGTACGTACTGTTACTGTATTTCTTAAATTTCAGAGAGGAAGACAAATTACTCGGCGGCCAGATGACGCCGTAGAAGGCGCAGGTTAGCAAGTTCGGCAGGAGACACGGAAAGCACCTTAATGGCAAAGCCCTATGGGCTGTGCAATATCTTGGAAATTTTGATGGAACGATCCGGATCGTTCTCCTTTTTTCTAGCCGCCGTACCAAGCTCCCTGCTTTCGACTTTCGCGCGGGAACTTGGCATACCAAGGTTTCATCGGAACCGGGCGTTCGTTCGGCCATAATGAGATTTCAGGCGAACAATAGTGTCGCCATTTCCCTAATGCCATTCGCTACTTAAATATTTTAATAAAATTCCCTCTTCTTTCAGCAACTCCTTACTTAACTTTAGTCCCTCCCTCCTCCTCCCTTCCCCGCCGCTCTAGCGTTCACTTTGCATTCTCTATACCTTTAACCATTCCCTTCCTCACCCCTCCCTTTCTTCTCTCCACCTTTGAAGATCCTTTCTCATTCAACTAAGTGGGAGCAAGTTATCGAGCCGACGAACATTTCCCTTTTTTTTTTTTATTCATTCACACGAAGTCATCGAACTTGGCGAATGGCGCTGGTGGTTTTTTCGTGGTAGGAGCGTAAGACTTAATACTACTATTTATTAATGCAGGTTCGTAAATTTATACCAGCTTATTTCAGTCAAGTTAAATTACATATTTGCATGTTTTGATTTATAGGACTAGACGGGGGTGGTAAGTTAATATAATAAATTTGCGATAAAATGGAATTTAATGGTCTACGTGCAACGTTGCAAGCAAATGTACAACCGAAAATGTGTTGTTTGGGAAGTATGATTAATACATTTTATGATAACGCGCTAAAAAAAACATAATACATAGTTTACAGTTAACATTTTTCAGCCGGAAGTTTTAGATTTGTGCAATATATTCTTTTAAATATCCCTCTTAAATTTTTTCTTTTTAAATATTTCTTATATTTTTAAATATTTTGTCGAACTTTTCGATATGCTCTTTGTATATGCAATTGTAGACACGCATTGCATTTAGTAAAAATACATAACAATGATACGGCATAGTTTCTGCTTAATGATTTTCCGAATAAGCGGTTACGAATACGTTTTCATCGTTAAGTAGACCAACCGACGATGTTGGAAATTTGAATTCTATCGGCCGTGGTAGTGCAGTTTCGCGCAACTTTTTAGGCGGCGAACGTTGCAGCACATCGCGTAATGTATTACGCTTAGCCGTTATTACGCAAGTTTGGGCGCGCTTCCGCAAATCTGCAAACGATTACAACACCGTGAACACAACGGATGGGTGACAAATTGTAAATTCAGGCCGCTATTTACGGTTTCCCCGCCGAAGCGTTTGGGCGCCGTTCTCTGGTTTATGCGTCCATACGTTTCAACTTCGGCGCACTAAAACTACGCGAATCGCAGTGCCATTCCTTTATTTTTCTTCACTTTTCGCGGTATTAGAGTCGTAGATTTCCCATGGTAAAGGATGGAAAGCACGGTGCAACAGTCGCACGGAGATTCGGCTTTATGAGATTCGGGCGAATGGAAATTATTTCTCGTATCCACACCCTCTGTGATATTTCGTACTTTTGGAGTATACGATAAATCGATGGTGATTATTAACGATTAAACTCTGTATAGAATATGTAATTTATATATAAACGCGACTTAGTCGTGTGTGTAATAGTAGCATTTCAACACCAGATGTTTTATTGCCTAAGTACCTCTGAAACTAAGCAAAGGTCCAATGCGTAAAGAATAGAGCGGTCACTTCGGTACTGTTCGACCCTTGAAAAACACGATAATAAACTTTTGGGTTCCTCGCTTGACTCCCCCTATTGTTGCGCCGCAACAAAATGGTTGTAGAATAAATGTCATTAAAAAGAAATTATATTCCTATTAATAGCCACATAAGCATCGACAAAATCAAGTAAATATGCAGAAATAGATGCGTAAAAGTATGCCTATAATTACCTAACCTATTAATAAACAAGGAAAATAAACAAAATATTCAAAGTTTAATAATTTTTGGATGTGCCTTTCGGTTATAAAATAGCCTCGGAAATTTTGCCTTTTCGGAATAAAATTAATCAAGTTGCACTTAATCGCTCTTTGGTTACTTCATTCTTCCAGTAAATCAGCGAATAATTTACGCAAAGCTAAGCAAAATCCGCGAATACGCGACGAACTAACTGCAACAATACCAACGTATGAAACAAAATCACCACGACGCTTAACAATTTTCAAACGTCTCTAAAAACATGTTTGCGCAGATTAAATTCACGACCCCTCGAATAACACATTGCGCAAGGATACACAGGGCAGTATACAACACGTCAAAAAAGCATTCCTATAAATCAGAAACTTTGAACACGAGTATCGACGGGAGGGTATCATTCCCATCGCTACTCTGCAACATCGCACGAGTAATAGGCGGTTCTCTCGGGCACCCTATAAAAAGTCTTAGTCGGCAGAATTTCATAACGTGGCGCAGACCCGTCGGACCTGCCCCCCAAAGACCTTTTCCTGGCCCCCCCCACCTCGCCCTTTTCCACGGTAATATAAGGTTGCTCCTATTTCAGGATCCTCCACTTTAATGCTAATGTTTATCCGCCATTCTTCCATAGTCGCGTCTTTGGCCGCCGTCGATTCAACCCTCCCGGTATTCTTCCTTGTTCGGCCACGACAAACTTTCCCCGATTCGGTGCACGGACTCCGACTTCCTTCGCCGCATTTTCTGCTTATACTCACCCACCCCGAATCGCCGCGGAACGTCCAAAGTAAATCGGGAAGAAAGTTCCGCGGAAAATAGAGGCTGGATTTTGGAGTTCCCCGGTGTCTGCAGTCGTATCCACTTTCGGTGAGGGTGCATGGCCGAATATGCGTGTATACGGGCTGCGTTGTGGAACTGGTCGTGGTCAAACTTTGACTCTTAGGAAGTTGCGTGGTATATTTGGTATGTTAATACTCTGGAGGACGTTGACAAGTCCTTTGTTAAGGATAAACTTTGCGGAGATCGCTTTTGTTTTTCCACGTGACTGTAGCGTGCGTATTACTGATTTGTCGGATTTATTGTACTGGGGATTTGAAAGAGGAATTCTTGGTCAGTATTGAGAGCACGGTGATTCTAACAGTTTCGTATCTATGATGTTGTGAATAAAGTGAGGGTGTTGTACGTTCTTTCTTTGATGATCTGCTGAGCAGGGCGAAGTGAATCTTGCTTTGATGATGTGTATGAATAGTATTGTATGAAAGAATATGCTAATTTGTTGATTAGTGAAAATTGGATTGGTAGGTGCGTAGGTAATGCTTTAAAATATTTTGGATATTGTGAATTTTAATATATATGAAGGCATCTTAAAAGTGCTGTCTGAGATAGTCTTAATTCTATCGTGGTATAGGTTTAAGATTTCGGGAATGTTTGGTGTATCTTGGAAATATTTTCGATGATTTATGAAATGTCAAAATAAAAGGCACCTACTTTTATATTTTAAATTCATTTTTGGTACCAACTGCTAAGGTCATTTGGCTTAGGATTTACTGTTTAAGGTGGCTTCCTAAACACTAAAGCTGCAAGTATACCCATCGTGTGGAAAAAGCAGAGATGATAGGCGAGATTCGAACGCGGGTCTTCCATGTGGAAGTTCAAGCTTCTATCCCCTGCACCACCGTAGCTCTAAAGGCGCTTATTATCGTGAAAGAAAATCCATTCTACAAACTTTAAGGAAGCATTTTTTTTCCGAACTTTGTTGTGTGACATTACTAGATGTTTACATTGTAATGATAGTATTACATATTGATAAATTGATGATACATCGATAAACCTTATATAAATAAACAAATGTTTTCATCAGATATATTTAAGAAGGGCGATGCATACCCAAACCAGTGTCACAGAATTGAATAATTACATGTAACACAAAATATCTACGTATTATAAATGTGTTCACAAAATATGACGCACGCACGTTTAAGGTAACATACAAACAGAGTTTATGCAGGCTGCGTTGAAAGTATTAGTATTGTAGAAATATATCATACGTACCGAGTAACACTAAAGGGAGGACAAGTACTACGAATCGTCAAAACTATATTTGACGAAAAACAGCTATTATTCCACATTTAAATGCAGAATAAGCAACACAATTTAGCACGTATCAGAACCCAAAATAGTCCCATGCGACAAACGAACCATACACTGAATAACTCTCAACTAAAGCAAGAACACAGTTTGGTGGCAAAACTATAATTACCAATATTTATCTTTATACTTCCAAAAATGATTATTGCTTCGTATACTGTAGGTGTCGCGGAATATAATTTGGGTCATTAGGTTTGCTTAGCCGGGACTCGAACCCTTTCGCTTGGCAGGCGGCTACTTTGACCACTAAACTACCAAGACCTTCTAGCCAAATCTTCCTACGAACGCCTATTTGTGGTACAGAAGAGTCCTGATTCTGTAATATATACATCCGCATTGTGCTTGACAGAAGCGTGGAATATATTCAAACCCAAAATGATTATACGCGACTTACGATGCATATGAATGAATACGTGCAGCACGCAGTATGTGCATCCTGAACTCCGTATTCGCGCATGCGCATAGACGTTACGTGTCTGGAAAAAGATAACTTATGCACATGTCCATCGATGGTTGCCCGCCCACATGTAAGTCGGTCACGGGTGTGTATCCGCGCAGAAAGGAAGGACGAGCCGTATAGATAGTCGTAGATCACGGCGAGAAGGACGAATCGTGTTTCTCTATTTTCGTCAGAAACTTATCCGGAAACGGGAGAGCTCAACCGCAGCAACAGATAAATCAAAACTGGCCGGGAAACTTTTTAAGTATCTCAAAGCCACGGCTCAGGGTGGAACTTCTCGATGGTTGGTCTTTTACGGACGCGAGGCCACCGAGGGATAATGCTTAAAATTGTTACGAAACGTCAGATCGAGTCCGCTCTTAAGGATTCGAGAGGGTTCAATAAAGTCGGAGTGGTCGTTGCCGGAAGAAAAATGGAAGTGGCGTTTTATGCCGGAATGGTTTGCTCGCTTCATTATTTGGCCAGTTCAAACGATATTACTTTAGAAACCATGCCATTAGGGTAAACTAATGCAACATTAGCCCTTTTGTGCTAGGCTAAATTGCATGAAACTAAGTGTCTTAAAATGTAAAAATAGTCAAACAAAATCGATGATCGTTACACCGTTAGTATTTTAGAATATTATTATAATGTTTTGGCGTATGATACTTTTTTTGCGTAAATATTATTGTAATATATACGTATATATATTTGCCTTTGCGGAATTTTGTATAATTAAACAACGTATTTCTGGTTCCTCATCAATTAATTTATTATATGAGTCTTGATATTATTGAATGATGATATAATAATTGCCAACTGTGCATGTAATCATTATAGTTATTGATAGAACAGTTGCTGTTATTATCCGTGTCAACAATTTTATATAAAAGCTTTGTGACAACAAGATATCTTATCTTGTTTTAACTGTTTCCAATTGATCAGAAAACATAAGACAGTCAGTGTATGGAATTAGCATATATTTGACATGTTCCAGAGATATAGTTGAAATATTCAGGGTCAATTACTTTAAAAAGTGATTCTGTACTTGGCAAGGATCTTTTCGAGAATGTCGATTCATTATTTGGCGTCTAATGATATCACTTTGGAAGAGCCATAAAGCTAGTCGTTTATGTGGCAGTTTTGCGGGCACCTATGAAGAGATAGAAGTTCGAGCGCGAATTCGCTTACGTTGTTTCAACGATGCTGTAATAAAAGTGTTTTTGACAAAGTTTTGCGTCTACGAAAACAGGACAGCGAATACGCGTATTTATTCAAATTTCATCCTAACTTAGTTGCCCTGGTGAAGTTTATTGCACCAGGGGAGGTTGGCAAGTCGTGATTATTTCTCCAGACTTTCAACAACAGGGGCTTTGCTGCTTTTACGCCGGCACATCTTAAATTTCCTTCAAAATTGGTAATGAACTCTGCCCTGATTTATAATATAAAATTCTTAATTATCAAGGTGAAACACTTTTAAATAAAACAGAGCGTATTTAGTAATCCTGTTATTCAAATTTTGTGAATGCAATACACATGAATTTCTTATGGTATCGATTTAACTGATTAAATATACATTAGTGCAAGCAGAAACTTTTAAGAATTTAGTCTATATAAAGACTTAGTGCAGTATCAATATTCAATATCGAGTTAAATCTTTAGAAAGAAGGGATGTGTGTATGGACATAGGACTTTTATTGATTATAACAGTAACTTTTAACATACGTGATTCATATATTCATCACAAAACATGGGTTTTGGTAACACTCGATATGCCTCATCAACGAACAGAATTCATGTATTAAATAATTAAGGTAAAGGCACCAGTAGTTGACCACTTAAGA
The DNA here is from genome assembly GCA_038496175.1 of Ampulex compressa. Taxonomy (NCBI): domain Eukaryota; kingdom Metazoa; phylum Arthropoda; class Insecta; order Hymenoptera; family Ampulicidae; genus Ampulex; species Ampulex compressa. The sequence continues at coordinate 34,695 of JBCFXI010000209.1, read as the reverse complement.
CAAATTTTTGGCAAAAATAGTGGTAACTTCTTGAATTTTTATTAAAAAGTGAATCTTGAAGCGTGAAGATATTCTTTGAACTTCCGACATTATATAACAAAGCGTATATTTTTCGAAAAGTGGCATTATACAAAAACAGTAATCCTTAATGGAAAGTCAATTATTGCAACAGAAGTTGACCATTTGTGAAACTGAAAAAATCAGTATTTGACTGTCTGTTCGTTAGTAGTTCTGTATCTGTATTAGAACCAAAATCAACAAAAGCAATTACCTTAACATCGTTTATTTATAACAGTCAAGAGAAATAACAAATGAAAGGGCAAATACAAGTGAAACAAAGTTAATTTCTGAAAGCTAGTAAAAACTAAGTTAACTATAATTTTATATTGAATCTAATTTGGGTATTAAGTACATATTTCACGTTTTGCTGATTTTAGTAGGGTTATTAATATGAAATATTACATTTTTCCATTTCTAATCTAATATATCAGCGATTCTGTGTAATTTAACATGTTCAATCGCTGCCCTCATCCTTTCTTCAGTATAATTTCTGAAAGTAATCTTAATAGGTGGCATCTTCAGTTCAGTAGTTTAATAATCTATAAAATTATTGTATGTATAAGTATATCTGACTACTTTATTGATTTTAATAATATATAATGATTTAGGATAGTGTAAACTAAACGATGTCAATAATCGACCGCAGGTCAAGTTAGTAGTTGACCACGTGGTCATTTTTTAAAACACATTATACTATAAAAGTGAGTATTCTATTACTTGTTTCTAACGAAATTATACTTAAAATATATATAATGTAAATAGTACATAAATTTGATTAGTTTGTGTTAGTACTCGACCACGTATGTCAACTTCTAGATGTAATCGGAATGATACGAATCGGTAGTAGACCGTGCAGTCAATTAAGTTATTAATACAGGAATGAGAGAAATAGTGTGTTCAATGAATGTAAAATTTAATAGGAATTAGAACAGTGGAGGTTTCAGGCAGGAAAAATCAAAAGCTGAGAAATTACTTATCATCAACTACGCACGCTTTCTTAAGAACACCGCGAAGAAAATTGCGTTATTGAGGAATACGACTGCTGTTACTAACATTAAATCGTCCGTAGTCACGATAAACAACCATATATAAGAGACAATATACGAGCATCGCATCCGCAGATACCGCAACACACCTACCGCGCTTGTTTCGAAAGACCATTATTTTTCACAGACATTTATTGACAGAAAAGACAGACAAAAGACATTTATTTTTAAAAAAAGCTTATTTTTCCGGTTTAAGTAAAAGATGGTTAACTTCTGAGACACGGTCAATGACTGGTGCCTTTACCTCAACACATACTTAAATAATAATCTAAAAACTAAAGTTGCACATCATGTAGTATAGCGCTTACTGCAACAGAAATTGTCCAAAATAATAAATATTTCTATTATATTATCTTCAGTTACAATTCCAATTATCCGCCTTTTCGCAATTATTACATTAATTTCTGCTTAAAGAAAACAAGTGAGCAAAAAAGTTTTATAATCAATTTCATAGCTCCATACGTACCCTCGGTTATAAAAACAATACGTATTTATAAAGGATGTATTTTATATGATTATTATTCACCTTAGAGTCGCGAACGCTAATTATACGAGTAAATTTGTATCAGGAATAAATAGCATCGTATTAGAATGCGCCGTGGGAAAGAGCAGTTAACCCGTCTTCACGCTTCTGTACCTACACGTACACCGTCCCTTCGCGTATAAGAAACTGCCTGGTTCACAGGTTAATTACCAGCCACTGTCACATAATGCCCGTTACGTTTTACACCGTATATCAACCTAACGGGTGGCCGTTGCTCGTTCGTTCCTGGCAATTCAGCATTAATGAAAAAACCGCAATTTTTCCCCCTTTGTCCGCGGACGCTATTTATAAATTACCAGCGTCATCCAGCGTTTCTCCGTGCGGCTTATTAAGAGCCGACCACTTGTTACGAATTGTGCGACAAACTTATTCGCCCTTTTGCGCCTGCTGCAATAAAAGTTCCACGGCCGAGGCCGTAAACGCTGTGACCAGGAAGAAATCTGGGGCCGCCGACGAACTTAGTTAACTACACGATATAAATGCATTTTTTTTTTTTTCACCTCACGAAAGTCTTATCTGCACAGGGAAAACAAAAGCAGGGGGTGGCCGGCATTTCTCATGGAATACGGGCAAAAATCCTTGGGAAGATAGAAAAGTTTCTTCGCTTATTATGCCGGATAAGAACATTTCGGAGCTCGAAAAGTATCGCGATCGGCAAAGAAAAGGCGGAAAAAGGGAAAAGACGGAAGAAAAACTCTATGGTCCATAACAGTGCTGTATGTATATGATAGATGTATATATTTAATAGTAATGAATCGATGATGCAATAAAACAGACGTGTCGGATCAATACTGTGCTTCATATTCCTAAAACTTTAAACTCTACTCAAACAGCATTACCGACATTCGCACTCGTGAGATTTTTCGCACACGGCACAGCATGATTTTCTTACGCAAGAATAACCCTTATACATTCTATGTATTCATTTATACATTCATAATGTAAATTATTTGGCAAGGGATAATGAATTTAAAGTTTAAAATCATCATGGAATAATAAACATTACGATAAACATTTTCAGAATGTTGCTAATACGTGTATATATCGCATACTACTATTGTTATATATTTTAATTTTCAAAAGTTATAATAGCATGTTTCACGTTAGTCATTTATAGAAAAACTGTCGAAAACATTTTTAATATCGTATACGTGGGTAACCATATAGTAGGTATTCTTTCATGTACATTTCACGCACCACATGGAAGCTTTAATACAAAAGAATATAGCCTTACAGACAGTATCCTTATGATTTAGAACCACCCTTGCATAGTTGATAAGAAGTAATGGCCGAATATTTTAAAGGTTTGGCGGGTTTCCAAAGCTGCACTGAAAAAGAATCCGGCGGATACCAAGTAAAAGTATTGCAGCAACATACTGTCCATATAGATGTATGTACCAGAAAATTATCAATCCAATGTGATGCATATTTTAATTTCTTTACTAGTCTTTATATTCTTTCCTTCGTTCTTATCGATCAAAATTTACCTTGATCCTAGTAACTAACGTAGTACAAAAGATTAAAATCAAAATAACTTTACATGGTGGTTAAATCAATTGTACACATCTAACGTTCAGGATACAATTGAGTCAAAAATCAAATTTTGCAAAGAAAATTGTAAAATACATTTTCAGTGCATTTTCTTAAAATATATCACCTCCTATTTCATTTCACCGAGATTAGTGGGTTAATCCGTGTACCAGCCAAAGCTCTTTGCATACATTACGAGTGGGGTCACCCCAAGTTTGACAATGACGTAATGAAGACTTATTAACGATCAGTAGTTTTTGTTCGGGTCCTGCAATCCGGAAAGGAGCCAAGTAGAGCTCCAATTTTTTATTTACTTCGGCCATACTTATTCGCCCCGAAGTTCGTTCCCGACTCTTTACTCGATTTCCAGTTCCAAGCCAATTAGAGGACTTTCGAGTTGCAATTATGGCGACACGGCTTGGTTCACTTGAGTTTTAACAAAGGAGACTGGAGAGTATCAGTTTGTAGGGCACTCGAGGCGTGCACGATTCCGTGACTAAATAGTGGGTGTATCGTTAAAAGTATCCTTTATGAGAACGTACATGGGAGGAGGCATTGTGGTCCGACCAAGCGAGTAAACAAATTCAGGCAAGGGCCAACGTTCCTTGCGTACGTTCAACTTCGATAACTGTCCGACAGTATGAGGATCTAATAACAGAAAGGGAAGATTTGGAAGAGTATCTCAAAATACGAGGGAAGAAAACTTTGACAAGGGAACAGAAGTGTGTATCATTATCTGTACGAAATAAATGGTTGGCTGACTTTATTGTTAACGGTTATATGTCGTCGGTTGCGTTTGCGTAATAGTGAAAAGTGATAAATAAAATAGTAAAAATAGTAAAAAGTAGACATCAGGTGATTGATTTCGTATTTGATTTCTGACTTCGCGAGTATTAGAATATTGTAATACTTACATCTTTTTTCTCATTTGAGATATTCCGCATTTTGTCCGCGTATATGTGGATTTTTGTGCAAGACAACTACAGATCGATAGTTCAATCGGTTTTTGAATCTGCGATATATTCGTATTCATGTCGACACCCAAAGTTTATAAGATTATTTTAATACGAGCCGTAATGATTCTGTGAACCTATGCATATCCGTTAAAGACGAAAACGAATTATTCTTCTTATATTCAGAGAGCAAGCTGAAGATACTCGACGAATAGATATAGCTCGGTTTTGTTAAATACATACATAAAATCAATATTCTTTGACCTGCTCTTGCTTTGCTAAGATCTAATAGATTTCATTGACAATTCTCTCCAGCCCTTGTTTCCTTGTGTCTCAATTTTATATACAGATAATTAAAAAAAATTGATATGCGTGTGTGTATATGTGATAAATATATATTTATTTATTTATTAAAAAACAAGGAATAACACCAAGTACATTAAATTATAAATATGAATACGCAAAATCGCTCTTTTCACTTTGCACTTTGCCCTAGTCTCAATCCAAGTTTATGGCAAGGACCTAATCAAAATAATCATAAAACATCTGGTGAACAAATGTTTGCTCAGGTAAAAGTTAATTAACAAACATCTTCTATGCCAGTTAAATAGTCAAGGTCCTTCCAACGAACAGGAACTTTTAGTCGAACATCACGCGAATACACACCGTTAGGCGATCCCTCAATCTAGAGGTAGCTAAGAATCGTATCGAGCAATTCTATCAGTCGACACTGTAATACTATTCGATAGGCAATCCCTCAGTCTAAAGGTAGCCATTCATCATTTCAATCGTAAAAGTTTATCACACTGAACGACTTATTCATACTCAACCGTGTTAGTCATTGTGTAAATATATACATTGTTGTTATATCGTGAGTGCCCAATTCTCGAACCCTTGATTCCGGATCCCGTGACGCAATCCAACTAGTCGCCGTCCGAAAACCTTGTACGGCAAGGTTATCTGCCTTTGGGAACGCCACCATTACTGGGAGCAGCAGTTGCTCACGGGAAAGATCACCCAAAAATAGCTATCCAGCGACACTCGCCCAACCATCGATACACGCACCACGGCCTTCTTGCCGAGTTAAGGGTTGATCGTGGATACGAGAGAGAGAGAGAAATAGACACGCCTCTCAAGCGTCAACGTACGCGACGGACTATTGGTTCAACGAGCAGCCAGATCCAGCGTGCACGTTGTCGACAAATCGGTTCAATGATTTGTCTACATCTAGAAAATTTGCCATCTCACACACCTCTTGTCATTAAGTCTCTATTCAAACTTTCTTTTTCATGTCGCCTCTCTGTCCTCAAAATACACACTCTTCCCTCTCTCTCACCCTCTCTCTCTTCCACGCGTACCCTCTTTCTCCCTTATGCTCTGCGTTTCCCGTTGTCGCCGGAATTCCTGGAATTCCACAAGTACAATGCAAAATATAACACATATATTTCATCAGTCATAGTTTCCGCTTCAAAAATTCTCACTCTCCCGATTTCCACGCGCGGCTGGAGCCTTTGGCGCAATTGGCACCGCCAACACTCCGCGCCGGGAGGGTACATGAAATCCAAGTAGGACCGATGGAAATGTCGCCTGGCCGGCCGGAGAATACGCGTGAGGCAGATTAAAGTAGATATTAGGTAAATTGATTCGACCGTTGAGGGGGGGACAAGGCAGCAGTGCTCGGGCGAGATTTAAAATTGAAATTCAGTTAAAATGTCAACGACGCCCGGCTCGTTATCGCTTGAATTTTTCAAAGAGAATCGGCCCGCCCGCGAAATCCCATTCTCCGCGCCAGGCCGCCGCACTTTGGTTAAGCCCCGGCGAAGATTTTGCATACCGAAGAAAGCCCCGGCCGTACGAATTAAAGCGGAACCCTTCGCTAGCTGTGAACTTCGCTTTTCCATTACCGATTTCGTAAATACGCCCTCCCCCCGCCGCCACCGCCGCTCTTAACCCCGCACCGCCAGCCCCTCGCCATCCGCCCCCTCCGCCATCGCCAGAGCGAGGCGGTTTAACTTTGGCGCAAAGCGCGAATCACGAAGGCAGAATATTTCATTCGCAGGTAACGCCGTTACTGACGTCCTTCCTGAAAATCGTTCGAGGATTATTAATTTTAATTGGAAACATAAGTGGACCATGGTGGCTGTAGGGGTTGGGCACAACGGGCTCGGGAAAAATTGCTGCGGGATACCCGAAAACTCCTGCATATTAAACCAAGCGGCGCGTTAAATTCGTAAATCTCACACGTCACGGCTGAAGTCCGCATACGCGATGGGGGCGCAAAAAGAACGCGACGCGGTTTGCTGTGTCACCTTGCTATATGATCCCCGGCGTGAACGTAATTAAGCTATGATTAAGTTAAGTTCATACGCGCCAAATGATTTTCTGTGTATGTTCGTATTGTAAAGATTGTTGAAGAAGTTAAGTTTATACGCGCCAAATGACCTTTTGTGTATGTTTGTATTGTAAAGATTGTTGTATAAATATTCACGCGCCAACTTAACTCTCTCTGTCTCTCTCTTTCAAGTTAGCTAATTAATGTGTATCGAGTTAGTTAGTTAATGTATATTGTGTTCGTATTGCGTTTTGTTCTTTAACATTAATGTTATGAATTATTCGAAAGCCCTGCCTGCGATTGACTGATCATTATGTAATTCTTTTTATTAACACTAAACTTACCACCTACTTTCTGGCTATATTTATGTACACCATGTGTATCCTTAAAGAAAAAGGGGATTGAAAAGATGTCAGTAGTTCAATAGAATGATTCACACTCTGCGGTGAAATCATGGAGAATCTCAAGAAATGCCTTTTTACGAAGTACTGCAATTTTTCTAAGAAAGACACTGACCGATCATTTCAGCCGTTTCGGTAGATTGAATGTTGTATTGGTACATTTTGAGATAAGGCATCACAGAAGCACAACCAGATTTATACTTACTGTGATTTAGGTTGAAACATTCTTGTGGACCGATTATAAATGTTCACATTTACTGTTTATACATAGGTGCATGATATAAATTTTGCACACCTTTCAGTGGCATAAGACCGACTAAAGCAATTCGAATAGACGTCTAAAATAAATGCAATATGCTGCAGGTACGGCGCCCTGCTTGTCAAATTTCTTAACCAATTTATGTGAAACTGAATGTAAACTTCTTAACTCAGTACTTGTGAACTTTCAGTGTTGTGGCGAGTGCTGTTTACTTTCCAAATCCCTGCTGTAATTCTTGGATTGACACGTGTATTACTTGCACAAAATGTTGCTTATCTGAGTAGCCTATTACACGTTTTTATCTTGCCAGCATTACAAATGTTTCTTATGACTTTCGTTAGGTGCTTTAATAATCCTTAAGAAATCAACTGTCTCTGCTATATAAAGCAATCAATCGTTTTAAACAGGCAAAAAACTATATAAAATCACGGATTTGCAATGCAAGGAAAAAGTCGATAAGCCTGTAATTAGGTTAATTCTTATTTAAACCGATATTCATTTCCGAAAGTCCGCGGCACAAAGTCTATTTAAAAAGCTTTCCTAACTTGCGAAAAAAAGTCTGGAACGTTGTGCTCTTACACTATGATTTCGAGAGCAAACAAATACATTATAGCGCCATGTTCGCAACATGTTAATTATAATTAGATGCAAACAAATACCGTGAGGAAACTCTACAGGCAAGTTTACTGTATTTATCATGCGCTGCTTGTTGCAAAATTTAAAAGCATCATAATCACATGCCCGGACAAATAATGCGACACAGGAGCGTATTTATATTATAAGCGCACGGCCTGGGTCATAATTTTGCGCGGGAGATGCGGAAAGACCATCAAACAACGCGAAATGCACTCTTATTATGTGATTTAACATTAATTCCATCGCTTCAGTACTGCGTGTACTAGATCCGGGCTAATGCACGTAATCGGCGAAACTGCACAACGTCGAGAATAATCAAGTAATTTAGTGGACCGTGAAGTAACGAGTTTTGCCCTCTTTGATACAGGGGATACCATTTTTATCGGGTTAATACTTCCCATTATATGCGGCGCTTCGCTTTCGCACTTTCAAAAGCAAGAGAATATAAAGGCTTTTAGAAAGCACATCTCTCCTTACAAAAGTATGCCTTGAAATCTAACTGACAATTCGTGGTTGCTACTCGCTGTTTCAAATAGCTCTTTTCGAACTCCCACGATTCAATTTTGTCTCGCAGAGAAGCCAAAATTTGGATTAACATAGATTCTGATTTATATACCTCTTTTGCAATTACAACGAGTATCGATATAAAAATATTGAGTTGCGATGTAGGTATATAAGAGAAAAGGAACGATGCAAGAAAATCTTTATACGTTCTCTTTCGGTATAACGTTTAGCTGGATATCCGTAATTGATACATTTATATTGTAATAAATATATATTAACTTAATAACGTAATTCAAATTAACGGGTAAAGACGTGGTGTGTAGCTACAATTTTGTTTTTGTTCTAATAAAGTGTATTTTTTTGCGAAAAAAGATGATAGAATTTTGGGGAGAATATTAACGGAAATTTGAACGAAATTCATGCGTGTCATTGTTTTACGCAAAGTTATGGAGTAACGGAGTAATGGAATTCCACTGACCTTTGACAATTATGTACGGATTCATCATTTATCAGTTTTCCTTCATTGACAGGGAAAACCCTTTGTACGCTTTTGCTTTTATATTCATCGGTAATCCGATTGAGTTGTGGAACCAACCGTGGATTAAAGGCAAAACCTGCCCTTTGTTTACTTCGTTTCACCCGATTTTCATCTGCTAACACGTTTCATGCCACCAGTCGTTTTTGCTTTTTTTTTTATAAAAGCTGAAAATAAATAAATAAGCGTTTATGTTTTATTTTAAAATAAAAATCGTAAGGACGTATAAGCTGCGTTTGAAGAAAATTGTATTTCTCTCATATTTTAAAACTTCCTTGCCAACATTACTAATGGGTTCCATAAAACTATGTATAGAAGATGATGCTTTGAAATGCCGACAAACTTTGCATCCCTCAGTAAGTAACTAGTTACATGCTTAATCAATTATTCTGTCCTTTTAAGTAATTAACGGTGCCGCTGAGAGGTCCGTGAAATTTTCTGTTTACTCGCAGGCCATGCACTATGCTTACGAATGAGAGTGAATCCCGAATTTCGTGTTGGCACGATTAAAAATGAGAAACTTGGGAGTTTTTTTGTCGGAGCACCCTTCATTAGGACAGAATATTCTACTGGAAGAGAGCACATTTTTTGGGGCGACACGAAATTACTTTTAAAACTTGAAATATTATATTCGTCCTACTTATCGTGGCTTTCATTAAACCTCTCTTTCTTTAGCAACTATTCCCTTCTAGTGAGAAAAAACCGCACTTTGCGTTTAATCGATTTTGGTCTTTTTTGGCATGTTACGTAGAGATCATTCAAAAGTGAATTTTGTAAAAGGATTTAAGTCAATACGTTTTCGTTTTAAGAAAAACCGAACCCAAGCCAATACAAAATGAGGGTAAGTCGATGTTGGATCTGATATCCAACGAATATCAAATCACATAAGATCGTAACAAAGTGGTCAATATAACTGGCTATGACACTCACGCACTTGACATTTAAAAGTCATTATTATGAACAAAAACGGAAAAGTAATTGAAATTTTTTGTGTAGCAAATTCAAAACCAATAAAAAACTGTTACACTGTTACTCCAACCGCCATTCTTTTAAATAGAAAAGTAGTCATTTGAAGCGTGGTAGACGAATCATTTTTAGATAATCGCTGACAGATACAATATGTTAAAGAAGATCAAAATCATTTAAATACAGGTCCATTGTATTCCTACTGACCTTTCTTTGTCAAGGGTGTTCCACATGTGTACGTACATTCCACGAATAAATGTCAGTGTTTCAGTCAATGAATCAATGAACTGTATCAAATTACAATTGATAACATAAACACAATAAAAGCGTATCACAATTTTGGTATTATGGAATATTAATCTCTTTGGGATACTTCAGGATATTAACACGTAAATTCTTGTTTGGCAGCATTTTAACTAATGCTTCATAACCACATATATTAATATTATTTGTTCTAATTTTTTTTTATTTTTGTACTTTTTTCTTGCTTCATAACTTTTCATGTAATCCAATTGAACAAAAGATCGAATAATATCTCTTTTATTCTGAAAAATGCATCCTTGAAGAGGTTCAAGAAAATCATTATTTGCGAAGAAAATTATTTTTTCAATGATTGTGTGTGTAGTATCCTGGAATATTACTTTTTGTCTTCAATATCATCTTCAAATCAGTGTCGAATACATTACATATGTATAAACTTTGAAAGGCAGAATGGTTTTTGTACTTCATCGTAGAAAAGCAGATTAGCAGTTTGAAACAATTTGCGATATAGATAAATTATGATGTGTTGACAAGCTTTCCTATCGAATGGCTTACTGAGGTGCAATTAGTTGCCAGCAATAATAGAGCAAAGCATCGATAGTGAGGAAATCCGGGCTTATCCTGAATGGTTTATAGTCAGGAGCAAATGCTACAAGTGTGTCCACGTGTATGAGTAAATCGATGAATGTACTTAATGCGTAGACTGAATCATGCACACCTAATAGATTATGTCAATGTTTGAGAAATAAGGGGGACAAATATAATAAAAGCAAAGTTCATGTCGTAAATCATTCAGAATAATTTACACGCGCATATCTGTTCTTAAAATAATTATGCAATTTCCTCTCAGCAAATAATAATAATATTTATATATTACTACCTTTTTTATGTTATTTTATATTATTATTTATTATATGTTATATCTGTTATATCTTTATTTATATATTATTATTATCTGTCCAATTAAACTCACTAATAAAATTTATATTTTCATCCTATATCAACACATCGATCGATTTGTCTCTGAACCTAATTGGCATATACTGTATGGAAATATTCATAAACATTTCAAACGCGTAAACTTTTGAAATGTTTTACCTAATAGACAGTATATCCTTCACGCTGAAACTATTGACGCAGTTACAAAGACCCGACTGTAATTTCTTATCCGCATTCTTCTAGTTTATGAGGGTCTATTATCTGAGATTTTCGATCGTTTTGTTGAGGTATCTAAATGATTAAATGCTTCTACTTTTCTCCTTTTCACCGTTTTTCACAATTCTTCTTTTCTTTTTTTCAAGGATGCATGTACTATATCTAGATATGTTGGGATAGGTACCAGCAGTTCTAGGATTAAAAATGAGCCTTCCGGTAGCGACGGTAAATTTATCGTGCGATTTCAAGAGCAAGAACAATTTCTATGATTCTCTTTCTCAACGCCATCGAATTCTTCGGTTCTCCTCATACGTCAGTTTCCCGGTGTATTAATGTCTTCCACGGAAATGACTATTTTCTAGATTCTCTTATATATAAAGCCAAAGTAGGAGATAAAAGGATACTAAGAAGGAAAGGATATAATATTGAAAGTAACGGCTGCAGACCTACCGCTTCTATTACTAGCCCGTACTTGAGCCACGAATAATCCACACAGCAAATCATGACTCAAAGTTAATAAATCCCCTTTCATATTGCATATTACTTGTACTAAACTAGGTTCCAGGTATACGGCAACTCTATATACTCAATATTATATGTAAAAAAATAAATGCCAATTATATAACAGTATCTTATATTCAATATCATTTGCACCAAGGTAAGTAGGAATTATAATACAATCTTTTCTTGTATAATGTGTTCTATACAAAAACAAAACGTGTTTTCGAAAGTTTGATCGCGCGCTTTCATCATATCCCGACTTAAAGAATCTTCCTATGAAACACTTCAATATGTACAATTGCAACCGAATCATAATGTTATTAAATGCAAGAACATTTCTCGTAAACTTCGATACATCGATTCACGTAAATGTGCGTACCAGTCCATCACCCAGCATCGACCCTTTGAATCAAAGGCACATATCAGCTTATGTACCATACGGCTGGTTTTTGCTGAACGCGGATATGGGCTTATCGTTCCCAAAGGATTAAATTCATTCGCCTATCGTTGGAGCCCGGATGAAACATCGAGCACGAATCGTTCTCGCCTCGTCAATATTGCACGCTATTTTCTTGTTTCGATCTCCGCGGTAAAACTGGCATCGACCTTTATCCAGGATTAGAAACTACAAAGTTGAGGATCGTATTTTAAAGAATTAACCGCATCCTCCATCGTATCTAGATAACGTATGTATCTAGATCAAAGGGACGCGACTGACTTTCAGTCGCTGTCCGTAAGGCAATATTTGCCGGAAACCAGCGCAGTTTCTCATTAGCGTAAATATTATTGGTTCCGCCGTGCGATGGGGATAGCGAAGAGACTGGAGGAAGTTCCTCGGGAAAATAAAATCATTCAAACTTCTGCGAAAGTAATTGGAAAGCTATATTCGCTTCCGTAACCTATGTAATCCATGGATTTTTTTACTGTTGCGGAGAAGAAATGATTGGCAATTCGATGTATCGCACAATGATCGGGAGCCACAGTAATGCGTCGATCTTTCCTTTACCATGTTCGAGTGATTTTTTAAACGGAGTAAAGCACCTGGATGAAAATACTGATTGCAATGTTTTCAGAGGATTTATAAAGAAACTTTCACTGGAAAAGATCTGCTTCGGAAAGAGATAAATAGCGACAAGCATGGAAATTTTTTTCCAGTTATTTTTTAAAATGGTTTCAAATGTATTTTACTATATCGTACAATAATATACTTTGCTCATTTCTCCTATTCTGTTGAGCTTTTTACACGTTTTTGAAATCGATGGGAGCACGAGATTATAAAAATATCGTACATCTTGATACTCTTTTCTACAGCTTTCTACAATAAACTCGAAATTTACCTTTGCCCACGCACGATATATTAATGAGTTGGTACGAAGGCATGAACCACATATGTTTCTTTCTTCTTTTTTTACTTAATTATCCGCATCGACTGCTATGGTTATTTAGCGTGGACCCAACGATTTAGCACACCAACAACGGTTTCTTCACATTCTCTTTAGCTTTCATTCTCTGGCTATACTCTGATTTGAGTAAATACGTAATCTTGTATTACAGAAAAAAGCGGATTTAATACAAGTAAGAGGAGATTATAAGAGTAATATACAATTAGATTTAGGAAATAACGTTAGATAGGCCTTTTTATTGAAAGCGATCGATAATTGATTAACAAACAAATAATTAACTTGTATTAATTATAGAAGATTTGCAGTTCAATATACCTTTTCTGTTCTACCTCAACCATTTCACATTATGGCTCATATGTACATTATAGATAAAACTACATGATAGACAACCAAATGAGCTTCTTAAAGGCTCATCCCTAATAGCGAAAAATAAGAAAATCAACCAGGAGTTTATTGGTGTGTGTGCATGATGAAATTAAATGCTTAAAATGGATTTTCACCCACTGGGTTTATTCTGATGCATTCATGATCCCCTCCGTACTTGCTCGTGAATATGATGATTTAAATTTATGATGTAGATTGCATCATAAATTTAATTTATTCCGATACAGACGCGTAGGATTAATTACGATTAGACTTTGAGCGTGGACATGACAATGCAAGCAACTAAACTTGTGATAATGATGTCAACGGCATGTCTTAAAAACTTTTACTCATATATTAAAGTCTACCAGGAAGTTCTCTCGAAACTTAAACAGATACGAAGAGAGGAAAGTTTATTCGCCTGTTATTTTACTGCAGAATTAAATCCAGATCGCTAGTGGGATCACAATTTGAAGGGAAAAAACGCATTTGTAATATCATTATTACAATTTATATATATGGAGTAGGGGTTTAGAGTGGATTGAATATTGAAAATGATTAACAACGCTATGCTTTATTCTACACGATCAGACTCTTAAGACACGCTCTTTTTTACTGCCTCCTTTGTTCTTTCTCACGAATTTCGATTATGCTTACACTCACACACATCCGTCGCCATTTAGGCATCCATTTATTTATTCACACTACTCGCCCCTCGATAAGGGTTCGGCCACTAAGACACGAAGGAATGCATTATGACGAATCGAGAAGCAGCAAACGCCCTTAGAAAAACAAATTGTAACAATCATATTATTCGTCCCTCGATCGAGAATCCAGGACATTTGACTCCTGAATTATCGACACAATATGCACACCGACTGTTCACTTTTAGCTCTTGGTATCAACCGATCTCCTAATACCTTTTTCTCCTGTCTTTTATTTTTCGAACCAAGACAACTAACGTACGAATGAATAGTAAAGCACGTGTGAACTATGATAACACTAAAACTGTTATTTATCAGGCACAACACAGTTGTATAGATGCACGATGCGCGATACAAAATTGTGATCCTCAAGAACGCGTCCATACACATATTAAGACCGATTCAGAAACTGAAGGGTCATATTTGAACACGGCTGTTTCACCTGAGAATCTGAGTTTCCGAAACCACGATGCCCATGGATATGACGGACATATCTGTAAGAGAATGAACGCGGGAAGGGGCGTAGTTCTTTGTTACGGAAAACTTCGAGAAGGGCCGAACTTCCGTAATTCTCTCTGCCCGGCAACGATGTAATCGTTCCTCGAGCAAACGTCGGCCCCCAACGCCGCGTTTCTCCTACTTCCGTTCTTCTTCCAGAATATATACTCGGCTGGTATGTCTCCGGGATGAATAAAGATAAGGCCATTCCCAACAGCGAATATAATCTCCCACTCTCCGCACGGCTATGGGGTCGAAGGAGCCACACCTGGTGCATCCTTATAACTTCGAAGCGATCTCTTCATATTTCAAACGAAAACGGTCGCCGGAGGTGGCTGCTCGGACGAAAGTGCAGAAAGGTGCTTCAACGCCAGTCGAGCCAGGTTTCGTTTTTAGTCCAGTGCGTTAACCCTCTCTAACCAACGTTTCTTTTATGTCTGGACAGTTTAACCTCTTAGCCACGCCTGGACTTTTCGCGACAGTGCTGTTTACTGTTGTCACTTTTTTTTTATTCATTTTCAGCACCGACTACTAAGGTCATTTGGTCTAGAACCTAGTGTTTAAGGTGGGTTCCGAAGCACCAGAGCTACAGTATACATATGACGTGAAAAAACCAAATTCCGCGTGGAAATCTGACTTGCTATCCACCACAGCATCCTAGATCTCTGTTGTCACTTTGTACGACAGTGTTAGGCACGGACTGCTTGTAAACGATGCGACACTGCGATCTGTACCTGGTGGTGCTTTGCATTATGAAATTACATGAGAATAGAGCGATAGATGAATAAATTATAATGTCTTTATACATTTTCTTTATGCAATGAGTTAAAAGAAACATATTAAAATAATATGGACACGTACGCTTTGAGATTTAATAATATATGTTGGTACGGTATGTTTGAAAACATGGTACGATGCAGAATCCCACATTACAAAAGTTACTATACCAGTTACTATATCGTTAGAATGATAATATGCGTAGAAGTCACTATAATGGCGTGCAGGAGTTAAGAGGTTAACGATACCTGGATCGTCTTTTCTATATATATTTTACCCTTAACTCTCTGTATTTGGTGTCAAAATCGCTGGAGTGTTAAGTTTTAAGAGCACTTTCGAGTGTTGTTTGGGTTCGACGTGACTTACGAGCAGCCATGCGTTCGATCAGGCTTTGTAGAGCTATTCGGAATGTACCTTTAAGTATTAAGTCTGACAGACATAGCCGTTTGAGCTTTGTTCATTTATTTTATGCTCAAAATGCAATTAAATTATGGAGATGCACGAAAATTGCAGAAAAATATAGTTTTCTAAGCGTTTCGACATATTTAATGTGACAAGGTTTTATATATTTTATGTTACGATGTAAATCCGTGTACAATATAATATGTCGGGTATCTTTAATAAAATCGTTCGATTTAACGATGATCGAATGTAAATTAAAAATGGTGTGTGTAAACATAGCTTACGCTTCCGTGTACATCTGCTATAAAATTTGTTATATTGGTTGCCCACGTTTCTTTTTTCTTAAATGCATGTTATTCTGCACCAGTGATTCATCATCAAATATGGAGTAGGCATTTTTCATGTGGAATATTTTAATACAGCTTTTAATAAAATAATGACACTTTATTTGACAGATTTTAGAAAATATTTGATGGACATTAGTATCTAAAACAAGTGTAACATTTCTTATAATATGGAAGACGGGTGTAAGCATAGTTATTAAATGAAAAATGTAAAGGACATCCTCGATTTAACCAAATTTGTATAAATCACGGTTAAACTAAAATAAATGGTAAAAACTACTGCGAAAGAAAAAGTTGTTGTAAAAGTGTAATGATTTCTAAAACTTCATATTGAATAAATGAAACTTACACAAATTACTATTGTACTGAAAAAGTTTGTGAAATAAACGATTTTGTGAAAACTGATATTAGACCAAGAAAATTTGGAATCTTTAATAAAAATGTCCTTAATAAAAAAACATTATATAAATAACACGTAAAATACATAATCAAATTGGCGAAGTTTCTAGAACTTGTGAAAAGTGAGCTTTTAATACACCCCTTATGAAACAAAACTTATTACACTATTATCGATTCGAAGAATTTTTTGGAAAAGTAATATGCATCGCTTTCTCAAAACGTCGCGCTTTTGGCAAATCAGTAACGATTTCACAGAAAACAGCAAGATTCTGATAAAGTTCTTTTTTTCTATTGATAAAGATATTATTTCACGAATTCAGTAAAAATCGGGCATGGTAGTTAGATGGCCATATACCATATTCGTGGCTGATTCTCGGGCCACGTCAGTAGGATGCTCTGGCTACTTTCCCCTCGTTATTTAACAAAAATCATACGGGCGTAATAACGAAGCCGGTTTTCCCCGATAGGCGGAGGTTACTTTTGGCAAAACTCGTTACCCGCAGTGGCTTACTACCTCGTTATCCCGGGATAAAGGGGAAATCGGGATATTCGTGCGAGGAGGGATCGCAAATAAACACACGAGCAGACGAAACCACGAAGGGGACGAACGGCGCATGAGATAAGGAGCCAGCGATTTATTAAATTATTCCCTTCCTTCTAAGATCCGGGGCGCTTCATTATGGGTGACTTATATACGCCATTTCGAAGAATTACGGCCCGAGATATATTTATGATTTTCGGTGTTTTGGGTTTGATCAAATCCTCGGGGCAGTCAGAGTGGAAAATAGAAGGTTGTGATAACACACATGTCGATGTATTCGTACGATATTCTCAAGCATATGCTGCTGAATATTATTGAAATTTTATATATGTAATTAAAGATATTATACGAATGTGTGTGTGATTTTTATTAAATTTTGTTACATGTTTATGGATGTTAAGTTGTTTATTATATTAGGTATGCAGTGAGATTGTTAATTAACTTCAGCAGTCGTTCAAACAACAAGCTTATTTATCTTATATTTAACATGTCAACTTTGTATATTTGGAATATCATTGATGGAATGCGTATGTATACTGAATACATTTAGATTGAAATATAAAAATCAACTGACCGATTTGATATAGTGCACATATCCTTTCAAATAGTCCGCTATCTAATTCAACGTGCAGTAGCGGTAATGAAGTAATTGTGAACGTAACGACATATTGCTATGGTTCTGTACAAAAGGACTTTATTATACGGCGCGCAGAATTTGATGCTCGAAAGAGCCACGAAGAAGCAATCGCGGTAAGGGCGCCTATAAGCGATTCAGTTGCCACAGCAATTGCCCTACATTGAAAGACTCGCGCTAATCTTATTTTTCTGCCTCTACGCTTTTCGTTGATTGCAGCGCGATAACTTTATTCTTTAATACAGGACAGGCGCTTTCATAATCTGTCTCCGCTAAGAGTGTTATTCTCTACGAAACATACTTCTCTTTTTAAAGGATCAAAAGTTATATATAGCAAAACGTATTGCTGTTACTACATACACAGTACAATGTAATTTTTATTTCCGTCTGATATCCTGCCTAGGTAGGTTATCCAAAGTCATTATCATTTTTTTTCTTCACTTTCACTCTCGGTTTATTTTGGGAAATTTTATCATATACACTAGGAATCATTAATTTGTTCTGTGACTCCTGAAGGGGAGCAAGAAGTTGGAATACCACTGTGAAGGTACCAAGCGGCAAGACCAGCTAGACCTGATTTATCGACTCTACGATAGACGTGCGCGCGATTTACAAACTACGCAGGAACTTATAATCATGGTCGGCATAATACATATCGATATATTTAGTCACATTATTCATAACAACATGCGAATATAATATTACAAAATCTGCTATAAATTATTGCCTGTATGAGAAGATGGAAAAGGAGGGTATTATCTTTAAACATTGAAAAAATGTCCTTCAAGAAGAAACTTTTGTATCCGAGTCGTTTTAGGCGTCAGAAACCGACTTTGCTGACATTTTTTTTAGACCGCACGGAAAAAAGCCAAAATCGAGAATCACCAAATACGATCTTCTTTCTGGGCAATCAAATCAAACGACACGCATTCTATCGTGAATTAATTCGCGAGAGATGATGGAATGAACGCATGTGCATCGTGAGCGTGAAAAAAGTTAGGATTCGTGAAGATACAGCGAGTAAAATTCGGTTAAATATCAATCGTCGGGTAATGTACGAACATTGATTCAGCGCGAGGTGACTGTTGACAAAATCAGATGTTTCAATTTTGAACGACCTCAGAGATCGGTCCTATTGTTCGTCCTCCAGAGTGTATATAAGGAAGCGCGGACGGACAGAAATCAGTCTTCGCAATCCCAGTGAAGCGTCAACATCCTTTCCTTTCCTCATTTATCGGATTTTTTGTGTGCCTCATCTTTCCCTTACCCCATTATACCTATTTATCTCACTTTTACTGATTTTTATATCGACTGACATATTGATAACCTGCTTTTCCCTTCACTAGCTTCCAGCTTTGGTACCGAAGAGAGAAGAATGAAGAAAGAAGAACGAAGAGCAATGCTAGTATTAAGTTCGTAGCATTAATTATACATTAAGATACGTATAGACGGATGAGTGGATCTAGTTTAAGGTGTGGTATGCGAGATTTCATATGTAAGCAGTACAATTCTCCTTAACTTTCGAGTCTCGTTCGTTTTGCGCTCCATTTGTCGGAGCAAAGAGTCCCGAATTCTTCCAGGAGCCCAGGGTGTTCGAGCGGTATTGGGTGTCCTTCGAAGCCTTTCAGAAGGTCATGTTCAGGTGAGTGGCGTCGCAGGGTTGGTTCAGACACGCCTGACCCAGCGTGCGCTTTGCCTGGTTACTACTCTCAGCCGTGGCCTTTTTCGGATTATCATCGGCGACCCCTTGTACTCGTGAGAACCGCTGCTGCCCTTGGTAAGAATTCTTCGCGTCGTGATTTTCTGGTTTCTTCTCTTTATTCATCCCCTTTTCATTTTTCTTTGTCACTCCTTACGCATTTGAAAGCTGGATGAACGGCGGAATGGATCGAATGCTTAGGGTATTCTCGTAAGACGGGATGAATGGGTTTAGTTTAGTTAAGGAATGAAGGAATAAGGAAAGAAAGTGAAAAAAAAAACTGAAATCATATTCCTGTACAATTCCACAAAGCAGTAAGTACATCTCTTCTAAATTAAATAGCAATGTAACTCATTAGTAATAATTTATAACGTACATGCGCATATCAATCGCATATATCATTGATTTGTACTTAGCAAAGCATAAGTACTTCTTTTTGTATTAATCTGATTACAATAAATTTATCATATACGCGTATTCTTGAATATGCGAACAGATGTTATTGTAACGGTAATGACGATCTGTTTGATAATGTGTTAATTAAATTATTAACGTCTGTCGATCTATAAATTCATTGTACATTAATTTATAGATTGACGCGCGTCAGCAATTTAATTCATTTGTTATGACCTGCGATCGTGAATAATATAAGCCATATGGTTATTGCTTTATAATGTACTGTAATTCTCCACGCCATTGGCACAGGGCGCTCATCTATTACTATGATAAAGAGTGAGTTTCAGGGAAAGCCCAGGAATATCATATATTCACTCCATCGAGCGTATGCAGCCCAGTAAGACGACTCGTGTGCACACCAATGCACGCGAAGGATACGCCTGAATCTCGTAGCGCGACATTATCGAAACAATTTCCATCTCACAAGTGGTACGGACGTTATCGAGAATAGATTATATATTCTGGATACACTCAAATTTTCATTCATTCATTGTGCTTTCAAATAAGCCTCCGCATTTAAAACCACCAGATCAATCAGATTGTTTGTTGTCTTTTACTTGTAACTGGCAGGATAAATATATCAACATTTCTAATTTTGATAGCATCATCATAGCACGCCAGTCGTTGATGTTCTTCAGGCGTTTTATTTAAAATCTCTTTGTTTTTTTCAATTTATTGTTTATAAACATGTCGTACACTTTCTTTGTAATTAACTAATCCACTTGATTATTTACCTTTTTTTATGTTTCCTAAATTATCTATCGTACTTCCAAATATAATAAACATTGATATGATATAATCATATTTTTATACAGAATACAACAAGAACAAATTTTCAGAGTATTATAAATGTGTTCGATTTGTTCGTTCCACTATTTTCGATATTACATTCAATTATAAAAGTAAATCTTTGATACTTGATGCATAGGAAATATTACAGGCCACAAGCAAATCACCTACTACCAGAGCTCTGCAATTAAGGTAGAAAAATGCAAAACCGTAATTATGCTCGACATCGACATGTTGATATACTTAAAGTGAAGTCACATTGATTTTGTTGAAACCATCTATGAAAAAGGATGCTATGATGAGTGGATTTTTGAGGTCGATAAGGAAATCTCCCTTTAAGAGATACGCCAATATCTGAAAAGCGGTTGCAGTCTACCACAGAGTAATTGAAATTGGTACGTGCCGGTGACATTACGAATTAATCCTTTTATACCAGACAGCCGCGTCGAGAGTCAAAGAGCCTATCTCGGGATTACGCTATACGATTTGGTTTTCAATGGACCACCCTGCGCCGATCATTTGATACGGCTTAGACCGCATGCGGCGAAACGTTCCTCGTTCTTAATTGACGTGAATTTCCGGATCGGATGTGCATTTGAATTTGTATACGTGAACTTGCGCGAACGTAACGCCAGAGTGTAAACCTTCATATCGAACCAATTTATGGGCTAAAGTGTTGTAAGTACAGGTATTCCTCGTGCATCGCGCTAGTGCGCGTCTTATAAAATTTTGCAATGTAAGAAATTGTGTTACATAAAACTAAGATGGAATTTAAGCCTTCTCAAATGGATCTCATTGTGTATATTTTACTCATTTCTTTGTTGTGTTGATCAACAGACTCGAATTATTGTTAAGCTTTATAGTGAATAAAGTGTAAACCATGTGATTCTGTGCTCGCCGCTGTTTATTCTATCTTGCGCTTTCCACGGTGTCTTTGTTATTGTATTTTTAATTTTTAATGTCCCAAGTGCAAAGAACAGGTTGTGTTTAGAAGAGGATATAAATCCGTGATTTGGCTTTTATAATTGTTGAGAGCATAAGTTTTATTAAAAACATATATTGCTGTATAAATATTCAGAAATCTAAAAGCTTGTATTAGACGTTTTGCGGTAAGTGTATTTTTTTATTTACGTTTGCACACATGTAAAAAGGTAGCTTACTATTGAACGTAGCAACCTGATGATGTGTACTGATGCATTTTCTTTGTCAGCAACCTTCTTAACATGTACTTACATACCTATGTATGTATCAGTATAAACATAATTTATTTACCATACTACGTTCTTATGTAAAATCAATTTCAATTTCGTGGTCATTAAAGTATTTTATTTATGCAATGATTGCTGAATGCTGATAAAAGGTTCCTTCTTTTAAACATCAATGAAAAAAAATTCTTTTTTAAATTTAACTCTTTTGATAAGACAAAATATTGTCTGCTTATATTTTTCTCATGTTGATATTTATCTCATAGACTTTTATTGAAACTGATTAAAATTAGAAGAAGGTTTTCTTGGATGCGATAGAAAAATCCTATGACGGGCGGAAATTACAAATGTATTTTACTAAGAACGCGCCACGCCGCGTTAAGCCCGAAAATTCGCATGGTATAACACTGCGCGACATAGCTATGATATGTGCAGCTCTTAAATTGTAAGTAATGTTCGCAATTTCGCCCGCTCCGTACAACGTGCGTATCATTTTGGGCGTAACCGCCTTAAATTTTTGAGCGGCACCGCCGCGCGGTTTGATAGACGTTTAAATCTTAAACGGATACGCAACCTTTCGTCCGCCAGCCTTTCAAATTCTGACCCCTGTTTTATTCTCCAAGAATATCAAACGCCGAACAAATTATTCACCAGATTTGGGACGCTTTATATATTCAAATTCATTCTTCATCCGCGTATTTGACTTAACTATTAAATACCGTCGTTCAAACGTACGAATTCCATAAATTATTCGTCTTTTTTGAGGAGAAGCATGTTTGGAAGATACTTGTGAAAGCGCCTGTACTAATATTAGAGGTAAGAGCTAGTGATAAATAGTTCCCTCATTTCGTAGTGATTAATTATAGAGGCCCTATTAGACGGCTCCGCAACCGCGCGTGGATTATGACAGATTCGATGGAACGTTATGTGTTTCCCTACGGTAATTACGTGGCAGCTTACAAGGGAATTCAAACGCAAGACGGCGGAGAATTACATTACCGGAGGGAAGTTCTGTTTCCGTTTCTCTGTAATTGGTCAAACGATGCGCCCGGGACCCTTTGTACGTACCTGCCGGGATATCACAGAGGAATAGACGAAAATCCGCCTGAAGATGCGCCTTCAAATGGAGATGCAAAAGAAACCGCCTAAGACGAATGTTCTCCTTTCAGCAGTACGAGCAACATTTTTTTTTTAAACTTGACCAATCCTTAAAATCGCAAGGCCAATTACATTTAACAATTAAATAAAAATGATCATACTCTGGGAGGATGTGAGTTCAAAACTATATATTTACCAACCAAATGAGAATTATCATTTCCAATGAGGATGTCAGTTCGGAAAATACATTTGTGTACATTTTGATTTCACAGGAGCTTTGCAACATGAATTGTATAAACCACGTGTATGTAGAAATCGAACTTTTCGAGATTGAACCTGAGAGTTTGAGTGGTTCAAGTGGTGGCGCGGTCACTCAACGTGTATAACCATGACAAATGGCGTCTCGATAATAACAATGTTTGCTTAATTGCACTCAATCTGTCAAAATATCCTTCTTTGTTTATCGTTAATTACGGGGATGTTAAACATTGGATCGATGATTGCGATACAAAAGGGTTGAATATGGGAATCAAGATTGCGATACAAAGGGTTTGAAAATAAAGAACGAGAGACGTTGTAGGGCTGAATCAATAAATACATACAATTTTCAGCACACATTTTATGTATTTCCTTTCTCCTCGGTTTTCCGATCTCCTATATTTTCGTATCGAATGCTTTCCAATTATAACGACGTGGGTGAAAGTAAAATCTATTGTACTCCAATGTTCTGGACCTCCCCTTTCTGCGGCCAGGAATAACGAACGCGTATAAAAGGAAGTAACAACAAACGCAGGTGTGCTACAGCGATAATATGACATGGGGAATGAAAGCCTTATCATTGTAAATTTGTCTGTCATTTCCATAAAAAATCAAAGAATTTATACGTCGATTTCATTGCGTACAGCTAACCAGCATATATGATTAATGTATATTCCATTGTTATTATATACTTTAAATCTCTAAATTAGTTTTTAATTCTCGTTATTACTGCTTATTCTATGATACACCATTTTTATAATCTATATTTATGTGGTATGTAAGGTTTTTAAGCCACGAAGTTTATCTGCGATAGGAATAACCTGTACGCCGCGCAGAGAATAAGGAAAAATCCTTAAGGACGGATAAGAAGTAGGACAACGATTCTAGTATATAAGACAGCAGTAGGCATAAGTAGAGTTTTTTTAGTTTCGAGTTTTAGAAAAGGCTTTAGAGAGAGAGTTTTGAGCCGGGTTCTTAGAAGTATTATGAAGAAGTTCGACGTGAAGATCAGTTAAGAAGTACAACGTCCAATTTCATTCCTTTCAACCTAGACTCTCATTCATCACCAAATAGTTCCAATAGTTCTGTATATATTGCAACCCCTTTTTAACACGTTCCGTGGCTGACTGATTTTTCGTTACCTTTGGACTTATTTTTGATTTTCGTTCAAGCCATGCGCTACGCATCTTGCCACGCCATCACAATTTGCTCCTCATGTATGTTTTACGATTTTTATGATGCGTAAGAACTAATTCATTTTAATTTTTTGTTTTGCAAGAAAAATTCTAAATAGTCTGAATGGAAAATTTAGCGTGGGGCGTGTACGCCCTAAACAGCACGGAACGTGTTGATAGACCATTACTTTCAATAAACACCATTTTACTACATTTATAATCTCACGCACGCGATTATGACAGCAGAAAGAGCTGTAATTGTTCCAGAATTCGAATATATACATGATTAATACATACGCACCTTAAATAATTCATCATTCCTTTAACATTAGAATTGCCGAGTACTTTCAGGACACATTTAGAACACCGCATACATCGTTAAAAAACCAAAAGAGCAATAGGAATTTGTAAGACATCAATATAACGATAACTTTCAGAAAAAGAAGTTTCAAATTTTTCTATACTCTCAATTCCAAAAAAGAAAGAAATGTCAGAAAATGCATCGTCGTAAAGCGCTACGATTTTTTAAAGAAACGATTGACCAGTCGTCATGACTGGCTCAGTATTTCTAGTATTAAATTGTAAGATCGAAGGGTCAAAATCAAAAGGGCGGCAGTCGTAGATTCGTAAGACGCACGAGGCCAGCGCCGATCGCAACTGGGAGGAACGTCAAAGAGGAGATACGATGCAGAGATAAAAGTTTTCCGTGCGACGACGAATTAAAAAGTTCGCAGGCGGTGGAGAAACGACGAAGCAAGAAGGAGGAAGTCCCTTTTTACGCGGAATGAAGCGAGATCTATGTACGGCCGATGCGGCCGGGCTTCGCAGGAAAGTTTTTATTGGACGTAGTCGCGAGATACTACGGTAGTTATCCTTGGCACGGGCCGTCTTACGAGGCTTACCTGGAGAGTACGTGACACGGAAGATCGACTTCCGGTACGCTTCGAGTTGCGCGTGAGAATTTCTCTCTACGACGCACAGTGGTAAAAGTGTTGTTTCTAAGCGGACAAAATTATTGTCGGGTAAGCTCTCGATATTTACTCGTTACGTTTATGATGTTTAATGTATTCATAAAGAAAAAGATTAAACAAAAAGATGATGTGTATTTTAATGTATACGTTTCTTGTTTTTAAAAAGGAAATAATGTAAAAATGACTACATTGCTGAAATATAATGCTAAAACGATTTACAACATGTCGAAATAGTTGTGAAATCTTCATCTTCATCGCCAATTTCTTCAACCATACCGTTAAACAAGTGTTTTAGAAAAAAGTTTATGAATTGAAAGAAGATATGAAATTTGAAAATTTGTCACCATGCAACCGGCTGTAACGATTCATTCTTTTTGGATATTCTTAAGTAATTTATATAGAAGAGGTATACAAAACAAATTCTGTTTGAGGATGCTTGACTCAAAGTATAATCTTACTTAATTGCCTTCTTAAATATAGAAGCATATTTCTTATTGGAGACTCATTGTATTTACACCCTTTCTTTCATCATAAAGGGAAAATAGTACAAATTAATTACTTTTACACTCACATATTTTTCATTTTGTTATGCGCGTTACAGAAATTGATGAATTAGTGAAATTAGTGAAATTAGTGAAATTAGTGAATTAGCATATATTGAAACTTTAAACCGTTTATTTAGTCACGAACGCATAATTACGGATAAAAAAGGAACATACTGAGCATAATCGTTAGAATTATTTATTTCAGTATGATTATTAATATATTTCTCGAATTAAAAGTTATTTTAAAATTATTAAAAAACATTATTTTTGTCGAATTAGAATCAGAATTTCTGACATTGTGTGATGCTGATAAACGCTCGCGAGAAACTTATGAAAGGCAAAGCAGCCTCGAGTTAAAGACTTTGCGAAATTTCTTGAGCGACGACGATGTGTAACAAATTGACGCAACACTCAGAAATGAAGAAGGAAAATAGAATAAATGAAGGAGAGAGGGACTAGCATTTTATAATCATTTTCAACAAACGTTCCTTGCTTATTGCCATGCAAGGTATATATTACACAAGTGCTAATTGTCATCTTATTAGCGGTGAGGACTAAACTTAATCCCATATTAATTTCCTTAACACCTTAGATTCGTGATTGTAATATCGATCCGGTTAAAGTGGAACTGTACATAACCTGCCTGGAGCTGAAAGGACTAAAGAAGACGTCCCGGTATTATTACGCGAATTTAGCATTTGAAGATGTGTGAACGAGAGAAGTGTATTACCAGTAATTCATATGCCATGCATATCGGTGTTTTGTATGCATATTGCGGCCTGTGCGCATGTCATAGTGTAAATACATCATCCGCATACATGCGTCCTATGTGCGAAGCTCATTATTTCGTATGTCCTGCGTGACTGCACAGGTATGTACGTGCAGCAAAGCAGCACGTAAGCTTGGGTACGTCAACACATATGCATATGTATACACTCCATGAATCCGCGTATTGTGAGGTCTATGGTAAAAAATGGAGTATTTATACAGGATGTGCTATAACAGATAATATGGCTTAAAGAGACAGCAAAATAAAATTACATGTTCGGAAAAAATAATCGGCCATATAAAATATTCACGCAATGTACACAAGATAAAAAGTATATATGTACATATATAAAATCATGTATATTATTATTTACACTTTTGTTATCATTATCATTGTCAATAATGTTTTATTGCTCCAAACTACATATTGTATTTCTTTATCTCAACCGAATGTTTCAAAAGAAAAATCAACATTATGTCTCTTTGTTAAATGTTAAGTGGTACTGGGATGTGATATTCAATGATATCGATTGTGACTGTAATTACGAGCTATCCTATATATTCTTCTAAAAAAATCCTGGTACAACTTATGGTATGAAAGAACCATACAGTAAGATTAAATCCAGAGGCGACCGATGTTCGGTTTGACAGATCCACCCTCTCGGAGCAATATTTCCACGTTTGCTGTATCAAGCATTCAAGAACCACTCGCAGTTCCTCAAAGAAGTTAGAAAATACTACACTATCGACGGAGTGTCCAAAGAGACGATGTTCGAGAAACATCAATTTTCAGTGCTACACATTTATTCGCAAATTTCTTAACCGACTTACACTACAGCTTTAGCTTGACACTACGCACCCTTCAAGAAACCACGAGCCACCCCGTATAGAATCCAAAGCGTCCCACAAAGGGCATCTTTAAGGGGGGGAACCATAGGAAGCAAGCCAGCGTAGGTGGTGCACGCTCCATTACGATATCGGCAACCGAGCAACCCAATGGATCTCGCGCAGACTCCATTTTGGATTATCTTCGCTGATTTAATTTATTACCAGGATATTGCCGACTGATATAGTCTACGCTCTGAGTTATGGCTACTTAGGCTCACAAAGGGGCAGCCCGCCCGTGAGCGACTTAGCGTAGATACTTGAGGTATGGTGATCTGCTTTAGTCCGCCGCCGGTCGCGCTCTCTTATCCACGGCTTATCACAGGAACCAAATTCGATAATGCCAGTTATTAATGCGCTCGATCTTCGACGGTGTACCGTAACACGGGCCGTACCGCTGATAACGATAAGGCCTGCATGATCTACGGTGGTTACGCCGAAATTGGAAACCGAAAGGACGATTATTCCGTTATTAATGCAATAATTCGTACCGCCGGTGAGCAACGTGTGCTACAATATGGAGCATGCGTTATTATCGGATACAATTTTGTTCGCCAATGTTACACCGTCGAGGCTTTGTGCATTAACCTTGTTGCCGAATGCATTAAGATCATGCACAATGGGCCTCATCGAGCAGAAACGTTTCGAGTTGTTAGGTTTAATGCGGATGGTGCGTAACCGTTATTACTGGCAGAGACTTTGAATGTGATCGGTGTAACTCTGACTTCTTTCGAGGTATTATTTCTGGTCGATTGCTGCTTTGTAAAGAGAGGAGTTGTGAATGCACAGATTGATCGTTGGTACGTATTCGATAATGTGCTGGTACACGTAATAATGGTCATAGCGAGCGTTTATCTTTATACTTTCTTCATAGTAATTCTGCATCTGATCTCCTGGAGTTAATGTTTGGTCGATCGAATCGACATGCGCGTGTGAGAAATAATATTATCCACGATTGTATAGCCCAAATAATTAAAGGGGTAATAGATAAATTGAATTAATATTAGGGAAGTAATGGAATTAAGGTGGAAAAGAATCGTATAATGAGAAAGGCGTAGGAAGAAGTTGGACCATTAGGTAACTGGACCGGGACTATTATACGATATTACGTTATATACATAACTAAATAACACATAGGATTAAAGAATGTATCTTTTTAGTGTTTAATCCTCAACGGTTATAGCACAAAAGTAGTATGAAACTTACTGTTACAAATTATATCATATTATTATAATATAAAACAGTTATCTGTCATACTGCTAATAAATATCTTTGAGGCAGCAGACCTTATATTACTCCTTTTTAATAAATGAATTTCTTTTTAAGTTTTTAATCAATCAAATGTTCTGCATCGAATGTAGACGAGAAGAGGAAATAATCCAACTATGTATCCTTTCCTAAAATATTATAGTTAGATCCTACAGAGTTTCCGGAGAATGCGGATGAAATTTTCATGAAAGTTCGCGTTCAGAAAATTCTGCTTAACCGCGGACAGAAGGCGGAGCTCTTAAGCGATACAATACCGCCTCCTTACGCTCGAAGAATCCGCAAATATTTGTTATGATTTAATACCAATGTGTTACGGGCCAATGAAATAAGTGGATATCAAATTTCCGGTAATTCAACAAACTTGTAACGCGCGTTGGGATAAAGGATAAAAGGCTACGCAAACTTTGCTTATAGAAGCAAATTTACGCGCTGAAACTTATAATCTCGGTGGTCGTATGCATGTAAACAGGATCCACCCTGCCGTTTCAGGGGGGTCGTTTTAACCCTCTGCGCTTTTGTATCGAATTGGATTCCATACAGTCTAAGATATGCCTAAGGACAAACGGGACTTATTCCATATTCTACAGTTACGACTGTGTATTTCGACAGTATTGAATATCATATTGCCACATGTGTCATGTATTATACGCCCCTTTTAGTTGTACTCGATTTTTATTTTAATACAGCAACGTCATTTGAAAGAAAAGAATCAAAGTTTTGATGCTCTTACAAAATAACTGGTGATTACATTTTTGCCAAAAATTCTGTCCAATACCCGATAAAAATAATTTCGACGAAAATTTTTCCAAATTTGACGATTCTAAATAGATGTAAGAAAAACGATCCACGCATTTCCTTTATAAGATGTTAGTTTAGTATAAACTTGAGGTTGTAAAATGTGGTACATAGGAAACTATGGTAGTATGTTGGGTTCAAATTTTGTCCATCATCATCCGATCATTTTTCATGTGCTATGTACACCGTGATTTAAAATTGATCTAACAGTAGATCCTCGGTCAAAGAACCTCAATAGCTAATACCGAAAGCCAAACAAATAATACGATACATTTGGCAAGAATACGTACGCATTAAGAAGAATTATTTGAAATATTAGCTCATATTTCAGTCTTTCCCACTATATTCAATATGACGATGCTTATATTATATTAGGTTGTCCCAAAAGTGTCTTCCGCTATCTGCTCGCTGCTGCTTGATCTGGCAATGTATATACAAACGCTAAATCTAATTTGTCAAATGTATCGTTTATTTTTTCGTTGTTTTCTGGTTATACGCACAATTCAATAAAAGAATGTGAAACAAATATATTGTGCACCTATCATTTCCTTATAGAACGGAAGGAAAACTTTGGGACAACCTAATATATACTGGAACATAATGTAAGAAAAATTATAAGGTGTAAAACTCCTTTTTTTTTTTATTGTACTACTCCTTTTTTGTCAAAAACTTGTGAGGGTTCAAATACTACACTCTCCAGACGTCTCGAACTACTTCCTCTTCACGCCGGATTCCATTTTCAGAACAATGCGAACATATTCCCGGAAAACGTTTAACTCTTGCGTATACCCACGCGACATAGCGCATACTATTGTAGATTGCACTCAATTAGAGTTGCTTAGAGCCATGGTTCTCGACGCTTGCAAACGGAATTGTCGTCTACTTGTTACACGAGGTTGGCTACTTGATGTCCAATTATCGTGGACAATCGATTCAGGTCGTGGAATTATGTAGTTCGTCTCAGGTTACTACAAAAATGAATAAGAGTGTTATGTAAAAGTTGTATAACAGCAAATGTACGAAAGACTCCTGGATGAAAAATGTAACTAATGTTTTAAAAAACTAATGTGGTTTGTGTGAAAGATAACATTACTTTATGGGCTAATGAGAACCTTGTTTTTTATTAGGTGAGTGCAAAAGTTCGTGCGGAGTTACAATAGATGGAATTATGAAAAACTCCGCACGAATTTTTGCTCTCACCCAATACATTAGGGACTTAGGAAGGTTTATGATTATAATCTTTGCTTTTCTAATATGAGAAGTATCAAACTTGCTTTAAATCCCAGTACTACGCATTTCGATTATCATATAATAAGAAAACTTGAATACATTGTAAACAAAAGAAAAAGTAGACATAAGCAGCAGATTTGCAATAAGCTATAGATTTTAGAGAGAAAACGATATTTCACTGCAGTTTGAACGTATAAATAAAACGTTTCGTAGATATCATTTATAAATATTTCGATTTTCCTGTCAATTTATTTTTGATTCAGCGCAACTCTTGTAATCAATGCCGCTCGAGAGTATTTATATTTCATATCACATACCGACCCAAAATATTTACAAATTGCTGGATTGAAAAGTGTGTTTGTAAGTACATCGAGATAATAATATAGTAAATGAAAGCTTGTTCAAATACACGTCAGTATTTTTAATGTCTGCGTATATCGGGTAACCGTCAATCATCTAGAATGCAAATATTACTAAAAAATCCTTTCGTTTAACGAGCGCCAATTTTCTGCTATTATTTCGAAAAACAAAGGATTACAAAATACACAGTCAGGATTTGAATCACGTTTTTGCACAAATATTTCGCACATAATTCATTGTCAAAGACATAATCTGAAATAATAGATAAGCATTATATTAGTTATAGAGTTTTTTAAGTTTTATGTAAAAATGATATCAATACTACATTCAAATTAATTTTAAAACGGATTTGAGGCATTAAGAATTAGGTTGTAACATTTTTCATAGCATTTCTTATATTTACCAAATAAAGATTTTAAAGCTTTTCTTTTACTTTAAACGTTACCACAAAATGCTTAAAATATAATTTTATAAATAATTACTTACAATCACTGCGTAAGAACTTACACGACTTTATAAAACATGAGATAATTCATATTTAACTTTAGAAGATGGTACGTAAAAGCATTTTGCAAGAATTTATCTACTTTGCCAAAATTTGCAAGAATAAGACCATGTAGACCTGGGAATTTGTAAAGAATCCTAAACTATTAAAATAATACGTCATAAGAAAGTGTTCAAATAATCAGAAAATGTTGATACGCATTACTGCAATAGCAACTTTTACTTATACATATGTCAGTGTAGCCACAAATCCAAATATAGATTTCAGAAAAATAAATTATCAACGCTATTACTTACGACTTAGCGATAGTCCCTGCTAAAATTCAGCTTTCAACGATAAGATAATAAACGACCAATTGTTCGAGCAAAAGAAATCCTTTATCAGTTATAATACTTTCAGGTGATTCGTGCGTTTCCTCCAAGTTAACTTTCCCTTAAAAAGTTTTTATCTCATTGGCAAGGCAAGAAATCACGAAGTTCCTTCTGCTCGGCGGTACGATAACGATATCTACAGGTTCAAGAACACAGGATACGTTACAGTGCTTGCAATTCTCTGCTACTATGGCGTGTAACAAGTCGCAGGATATGATATTGACTGCAAAATCAATATCGACGGCCGACGGCCCGCAAACTTAATCGGAAATGTCGCCGGCGCGATTAGAAATCGTCAGAGACATTAGTGACTGGCAGGAAACACCTGTCTGCGGGCCGAGAGGCAATTTCCTGGTTAACCTAAACCCTGTTTACTAGCGTAGCACGGCTCGGCCTGGCATCAGGCTCAGACGAGAAATTAAGATTATATCAATAGAATACGGCGGGACGACGAGGGAAGCAATCGAATCGCAATATGTACGATGGCAGTGCAAACGTTTTTTCTGGTGTTTTAAGTCGTGATTTCGTTTTAATTTATACATTAAACTTCCTTAATGTTATATAAACATTCCGGTTTATCTATTTTTTTTTCGAATATATCTCTTGTGCAAGAAGGGTATATGGTATATTAAAGTATATTAAATACGTAGTAAGGGTATATTAAAATTTATGAATTTAACAAAGCAATGCGCAATTTAATTATAACGCATTATGCAAATAATGTATATATAATATATATAAAACTACATTTTTATGTAATATTCTTCATAAGGCAATTCGTGACTATGGTCTTATCGAGCAGTCACATCTCGCAGTTTTAATCATTTCTTCATCTAGTTATGGTGGAACTAAATTTGAGTCGTCAGAAAGATATTGCACGCGGAAAAGTCAATAATTTTTGTCCATATAGTGCTTGGGCCAAAATTAATTACAGGTTTGTTAACCTTTAGGAATACTTGAAAAATAGAAATAACATAAGGTGGGGAATTAATCAGTATCAAAAAAAAGACGAGGAAAAAATTGGATCGAAACTTGAGTTACATCTTCATAAGAATCAATATACACGATCCATATAAATACGCGAATCGAAATCATATACTACATACAAAAAAAAAATATTACAAACTTTAAATATCGATCAGCGATTCCAGGAACGATATCGATCGAGCATCCTTTACGTATTTTGCGAGCACCGAATGAATTCCCTGAGAACGTTTTTGTACCGCCCGTATACGTGGCTATTCCCCACGCACTCAACTGACGCAGGAACGATAATTCCTCGCTTTCAAGCGCGCATCAAAATTCAACGTATCACGCCGACAATCCCCGTGGCGCCCCCATTTTCCTCATTAAAGTATCGTCCGCGGCGTCACGCGAGATTTTGGATAAAAATTGTCAGCGGTGCCAGCGACTGATGGCGGTCATAAAGGCAAATGCATTCCCGGTTTTGTTTGCTCGTTATTTCAGCGGGCGCCCATTAACGCGGGCCTGGGGTGGGCCGGTGCCAAGAAACGAAGAACTTTTCCCGGACAAATTGTACGTCATAAATCTGTCCGCCTTTTCCTCGGCGGCGGGGGAGGAAAACTCGACGATAAGCCGAGCATATTCAAATATTTTCCCGCGAGCCGAACGAAGAGAAATGAGCGTACGCGCCCCCACCTCCCTTCGAAATACCTTCCTGTTTTTATTTTAACGCGCAGCGCCGGGGGAACTTTGTCAAGGACTTCGAAATCTCCTTTGAAATTTATCGACGCCCGGAGATGCACGGTTATTTCTCGCTGTCGCGAGGCGATAGGCGGCTGCAGGAAGTTTTCGAGCAAAGGCACGAATGCGTCTAATTCGCGGATCCTCGGGGACGCAACGGGATCCTGCGCGTACACGAGACTGCGTTGCCAAATCGATTATTCATAATCTACGGAGTATTAGTTATTCGATTATTTAAGACTGTGGAGAGTGCCAGGAGTCGAGCGGTTTTTGAGTCGAGCAAAGGAGGAATGAAGAAAATAAGCGGTTTAGATCGGAATATTCGTGCTTGTTCGGTATACTCGAAACTTATCTAGATTAGTGTGTGAGTCTAAGCTTTGAGGTGGGTCAAAGAGTTAATCAAGATGTAGAAACGGTGGTAGTGATGATGCACAAAAGGTTGCGCAATGCAACACAAAAATATTGGAATCGCGGGAATATAGGTAAATGAGACACGTGAGTTTAGATACTGTTGTTGATATTTGTGCATTTTTATCGTGGATTTTATGTTACATGAACAAGGAGTGGGCTAACGGAGCACTATTCACACACTTATTTTTAATTCTCCATCTGGTCTTATGAAGTTGGAATATCAGTAGAATACATCAACTATTTATGTGGAATAATAATTTTTGACCACTGGTGTGTGACTCAATGATTAAATGGTTTCTAAATTATAAAATTAAATTAATATTGAAAATTGTTAAGTGTAGAGCTACGGTGGTGTAGTGGATAGAGGCTCAGACTGCCACGCGGCAGACCCGGGTTCGAATCCCGCCCATCACCTCTGGTTTTTCTATGTGATATGTATACCGTAGCTCTGGT
>JBCFXI010000208.1:0-237401 GCA_038496175.1 Ampulex compressa | reverse complement strand
TATATATACACATGCGTGCATGGCCTTCGGCACTTTCTACAGATTCTTAAAAAATAGCAAAAACACGAGGCCTCCTAAAACAAAAACCAGGCTACGTCTGTGGCTGTCACCGTTCCACGGCGGCTCGATAAAGCGAGGCGCAGAATGTGGAACATTCCGTAAATCTGCGCCCTTATCGTGCTTTACAACGTATCAAATAAACTCGCTCAAACGTATTTTCAAATTAACGAGAGGCATAACATTTTTATAATCGGTGCCTCCTAATTGACAACGCATATTTCAAAGGTCAATATCAGCAAAAAAGTTGTATTAATCGTGATATTATATAAGGCATCATTGCTGTAAGTTTTGTTATTAAAGTATCTCGTTAATGTGAGTGGAAAATATAAAATAATATATATTTTGAAATTGAATATAAATAATTTGTATTTTGAAATAGCGCATTTACCTTCTACCTTTGCCGACCGGAAAATTTTGCCAGCTTCACTTCGGAGCATTTTGACATCTGGTCTTCGCTTTGTCATTAACTCGATCGACTGGCATCCCAGAATTTCCGCTAGTTAATTTGGACAGACAGGTAATGTCGACCGTGATGGTTTATCCTCGATACGAGAGAGGCGAGAAATATTATTTAGTCGGCAGTAGCGCGGTAAAAGTTCGAAGGTACAACAATTGCATCTCAAAAACAAAAAATTAGCTGCTCGATGTGCGAGTATTTTTTTTTTTTTCTACCAGTCTCGAAGTGTAAAACGCGACAGTAAATTTGCCGGTACTGCGTTTCGACCGTCAACGCTTTATTTCTCTTTCTGCACCACAATTGGTTTATTGGGTTTCCCCTTGTATAAATCCACCAGTTTTACAAGCTATTATCTCCTTTGTGTCACGACACTCGGGCGCGTTAAAAATATGCTGAGTTATGTGACAATATAATGACATCCGGATTTGCGCGTTGCGCCGCAGCCTCGTGTACCCAAATCTGGAATCACGAGCGGCGCATGCCGTCCACCTTTTTTTTTCTCTCTTTCTTTGAGTTACAACGTCGGATGACTCCATCAATTTATAGAGTATGCGAATCCATGGTTCGTGGGTATGATATATTTAGCGCGCGGTGGGTCAAGCTCTTCGATCGCGCTCCAGTAAAAACCTCTGGCGAGGCAACAAAATAGGGTTAACGTTTGCAAAACGCTCTCCCATAAATTATCGATGGAAGCGCCTACGAGGAAATGTTCCCTGCTTTTCTGGCGGAAAACGTCTTTTAGCATCGTGTCACAGCCACGGATATTTTCGACTTCGCACGGCCAACTTTCTTATCTGAACAACATACTTGGAAATAGAATACGCAACAAATCGAGGACAGGAATCTTCTTTATCGACGCCGACATATTACGTGCATCGAAGTCTATAATAATTAATAACTTTTCGCGAGTCTTCGTAGGAGCCGATATAATTTCGCTCGGCAGAGTTTTGCTGTGCAGAGTATTCGTAAAGGTCAGCTCTCCATTTGGCCTCGAATTTTTCCTTTGGCTCTTCGATCGCTCCAGATCTAATCGTGGAGCTTCGCTTCCTGAATCGTACCAAGCGAGGAATGGAGGCTTCGCAAGCACGACGCGCCGCTGATTCGAGCACAGTCCGAAGACATTTCCAGCGAAAATGTGGGTCCTGTTTATTGGTGTAACCAGTGACGTCATTCCCCGATCTTGCGCGTGCATGCGCCTGTTCGCCGAGTATTTTCATCCGATTAATGGATGCCCAGCCCGCAAAATACGAACATCGGCGCGCATTTCGCGGTGGAACAGGATGTATCCTCCTACCAAGATTTTATTCCTCGTCGCACCAGGATCTCGCGAGCCTTGAAATCTTCCGCGATGCACCGTCACACGATACTGAATCATCATTCCGACTAACGAATTGGAGAGACAAACCGTCCGAGGCATCGATCGCGTTTTTCTGCCTTTGTGCGATTCAAAGGCGCGGATTTGAAGCATCGCTTGGAACAAAGCGAATCTGTGTCGCTTGTGAGTCTCACTAAGCATTTGGATAATGAATTTTTATTGGTACTTGTGTGTCTGGCTTAATTCTATTCGACTGCGTATTTAACGATGATTGTCATCGTTTGGGAATCCTGCGTTACTTTTTGTTCGTACACTTGTAAATGCACGTATTATCGATATAAGTGGCTCATGAAAATATTCCTAGGATCGCTATCGAAATTCTTTGTAATGGAGATATGCGTTGAATTTGAATTATGTAAGATTATATTATAATTATGATAAGAAACAATTATCGACGTTGTGGAAATAAAGTTCGAAGTGAATTGGATAAAATCTGTGTCCAATGGATTTGTAACTCTCTATTTTAGATCTCTCTAGCGAACGTTCTCTAATATGCATAAACATTATTCGGTTTACTTAATATTTGACATACCGCGATATTGATACTTATATCTCGACGTAGTTATGATATTACCTTGAAAAGTTAAGCGTAAGACATATATTTGATATTGTTCCGAGTTTCAACAGTGGGCGTTTGGAAACTTTCGTAGACCACTGTATGTAGACCATGTATTATTGATCCAAGTAACCACAAGACAAACGGTTAAATGGAAACGAGATAGAATTGAATACTTTGTATATTAATTTATACCGAAGTAACTATCTGCATCGATATACAAGGATCTATACGTTACGAGATAGATGTTATTTAATACCTTCGTTATTTAAAACAATTTTTGGTAATTTGCGACTTATTTTTGATTTTCTTCCAAGCCATGCGTGGTGTATCTCGCCACGCTATTAAAATTCGCCTCTAACTTATGTCTTACAATTTTTCTAATTAGTAAGAAACGATTCCTTTTTAGTTTATCGTTTTCCAAGAAAAATTCTAAATAATTGCAAGAGTAGGTCCTCGCTCTTTTAAGATAGTGTAAACAAAAAATCTGTTTTGCTTGGCTGAAAAACTTGGTTTAAATAAATATCCATTATTTAAACTTCTAAATAATTTTAAATTCTAAAGAAAATTCTAAATAATTTTAAATCAATTTTATTATCTAAAATTCAGCGTGGGGCCTATACGCACCACGCGGCATTGGACGCGTTAACAAGCACAACAAAGTACATGATTTTACATGTCATGTATTAGATAGCAGCGCCGATCGCGCCTTCGCTGATTGTGCCCAACAAAATACACCTACAGCGGATACTTTAACGGGGTTCGATTGTGTGCGAATACGTGGGCGTACGCACGTGTGTACTTCGAGTAAACGACGGTGCGAGCCTGCACACATCCCCCCTCCCCTCCTCCTTTCGTCTAGATATTAATATAAATGTCAGTTATAGCAGAGACCATTTTATTTTTATCGCGAGATTGTTCCGATATTGTGGCACAACGCCGATGCTAAGCCTAACATGGACCGAAGGTATCGGGTTCCTCGTCTTTCAGTCGTGCTTTCTTTGGTTTTCGATAACCCGAGAGAGCGGCTGGTACGCTTTATCTATAGGACTAGTGCACTCTTATCGTTCCTCTTAAGAACGATTTACTAATAAAATTAACTGCAGATAATCGATAATGTAGGCAATGTACAACATTGCATATATATAAGGCTAATGAACGGATATCCTCGTGATTCTTTAGAAAAGGAAGGGGCTGTAAACACGGTTTTATAAAATAAACGATGAGAGGTGGCTGGAAGGATCGTTTGTATATTCGTGTAAAGAAAGTTCGGTCTCTGGGTCCCAAGGAAGCTTCTACCCTTCAAGGTATGGGTGCTGATCAAATTATTATACATTGGCATAATGTAAAAAGTGGATAATAGGCCAGCATCGGTATTAAACGCGTGCATACCGATTTAGACAAACTTTTCTTCAACCTCTACATCCTTTATTTACTATTTACGTATCCATAGGGATTAATGCTGTTAATCGCGTTATGCGATGACCAATTATTGCTTCATCCAATTTATCAGGAACAATTCTGACAGCTATCTTAAAGATTCGATACCAGCTTCCCTTCTGCGTTCGAAAAGATCTCAAACTTCCGTGAAGTATTAAAAAAGCGCGGTGTTTTGTTGCTGCGGGCTTCGAAGCGGACAAAGTGGCATTTAAGCCTTTGTTGTTCCAAAGCTGGTCGCCTCATTTTTTGCGGACCCGATCGGGCCACAGGACGCGATAAGGCGTCGGTTGGATTATCGTACGGCCCACCAGTTACGTGATGCTAAACATAGATTTTTATTACGTCGGATGTGTACTGGACTTATCTCCGGTAAACGCATTCGTTTACCATGCCCACGTTAGATAAAAAGTAGGTTGGATAAGGTTCCGTCGTGTAACAGGTGAGCCGTATCGATATCAAGGGCAGGTGTAAGGAGCCGCCGGGATATCTCGAATGCGCCAAATAAAAACGCATGAATGGAATGACGTCGAATGTGAGGTCCCGCTGTTTCCAAGAGCATCGTGAAACGCGAAGCACGTCATAAAGATTTATCGTGCATGGTGCTAGCCAGTTTAGAGAGCGGCTCGTTACCATCCGGGCAAGAATAAACGGTTCTTCTCGCTGTTAACACTAAACCTACGGCCAAAATGTCTGTCGTTCCTTGGAAACGTTGCTGTACTTCGTAAGAGGACGCTTTTTAAGGTTTTGCATGATTTTACTGAAAAGTGTGAATTATTCTATGGGTCTATCGACATTTCTTCTTAATACCCTTCTTCTTTAAGGATGTACGTGGCGAGTATAGATATGTCCAGAAAGCGGCTGGTAGGTTTAGCGTTACAATCCATTCACCTCTGCAAATCTTTGAACCGTGCTTCATCGCCTATGGTTGATTCCTTATTCATTGTTTTATTATGACTTTATGTTTATTACAGTTGTGAATTCCTAACCTCACTTACTCGATGATTTCTAATAACACAGGATATGGTCTTAGCGCGGAGCTTTTCGCACACTTTAATCAATTCTCCGTCTGGTCTTCTAGAATTAGATTTTGGTGCGGGAATTAAATAATTTATCCACGGTTGTGTGGCTCCATAAATGACTTAAAGGAATATTAATTTAATTGAATTATAATGTTAGGGAAAATTATTACGAAATAAGGTGGAAAGGAAGAACCGTCTAAGAAACTTTATGTTTATTGTCTGATTTCCAGCACCGACCAATAAGATGAGTTAGCTCAAGGCTTACTGTGTTTAACACTAAACCTACCCGCCACTTTTTGGACATATTTGTGTATATCCTTAAAAAAAAATAAACTATTAAGAAAAGGTATTAATAGATCGATTCACATTCTGCGGTAGAATCATGGAAAATCTCAGAAAGTACCCAACTACGAAGTACAGCACTTTTCTGAGAAACGACTTAGTATCAAGGTGAACTGCAAACCATTGAAACTACATCGTGTTGAGAATTCTCCAAAGATCATACGCGCCAAGTCGCCTCGGATTTACCACGCGGATGTCCGAGTCTTTTACGAATACCGTCGAGTATTATAAATCGAGGCAATGGATCGTAATTTATACTCCGCGGAGCATAAAAGCAATCGTATTTCGTTCGTCGCAGAATTCTTGGATTGTCGTTTTCATTCTCGAGGAGCAACATTTTTCATTCGGCGCCCCCCGCTTGTTTGACTTTATTAACGAGGGAACGAGGAGTAGCAGCGCCGTCATTGACACACGGTTACTTTTTTTCCGGAGGTCTCGGTGGTGGAGCGGGCTCTACATAACTAACGCTCACTCGAGTTCACGTGTATTCAGTCGATATTAAACGACTCCAGCCACGAGTAGCTATTATAGACGGCTACTTAGGCTGAAAGAGCTTTTAAAAGAGGGGGAGGCTCGCGGTGAGCAGGAAAGTAAGTTCCGCCGGCATGTCATATCCGGTTATAAAATGACACATTTTATTCGACCGCGATAACTGCCATTACCCATTCCTTTTCATTGCCGGATTAGATCTCGGCGAGGCGCATACCGACGATGGCCAGAGCGGGTTGCGCAAGACTCGAGCGGGTGCTCGATCTTTTTCATAATATTATTTGCTTTATCTTACGTACGAAGAGTCGAGCATTGATCGATGTACGGAATAACTGGGGAGCACATTATTTTTGCGTCATGGCTCTCTTGACGATGCTGAATACGTGGAAAAGGAAAGTACTTTGTTCTACGTATATTACTGAATAATTATAAATCTGATCGAGATTGCCATATAAAATTACCTTGTGAATTACACAGAGTACTTAATACATTTATCCAAGTATTTGGTAAATAAGTTTTGATTAGACCTTGCTTTATTATAAACTTTATGATATTGTCAGGGCGTATTTTGCCTAATAAATTGATTTCTCTGTTACAGGCGCCGGAGAATCCGGGAAGAGTACGATCGTAAAGCAAATGAAGTAAGTGAGAATGCCTGAACTCGTATGTCCTTAAGCCGAGCATTGTAAATGGGCACAGCCATAAGCTCTTTTGCAAACAATGTTCGACAATGCAGTCTAATTAGCCGAAAGTGTCAAATTAGTTTCACGAAAAAAAAAATCGTGCTTTACGGAAACAACCGAAGCTGCATTGAGATACATACCTTCATTTTGACAGAATGAGACAGACTAAAGAATAAAACCACCGAGGGGTTGTACGAACAAAAGCGGCTCTTTCCTCTAACAAAAAATTCTTTAAGCTCGCGGAAGTCCTAATTTGCGAATGCCCATTGGTCAGCTGCCGCATGCAAACTAATTATAAAAAATACTTTCCCACGCGCTTCAACTGCGCGCGAGCTGAGCCAGAATCCACGTACGAAAAGTATTAAGACTTTTCATCCCAACGATACCATTTGCCATCATTTGTATAATCTGCTTCTACTAATCAAGTATCTGTAAATTGTTTTTCTTAAAAAGTGAATTTTCTCATCAAAAAATAATGATTGGGGCTGTAAAGTATTAAAATGCGCCCATTGGCCGTCATTACAATAACGAAACATTCGCTCGAGTCAGACGAACATTGGATTGGGTGATCAGTGTCCAATCATTTTCTTTCAATCCTACCCGCCATGTTTCATACAATGTCTCTTGAACTCGTGACTTACGACGAGCAGGGTAACTCAATGGTAGGGAGAAAAAATATATCTCGTACACGGTTCTGACCAGCGCTCTGCTCGTCAGTACTATTAGGGCAAACTGTTGCCCCTGCGGGGGATCGATATTTGTAATGACGATACGAAAAGCGTTATGCGCGCGAAGGAGCAGCTGTTTGTGAGACATGCTCAGAGAGACAGGGACAGAGACGGACAAACAGAGAAAGAGCGAGAGAGAGAGAGAGAAAGGGAGAGGGAGACACGCGTCGTGGTTTAGGGGCGCAGATACACCGCAGGGTTAGGGCTTTTCCCCCTATCTTCGATTCTGTCTTCCTACTCTGTCTCTCTCCTACGCACGTGCACGAGAACGTACACGCATGCGCAGTCGTGCCGTCGCACGAAAAGCGCTCGATCCTCCTGTTTTCTCGTGAATGGGCCTGTTCATGGGACTCATCGACAAAGGGGCCGGTGTGCTCGCACCAGAGGGCGAGAAGCCCGCCAATCATTACAACGACTTGATTTCTTGCTCAGCAAATATGCCCTTCCTGCCCTTTCCTGGGCAAAGCCGGCGAGGGGAAGGGACTCGCAATCGGGTTGCGGAAGCTGCTACTGTCGGTGTGATTTTTTCATTTTTCTGGCTAACTTGCCTCTGTCGATGAACCATGCCTCTCGTTGATACGAACGGATGTGGATTATGAATGGTTAAAGAGAGCGTGGGCCGAGTTTTTGAGAAAAGTCTGATTATGTCCGACGATATTCTAGCCGTACTTTAATTGGACTGAATTTATAGCAAAGCTGTACTTTTAAAAGAAACATAAATAAGACGATACAGGAGAACGTTAAAGTCGTTTCTGAACATTTCGCTCATCGCACTTTGTTCGAATGGAAATTAGAGATATATTAACTATATAATAATTTCTAGACATTAGGCAAAGTTTAGTATATGTTAACCCTTGTAAATTTTAAGACAAAACGCAATGCGTATTTTATTTTACGTGAGAATTTAACGAAACATTGGCCGTAGTATAATCTAAGGTAGATTTTCTGTTCGAAACCAAACAAGTTATATATGCCAACCGTTTCTCCTTTTTCAGAATCATCCATGAAAGTGGTTTTACACCCGAGGACTTTAAGCAGTACAGACCCGTCGTTTATAGCAACACGACGCAATCTCTAGTTGCCATTCTTAGAGCGATGCCAAACCTGGGCATCAGTTTTTCGACCAATGAACGAGAGGTAAGAGGACGCATGTCTCATAAATAAATAATCGCATATCAACACGAGTTCAGCGATGCCAGAATCAAACGAATACAACACGTCGTATCTGCAACCGTCGTTCTTTGAACCGACTATCCTCCCTCACGCATGACATCATATTCGGGACTCTTTTTAATTAAGAGCGATTTAAACGCTGATACTAAAGCAGAGACCACGGAGTGAAGACTAAACGCATGGCACACATGCTACCAGATGTCCCATTAATGTAATTTTCATTCGACTGGACATATTGCAGGCGAATGTCAACTTCTAACCTTACTTTTTGTCTTTAAATTCCGTTATCGATGCACTAAATCGTATTTAATCATGTGTTTATCTTTCGAAATTACTTTTGTTTTGTATCCTGCATACTTCGTAGTCCCTTACGTATAGTTTTGTAATTCATACTTCATTTTTACGTCATTCTAAAGTAACTGTCACGACGATGAGGGCGTTTTATATTTCACAAAGTACGCTATCAAATTGAAATAATAATTGGATCGAGGAAGTGATATTGGACATCTAGTAAAGCACGTGGAACGCGATTAGAGCGCGTCACAGTAGCAGAAGATTAAGGTCGTTGTGAAAAAAAAAACGTCAATGGCATCAAAATCTCTGTCAACGAGTTCATGATAGATTAACAAATTGGGAGTCACTGAACGGTGGCTTGCAACAGGTGAGAAACGCAATTAGTTTTCGACCGGTTATCGTTGAAAGGTTTTGTAAAATACGGTGGGTTTTTGGGCGTCTATGGATCACAGTATCGACAGTTTTTGCGCGTAACGGCAGTAGTGCATCCGCGTAATTTATGTTACAACCAATAACGATGTGTAGCCTGAAAACAAGAGCCGGACGGACCCTCGAGAGTAGGCTGATTGATCCGTCTTGTATAGACAGTGGTTGTCAGCCACGTTGATATCGAATCGTTCGCGCTCTTTCCACTAATCTCAGTACCGAGGATTAGTATGACCTCTAAATTGTCAATAACTCGTTCACTTTGCATCACTGACCTTCGATATATATCTCTGATCAAAAGGCACGAATAGAGCTTTGATTACATTTCTCAATCACAGCGATTTCTCGAGACAAACTGATGGGATTTTCAAAGAAACCGCATAAAACCTCCCAGGTTCTTGAGCAAAACTACATTTGCATCTGGATTATAAAGCCACATTGGAAATTGAAATATATCCAAGAAATGTAAAATTAAGGATGCACGATGAAGTATAAATCAAACTTTTATATCTTTATCATCAATCTTCTGATACCAAAGTATAAGTTCACTCTTTCTTAACGAACTTCATTCCGCCGCTCGATTGGATACAACTGCCAAGTTTTCGTAATATTGAAATCTACTCAGACGTGGTGTATTATTAAAATCATAATGGATTATTAAAGTCGTGACGTCAGAACGATTTACAAGGGTGTACGTTCCATAAATGAATTATCTTGACAGAAAGACAACCCTTCCGTAATTGACAACTGTGCTCAGCCTCTATCCTTGCTTTCTTAAATATAGAGAGCTCGCGATTCGCTGAACTTTCGTATCGCCGGGTTATCCTTACAGGCGGAGAAATGCCAAGTCTATTCACTTTCGACAGCAAGACATTGCGTGTCATGCTTGACGCGGCTTACCACGGTTCAACGATTATCTTCTGAATGAAGCATTCAGCGGTGAATCGCGGGAGTGCGCGTCCTGACGTGGGCAAGCCAGTTTATGAAATCGTGTCCGGCGATCTGATTCGCAACAGACGTTCATCAAGATCGTC
The DNA here is from genome assembly GCA_038496175.1 of Ampulex compressa. NCBI lineage: Eukaryota > Metazoa > Arthropoda > Insecta > Hymenoptera > Ampulicidae > Ampulex > Ampulex compressa. The sequence continues at coordinate 227,325 of JBCFXI010000208.1, read as the reverse complement.
GATGGAATTTCTCCCCCGTCTTTGGATTTAATATCTCGCGCGGAACGTCGACGAGACTCACGACTGGCTGTCCGCATACTTTTCTCTTCACGGGAGAAAGGGCCTCCCTGTAATTGACGGAGCGACGCGTTGATGAAGGAAACTCGAATTAACAGCCGGCAAAAGCAGCTTTCATAGGCGTACTTTAATGCGCACAATGCAAATAACCTCGCGGGGAGAACCGTTTGTTGTACACCGATCGTTTAACTTGTTCTCACCATTTTACATAATATTAGCATAAATGACTTTTATATTAATGCAGATGGAAGTTCTGCAAGTTTAGAGATTGAGAGAAACTTTGTTGAGGATTAATTCATGTTTTTTTCTTTTCCAAAAATGAGTTTTTGCTACGTTGAAAGGGAGGAGTATAGGTTGAGGAGTTCTTTTTGCTTTCTATTTACGATAGTACTAAGAACTTTATTTTATCGTAGTAGAAACGTGTGCGAATAGTTTACGTCAAATACGCCATATTTATTAATATAGTGATTAAGTCTGAAGTTTTGCGTGCGATAAATCGTAGGTCTTACCACTAGCACTTATCTTTCAGCAAAATTCATGGAATATGGGCAAGAGGAGCTTGCTTGGTTCCTTCCTTCCTTCCTTCCTTCCTTCCTTCCTTCCTTCCTTCCTTCCTTCCTTCATTCCAATGCTACCTCACGATCGAACTTCGAAACTAGTTACCACAAATTACCCGATGCACATTGCAAAGTGTACCACTTGGGAGCCATTGGATGAGCAGTGATAAGCTCGCACATCCAATGACGAGAAAAGTCCTCCAAATAAGAGCAAATCGCGCAATTTTTCACGCAACTGTGTTTCTTATCCGATGGCGAACGAAGCTTCGCAAAATCATTCAGCTCAGATTTTCATACAAATACGAATTTGTGATTTTCAGACGGACGCAAAAATGGTATTCGACGTCATCCAAAGAATGGAAGACACGGAACCGTTTGGCGAAGAACTCTTGGCCGCCATGAAGAGGCTGTGGGCGGATAATGGAGTACAGGAGTGCTTCGGAAGGAGCAACGAGTACCAGCTCAATGACTCTGCGAAATAGTAAGTGCTAAAATATACAAAATCGCGAGTTTTTAATTGCAGTCATTACTGCTGGAAGTAAATGATACGAGTGGCCCCTAATTATTATAATTTCCATTCAAAAGTACTGTTCGTAAGAAAATTACGGTAAACGTGAATTAAAATTCATATAAGGACAAGGCTTAATTGTGATAAATCATTTTTTTTTAATGACTAATTTAGTAAATCTATAAAATTGCAGAAAAATATTATCTTTACAAAATCAGCATTGATTGATTAAAATTTCAAGGTATGCGAAGATCGATTATATTCATAGTTCCAAGATTTTTCTATTCTTAGTTCCTTCGTTAAAACATTCGGCCACTCATTGCACAAAACTTGTCAATGAAGTCATTTCTCCTCTTAACAAGTGCCGTGCACGAAAGATAATAATCGATATAGCTATTCTGTACCTTATCTTATCTACGAGCTTTCCAAGTAGTAATCTTTTACGAGGCGCCATTCGCCTACCCGTTATTTCATTATGGAAATTAGAAAATTAGACATGCAAAACCCCGTGTACGATCGTCGTCGGTGGAGAAGCGAGCGGAGAGCGTAGACTAAATGGCGCCGGGCAAACCATATCATTAAACTAGCAGCAAAATTGATATATCATCTACGAGGTTTCTAACGATAGTTTCTCCCTCATTTCTTTTGCAGCCAAAATCGTCGAGGTATAAAAATTAATTGGATTTTTATTTTTTTTAAATCGATTTATATTTTCTGTGTCATTTGTATTTGACACTAAATTCACCAGAACATTCGAAACGACCTCTCCGTATTTCCTTATTCCAGTTTAAAGCTTTTTCGCACCAAACTCTACTTCCAAGCTCCATAAGACCAGATAGAGAATTAAGAATAAGTACTGTGATTACCATAATCATTACTTTTCATTACATAATTTCGAGCGAGGTTAGGAGGACATATTCCTTACTCGCACTTCGTTGCCTAAGTCTAAAAATTCCTCAAATCTTCGACGATGCACTTTCAGGGAATCCTTATCATTTCCTCGTGAACATAAGCAGATCTATTTACTTTTTCCTCTTTGCTCCCCTTTTCTCGAAGAAATCGATAGGCTATCTTCGTATGTCAGGACAGTGACCGATAGTTCTATCATCTAGAAACATCTAAAAATTTAAAAAACTTGACTCACAGTTTATATAAGAAAACCAGTTACGATAAAGTCCATAATTATGAAGATCGTTCTGTGATCAAAACTCCACGTTTTAAAATGCATCTGTACATTTTCCATTTGCGCGAAACGAAATCTTTGCCTGGACAGAAGTCTTTTAGCGGACGATTTTGCATCGAAACTAGCCACCGAAAGCTCGAGTGGGAAAATGAGCTTCCGAAACGGAAATCCGGCTTGTGGGGGAGAAAAGGAAGAGTTGAAAAAAAACGGGGTCAGCCCGCGGTACCGAAGGCGCACGTAATTCAACCTAAGAGTACGCAGGTGCAAGAGACTTTGACAAGACCTTGGAACGGAACGACGTTCCTCTCCTTCTTTCTAGGCAATAGCCCGCGTGATGAAAGGGGCAGTGCAGCATCGTTATACAGGGTGTTCCCCGGTGTAAAAAAAGACACTTTGACTGCGTCTTTCATGAGTCATCGCGAGGGAGAAAAAAAACTTTACTTGCGTTATAAGTAGGTCTATGACCATTACCGAGACAAGCGTCGGTTTCTAAAGAGGAACAAACGATTCACAATCAAAGTTCATATCGGGAATTTGTGACATTCTATTTTTTATGCTATTTTTTTTTAAGCGCACTACTTCTTTTTACCAATGGTTTATCTTTCATTGGTTTTCTAACAGACGATATAATTAAATCCTAACTTAGAGATGTATAGTGTATAATCAATTTTTTAAAGAAGTTTGTTAGCGAATTTATAGTTCTCTAAAATTTTTAATGATATAAAATTTGAATGATGTCTGTTTTTAACAAACAGGCTGAGTGATATAGTAATAGACTTACGTATGAAATCGGTGAATATTTGATCAAAATTAAATAACTTGGACCCCACTGTCTTGATGTTTAACCCAATAATATTAGTCTTGGACGTTTTTCCAACGGGAAGCTGAATTTATCTTCGAGTTTCAAAATGCCAACAACATTTTTTGGAAGTTCCGCATCGGAAGGATTCTTTAGCCAAGCTTGTTAAATAATGAAATCTTTTTCTTAGTTAATCTTTAATACGTAATACCTTAATTTTTTTCATATCAAACGCAGATGATTAGATTACCATCGATCGACACGTTGGAAAATAAATATTAAAGGCTTCGCCGCTCAAGAATCGATACCTTTAACCCCAGCAACGTACGAAAACGTTACACGAATATCCCCTTGCACAAGTAGCACAACAAAAATATCGTTGACGAGTAATCCAATCATCCGGTCCGTACATTTACAAACGTGCACCGCGAGTGAATCGCGAGTATAAAGTGGTCGTTCCTGTCAACCCTTTAACAAAGGCCATTATAGAAGCGACGCATTAAGCGTGATAAAGGGACGATCAAAGGAACAACAATCGACATGTGGCCTTAACTACTTAATGCCTTAACCCATTCCTTCTATGCCCCGAGAATGAAGGCTTCGTCATGAACTATCCAACGCAACGATGCTTTTTTCTTTCCTTCTTCTTTTTTTTTCTTTTTTTTTTTTTTTGCTTAAAATGGCGCCTGGAAGATGTACGCGAAGTGTCTCTTCGTTACGCGCGCGCGTGTATGCGAGGGAGAGAGTGAGTGAGAGAGAGAGAGAGAGAGAGAGAGAGAGAGAGAGAGAGAGAGAGAGAGAGACCCTGTACGGTTATTAACGTTGGGAAGGTTCGTTCACTTCCGCGACAAAGGCGTAGGCACAGGTGGGGTGAATGCGGTATGCGAAGGATTAAACCGGACCGTGGATGCTTCGTGTACATACGTGGGTGCGTTTGATAGGGATATTTTTGTAGCGCGCTAACCCCCCCCCCCGAGTATTGATTTCGCGAGGGGGAGGGGAGGGGAGGGTTAGTGGACGAGGGAGGAGTGAGCGAGTTATAATAATCAATCGTACGTGCATCTCCGATGTTTCGCCACCGGATGTGTGCTCTACGTAGGGCGACTCCAATGTATCCAGGAATTCTGCGGCACGCGACGGACGGGTTTAACCCTCTATAACCAACGATGATTCCGAAGTAACGTTCCGTTCGCGTGATCCGTCCCGAGTCAGTTTTTGCTTCAGATTCCAAGATTATTGTAAGTCATAGGATGATTCATCGATCGCGAGGCATTTCATTTCTTTCCTCATCTCGATAGCTAGAATTATCCAATGCACTTTTTATTTGAATATACCACGTATGTTGTACCTTTGAAAAGGGGATAAACTAAGCAGGGATCGATGCGACGATACGTATGCCGCGATAAAATCTAGGCAACTTCCAGAATACGAAAAAGCACAGAGGTTGATCGACTTTTCCGAGAAACGACGGTCATTTTGACTTGTTCGATAGTTTTAGTGTCGCCGGCATGCGATTACACGGAAAGGGGTTTTCACGTATATAGTCAGGCCAGTGAAATCTGGAAGAAATGTCGGTTATACATAGAGGACGCGGTATTTGCATTCGCGCACACCGTGGAACATTGGGCCGCGTGCCCACGGATTCGCGATCAGAAACGCTGGCACCGCACGCGACCTGCGGTAGTAAGTAATGCGGCCCCCGCCTCTCCCCACTGTACACTCCTGTATACCGATCCGGCGCATTTTCCAGGCGTCGAAAAACCGCAGTGGTCCGCCGCGCTCTTTCACCCCCTATCACCGCCGTTTATTTCGGACTTCTGAACATAATTTAACGCTGGAAGATCGAGTCTTTCTTAGAAAAATTGCCTCGTCTTTGCAACGATATATTTTAACGGAACGTAATTTAACGCTGGAACTACGGAAGGACTTTTTCTTAGAAAAACTGCCTCATCTGTACAACGACGTATTTTCTAGCATTTTTTAGATATTATTATTGAAGCGTGTAGATGATCAATTGTGCTGATTTACTCATGTTTGTTTTTTATCCTTTATTTTTTTTTTTTTGAAGATGAATGTCGTGGTCTATGTGTTTTTATATACAATGCCTTGCCTTTGAAAGGAAAGGAAATAGTTGAGTATCAGTAATGGATCTCTCGACGACTAGCGAGTGGCCTTTTTGATTTATAGTAACCCGCGAATGTGGAGTAAAACGATAGCTGGCTTAGGGTAAAGCACGTAAACGGTACGTTACATTAAAGTCACCGTGGTTTATAGAGGGTTAACCCTCCATTAACCCACATTTCTGCCAGATTTTAACGCCCTGGACATATCTAATCTTGACTCTCTTGTAACCTTGTATTATAGGAGAAAACAGAGAAGCAGGTATATAATTGAGAGCAGTTTGTTTAGGCAGTATTAAGGTAGCTCGTTGATTTACAATAATATGTAAATTCCAAAGGAAACAACGTTTGGTTCCTGATCAGGTATAAAGATGATAAAATACGTGGAAGTTACTGTGCGTTATGAAGATTTAACTTTTTTTGCGCTTTAAATGGAACTGTAATTTACAACAGAACGGTTTTCTTGCTCTGCGATCTCTTAATCTGTCATTACAGTCGACGCGTATAACGAAATTTGAAGAAGTAAAATACTAAATTCTAAATCAGCATTACAGGTATACGCACATCTATATGTGCATAGGACATATAGGACATAGAGTCCTTGGCACACTGTATTCTTTATCATTTCCACGGCACTTTCTAAAAAACCTCCGACCAACCCACCCGAACACGATGGACACATTAATGCAAACTAACTATACGTATCGCGTAAAAGAAACATTTACATCATTCATACAAACTCGTTCCACTCAGTTTAACACTATTCCTACCACGACCGGTCAGTGATTTCTTTGAAAAATCGTAGAACTTTGAGCCGCGCTCACTTCTGAGATTTTTCATGATTTTCTCGCAGCGTACGGATCGATAAATTATCGACATTTTTCCTTCATCCTCTTTTTCTGTAAGGATACATTTAGTACACTTAAATCCGTCTACAAAATGGCTGGTAGGAATAGTATTAACAATGATCCATCCACTCACAATACTATCCAAACAATTATTCAACGAATACAATACCAAGTGATATAATAAAAGTTCGATATCGATATCGAACAAGATCGAGATCAAACCTCGTTAGAGATCGACACTGAAACCGAATCGTCACCGTAGCATCGGTACGACCGTGCGTCGATATACGGCTACCCTTATACATTCAATCCCGAAGTTCCAACGATATTGCTGCACGTAGTTCTCTGCACCACCCCCCAGGTCCTCCCCTACGTGGCATCCTCGAGGAAGACTTCGACGATATTCCTCCGAATTCGAATCTCGAAATTCGGATTGCTTTGTCCGGGCCAGGCAGGGTGAACAAAACGGCGAGGCTCGGGGCATTGGAGTAGGCCAGAAAAGGGAGTATCACGGTGGAGGGGGGAATTTGAGGGAAGAAGTCGAGCGAGGGCGTTAGAGGGAGGATGTAGTGGCGCTGACGGGGTGGCCGGGGGATGGAAGGAGGAGGAGGGGGGCGGGGGGCGAAACGAACGGGATATATGGAGCCTAGAGCGTAAAGTCTCTCTCTCCCTCTGTCCGTCCTCCTTCCTCCTCCTACTTCCGTTCTCCCTCGTATTGATCGGCGATGACGTCACGCCACGCCCGTGTCACGTGGCAAACAAGATGGCTGGCGTTATTCCTCCGCGTACCTTCCCCACCCTTTTGCAGCCGCTCTCCACCGGGGTTTCTCTCTTTCTCCGGCAGCGAGGAGCCGACCTTACCTCCCCCGAGGGAGGAAGATCAGCCGAGGGTCGGCTGCTCTCGGCCACCGCCGCGTATCGTCCACAGATTCCAGATACCGGCGAAGCTCCTCCTCGATTCCGGGTTAGCCGCGTCTCACGAGGGTAACTTCTCGAGGCTGGCGGGTCACCGATTTCAAGGGAGCACGACGTGTGTACCGTCGACGGGCGTAAACGTAATCGTAACAGTGGATGGCATAGGAGGTTTTGAGAGAAGTGCATACAAAGTTTGGAAGGAGCTTTTAGTCTGGGGGATTCCGGCGGTGGTTGTGGATTCTCCATTCGACGGTGGCTGTGGCTGCAGGCATAAGAGAGTTCCCTCTCAAAATTCTCTGGCTATCCGTGGTTACGACTATGGATTAAGCTCTATGGAGATGTGGTTCTATGACCCGTTTAAATTTCATTGCTATCGACGAGGCCATTGCGAAGTCCTGAAACTTCCGTTATTGAACTCACCCCTGTTTATCTTCCTGGTTCGATACTATTTCTTAGGGGGAAAGGGGGATGGAGTTTTCAACTTCCATTACCGGACTTGAATCCCGGCCAATGTTTTTCGGATTAAAATCTCCTTTAACGCCCCTTGTTATTTATTCGTTTATCTCGTTTCATCAGTGACCGTTCTCTGGCATTGGATCACCTTTTATTTTTTATCGAAACTAAACTTCATTTGGACGTAACTTTCTCGTAATCAAATATGGAGATTCAGTGGTGGAGAATTTACTCGATCGGCGGACAAGATTTTTTAACGATGCTGCTTGAACCTAGATTTCCACAGTAAAGATCTAACCTTCCATCCTCTATGGAGCTGATAAAAACCATCTTTTTCGCAGGAAGACCAATGGTCCATTTCTTTCGTAAAGAGCGTCGAGCCATTTAGAAAAATGGCACTACGTAATTCTTCTGAAAGAACACCAACCACTCCTCCCCCCGCGCTGCGCGTCGCACGTCGCGTGCGTTCATTATCGGCGCATTTCGAAACCGAGTGTATTCTGGGCACACAACCGCGGTTGCTGACACGGTAGATCGATCAGGTTTCTCCGAATAATTTAACGGCCCTACCCGCCTGCTGAATCTTTCCACGAGGGAGCCGTTCCTCGTTCCACCCACCAAATATTCTGCGATCGAGCCATTTTTAACGATTTCCTTCGACTCTAAATCCATGGCTATTATCGGCCAGTCAAATAATGGCAGGAAGTATAAAGCATGAAAAAGTTTATTGCGCTAAATCCTCTATTTCGGATCGCGTTGATCATAGCTTTAAATCGTATCCGGTTTTCGTTATTCCGCGGATGCATTACGTTAATATATTTGTCGCGCGAATAAATGAGAGCAGGAAGGATAAATGATGGAAGAGAATAAATATAAGTTTCAGTTTTTGACGATTTGGTTCGAACTATTTGCAACGTCTGTCGTTTTGATTAATCGCTAAATGAAATGAGAAAGCGATTGGATCGATGGTCCTGAATATTCATTATATTTTATTGCACATAAGACACTTGAGCAATAAAGGACTTTAAATGCTTTAAAAATGGGGACTATTATACGTAACAAGCGGCGAAAAAAGGAGTATTAAAAGTGAATGGCAATAATTTGTATCGTAGCACGTACTTATCGATACAACCTATGCCATGATACGCTTACAACTTTTAGATATGGCTACGAATAAAGTAATCGTTAAGTTTTAGTGCCATACCGTCATGTTTTTCGGCTGGCGAAGTTTTGTTCAAGGTAGGATACCAACGTTGTCCGTGGTGGCCCGGCTACTTGTTGCGAACCGCGCCCTAACACGCGAGAGAGCCTTAGATATATTGCACAGCTTGTACACTCTGCACTTGCCCTGGCCACCTTCGAACTTTGTATCAAGTATACTTCATTATAACGTGCTTCAGTCAAAGTCTTTCTACGATCGTCCTCCAATCGTCGCGCATGTTTGCCATGCAAATTTCGCCGAAATATCGTCGTTAATGACCAGAGTAAAGTGTCGCTGTAATGGCAAACCCATCGTTATATCAATTTTACACGCGCTTCTAATCCTCTTTTTTTCTCTCTCTCTCACAATTAGTACAAGTGGTTAGCGTTATTTTATACCATTTTTTTTTTTGCTCAAACCTCATCCGGTTTAAATATTATGAGTTGGCGCATATCATATTCAGAGTGATACTTGGTGCACATCAGTGGCTCCTAAAAGTTCCCTTTGAATTAAGCCAAGAAGCGACTTTTGTCAGAATCTCCTCTTTGTATGCTGCGAAGATAATCGGCTCGGGCTGAGCGATTAAAAGTCGCCGTCCGTTTCATAATGATATTTCTTACGGGTTTGCGAGCTAGAATAATCTTGAATAGTGAATATCCCTTTGGTAACGTTCCTGCCATGCGCCCGGGATGACGGATGAATCCTTTCGACTTTGTAATCGCCTCCCTTTGTGAGCGACGGCAACATTAAGTTCCTGGTCGGGGTACTTTAAAGGAATCGCGCACGGGCGCGACGATAATTCTCCGGGAAGGAATTTTTGCGCGCATTTATTTCGCTGCGTCTTTCTTTCAGGAGCATTTTTTTTACACGCAGTGCGATCCAAGTAATTTTTGAGAGAATGCTGATCGAGGAACGTCTACTTTACGTTCAGTACTTTGTCGCGATTCTCTCCAAAAGCGTTGACCAACGAAAGCCTTTTTATAAGTTGACGCATACGCTGAGGTGGCGAATTAACTTCGACTTCTCTTCCGCGTTTTTTGACGATTTTAATCGATAGTTCGACTATGTCTATTTCTACGCTTATTAGCTGCGCAGTCTTGCAACTTTTTTCCTTGAATTTTACAGTTTCCTCGATGATCTCGACCGACTAGGAGCGAGAGAGTATCAGCCAACGGAGCAGGATATTTTAAGGACCCGAGTGAAAACGACGGGAATCGTGGAGGTCCACTTTTCCTTTAAGAATCTTAATTTCAAGTGAGTACACCTGTCACAAGTGCTTTCGTTAGTAAAGTTCTAAGCTCTTACATCAGCACGTAATATTTTACGCGGTGTTGGCCATTTGAAACCTAGCTTCTATTTCCAAGCAGAGTGTTACATTGATTCAAATCCCGCAGCAATTAACCCGCATACAAATCCTTGATAAAAAAAAAAACTTCCTTTATAATATATTTCTAACACCATTTTCCATAAAGTATTAAATCCTTTGGGAAAATTACTGAGTAATCAATTAAACGTGGCTATAAAAATGTAGTAGTCAAATATCGACTTTCTACGGCCGTATCTCAAGTGTTGCAAAAATAAATCGGCGGGCACAAATAAAAACGCGAGTGACATGCAAAAAACAAAGGTGGGGAAGGGGGATGGGAAAAAAATTCAGAATGCAAGCAAAAGATATAACGAAGCAATTGTGCAGCTCTGAAATGCCGATGAGGCCGGCTTATATATTCCTTTCAGCGGACATTGCTTTCGTCGATGCCGAAGGGACCGCAATAAAGATGGCATTAATCATGCGCACTTGCCGCTGTATGCTTACTCATTCCCGTAATCTCGTGACTGCGGCACTCCGAGATACGAGTCTACATTGTTATGAATGGTGTAAGCGTGAATCATTGCCGCGATAATTCAAGCATTTGCTGGAAACGAGAAGGCAAATGACTTTGCGCCAGATGATCGTGCCTTTGGGCCATTTTTAATCGTCTTTCCTCCTCTCAACGCCAACCTCACCTCTCCACCCTTCAACGGCGCTCACGAACAACGCCGCGCGTCCGATATTCCTACTTCTGGTCAACGATTATTAATTATCATATTACAGAGTACCGTGGAATATGCGGTGCATAATTGTATTGTAAAGTGCGCGCTCTCTAAAGGTCATTCGCGATAACGTTGTTTAAAGTTTGCTACCCGAGTAATTGGACGTTTTACAGGGAAAGCGTTATCGAAGTAGCGCCATGTTGTTTTCTAGTTGGGTGTACGTAAAGTTGCTTTGAATATTTTTGAGCAAGTTTCATGCGCAAGTTCGATACTTGTATTGTGGACTTACACTCGCCAATGCCGATAGCTCCATTGCATGGGGTAAATGTACGTTTTATCGTGAGAAACGGAAGGCCAATTAGTTTGCAATTGGGCTGATGTTCTCCGTCGTATCGTTTATAGATTGTTCGACGTGGGCGGTCAGAGGAGTGAACGTAAAAAGTGGATACATTGCTTCGAGGATGTGACTGCGATTATTTTCTGCGTGGCGATGTCGGAGTACGATCAGGTTCTTCACGAGGACGAAACGACGGTAAGAAAGTGTTTCTCTTCTATGAATTATTAAGCGCTTACGCGATGATTCGAGAGGGATGTACACGAGTCATTCCAAACGACTTCGACATATGTAATGTCGCGTGTTACCATTTCGGCCATTTTTCGCACGTTTTTTGTAAAGCCTAATAATCGTAAAGGACGTATTATACAGCAAAAATGAGCGTCATATTTCTTAAGCACTTGTCAAAGTGGTCTGACAAATTTATGCTCTGCTGTATCTATTAATTCGATCTGTAAGAAGTCTACACTGAGGACTACATACTTTTCTTGCTGCACGATTCTATTTACATTGACCATTGATATTAATCCTACAATCTCCATAGATAACAGTATTACTACACAGTAATAAGCATGTAATATTGAACTTCTATATTTTGTGCTTCAAGAAATACGCGCCTTCGAAAAGATATTTTGAATCTTATCAGGTTCTCCCGATTTCTCTCAACTATCGAAATTTCGATATCACGAAAGACCTTATTCTCTGAAACTTTGATGAATTATTTCCTTATCAAAGGTGTCTATCCGACGGGCATCACTTAAGCGAGCCTTGCTCAACCGTCGCTGAGAATATTTTTCAGAAGATATTCACCGTATCATTCGACACGCGGTCAGTGACCCTGTTTTGCCCCCGCGGCCGTTTTAGAAAACTTATTTTAAGTACTGTTAAGACGTTATATCCGATAATCCCTTCACCGCGATTTTTTTTTGTAAGTTGTAGGTACATTCTCACGTTTCAATAAACGTTAAACTGTCAAGTGTCATATATTCCTTTTTTTTTTGCTACTTACACGTCGTTGACCGGTTGCCAGTTAATCTCGTTGCGGCAAATGCGCACTTGATTCAATTAATTACTGCGTGAGGTTAACCGGTCGTTCATTCTAGAAGTGATATCTGTATTCTTTTTCTCTTTTTTTATTATCCTTTATTTATGTAATCAATATATTTATGGGAAGGATGATTTACAAGAATACCGTTGCGTTTTGTTCTGAGTTTTGTTCTTAAAAGAAATCGAATGATATAATATAAATATCGATCAAAATAAAGGTAACTCCTGGTATTTTATTTTATCAATATTTTTTATTCCACGTTTTTCCAGTATATAGAGTAACAGTGGAATAATTGATAATAAGAAACGTATATTTGTAGTGAATTGATTTTTTGTGATGGTTTACTTGCAAAATGGACGTTTAGAAATATTCTTCAATTGTTTGAAATTAGACGCAGAATATACGGCGAGGATCGCGAATAATGTGTTAATATACAGTTATAAGGGGTAAGAATTCGGCCGAGCTGTTTCCAAAGTTAGACGTAATTGGTTTTGCGGATAAGCCAGTCATTTATTCGCCCAAGTCAGCGATTCTCTGCCTCTCTTTATGGTATTAACATAATTAACTTAGTCTTATCTAGGTAATCTTTGAAGTGGAAGAATTAATGAAAAAATTCCTGTTGTTCTTCTGAAATTACTGTCCCAATCTTGATACGGCCATCTCGACCTTCTATACGTTGTTAATGTAATTAATTTTGCCTTATCTGCACGGTGTTTATATGAAGGCGGCTATTTTTCATGTGACTTTTTATCCCTCTGAAGGCAATTTCGCGCAGAGATATCTAAAAAGAAATTCGTGGTTGGTCACGGCTCGTACCTGCTTTGGTATAAATGTCTCTCGAGTTAAAATGAGGTTTTTGTGATTATATGATTATTTATTAATTCCTTGATAGAAGAAAAAATAGGTGTTAAATAATACTATGGGAAAACAGACTTCTCTTCTGGAAAATAAATGAGCTCCTGACGTCTCTCACAATTTAAAAAATGACCTAATACATGTTTCTTCCTACGGTACATTTTAAGACAAATTACTATTTGTAGGTAATATTTCTCTATTACTCACTTTTATTATCTCACGAAAGTTACGGATTTATTCGCTGTCATAACGGACTTACTCTTATATGTAGATTTATTTTGTTTTTGAGCGTAGAAATTCTGTGGAGATTTCTCTTTTTCGAGTGGCTCGTTTTTCAATGTACAATCTTTTTACATGTTTCAAGGTTTTAAAAACTATATTTACATGCAAATATACCTACTGTGATTATCTTTATCTCAAACCATCCAACGGATGAACGTGAGATACGATCTTCACTCCGCTACGCTCTTTTGACCAAACTTAAAGGATGATATTCTATATGTCAACGTTATGCTAACGCTTAGACACCGTTGAGCACTACAGACGAGCACTCAATTTTAATACCAGACACTAAATTGTTTGGAAAATAATATCATTTCGATGATAAATGAAAATTATAATAAACGTAGATTGCAATAAAAATCTACTTCCTTTTTATCATAACTATTTTTATAAGATACACAGATACGTTCAAACAAAGCTACGCTACAGAGTACATTGCAAAAATTTGCTTTAGCAAGGAATACAATGAATATTCCAGACATTTTCACAAGTTATATCATTTTCTACTATACCGAGCAGGGATGGAAAATTCGTATAAATAGAAAATCGTTATGTTCCTTATCCGCTCAACGAGAGACATTAGAAACTTCGCAATATCCGCGAAGAGTTTCAACGCTCACAATGTATCCGCCTAGTTTGGCACGGTCTTCAATTTACGCGCGGCCCGGTCATGGGCGCCAAATAAATCAATGAAGTTCGAGTGTGGTACATGAATGAGACGCCGTATACGAATTAGGAGCGAATAAACGTAGCGAACGGAATGTAAGTAGTCAGAGTTTCAAAGAATCAAGGGATCAACTGCCGAGGTCAGTGCACGTGGGAAGGCTTCATTCAATTCTGGGTGCAGTGCATAGTGACACGCACGTCTTCTTCCCATGTCACCGTGTCAATTGACGCCGTAGTATTACGCCTTATTGATTGCACGCTCACTTTGATGTTCAAACCACTCATCCCCGTGCTTTGAGAAGACTCTCGATCTTCTTACCGCCCTCGACTATGAAACAAACGTAATTGATCAACCCACCAAATTAGCCGCGCGCATATTTTATCCGGATAATTCCCCTCGATCAAAGGCACGGAAAATGTTTGTCAAGGCTGAAGTGCATATCGATATGCATCGCAAGAGCTTGGGAGCTCGCGATGCAAATAGGTACGCCTTTCGGCAGGATGTATATAATGCATCGTCTAAAACAAATGTGGCTTTCGATCCTTTCGCAGAACCGAATGCAGGAGAGCTTGAAGCTGTTCGATTCGATCTGCAATAACAAGTGGTTCACCGACACTTCGATTATTCTCTTCTTGAACAAGAAGGATCTATTCGAGGAAAAGATTCGCAAGTCTCCCCTGACGATCTGCTTCCCCGAATACGCAGGTGAGTATTTCCCCCTCTTCGTTTCAGTCTTCAACTCGTACACGAGGATTCGATCAAAATTCCATCGCTTTTTGTTGTTTTAAATAAAGTATTCAGCAACCGCAATTCTCGAAACGCCGTACGATCAATCTCATCTACTATCAATTCACTCGCGCTGCAAGCACGTCGATCGTAATTTAAAAAATTATACGAATTTCACGAAGATCGAGGTGCGTACGGGAAACCTTTGCAATTGTCGGATTAGGCGACTGACCGAATAAAAAAAAAAAAGGAGGAAAAAACCCTTCGATGAGGGTAAGACGCACGGTTGTTGCAGGCGCACAGGACTACAGTGAGGCGGCAGCCTACATCCAGGCACAGTTCGAGGCGAAGAACAAGTCGACTACAAAAGAGATCTACTGCCACATGACTTGTGCCACCGACACAAATAACATTCAATTTGTGTTCGACGCAGTCACAGACGTCATTATCGCCAATAATCTGCGTGGCTGCGGTCTCTATTAGGCTAATTCTGTATTCTACATTAAGCGCAAACGATGGAAAATGCTACCGGACGGGCAACGTTTTTCAAGGCCGGGGGCTCGTTTCGGTGCCGCCAGGACACCAGGTGCGTCTCGTTACCGGTAACGAGACGGCGGATGAACACGAGACTCGAACCTTCGAGGGTTGGCGACCACTTAAAAAGCCGTCAGATCGGCCTCCTTCCTTCCCAGGAGCAGAAGACGAGCTCCTGGGGAGGGGGTGAGCTCGTTCCTCGTCCGGACGACTGGCGGTACACCTTCGAGCGGAGCAATACGGGAGGAGCATCGGGCGGGAAAGCGGAAGAAAGGGAAAACTTCGCGGAAAACCGGACAGATCGGAGGAGGTCGCCGGAGTATCGAGGACAATGGAATCTTTTTCTCGTGGCTCGAAGAGAAGTATTCGCATCGCTAATAAAACAACCGGCGGGAGAATTTCGAGCAAGAACAAGTTCGACTTTTCTTCGAAACCGGAAGGAGTCCTTTGCTAAACGGAAGGAACTTCGAGGATGAAAAGAAGGGTAAAATGCAAACGGGAATAAGAGCGAATTATCGACGGTATACAAGTTACGACCACCTTCATTCTGCGGCGAGCAAATTCAACGAGCTTTGAGTACGAAGGACAAGGGATCGAATGAGAGTTTCCGGGAAGATACGAATAAGCTCGATCGTCCCCGACATTATCATAAGGACTCGTAGAAAGCCAATTTATCGAGGCACAGCGGCTGCGCGTCATTCCGCGGCTGGTAACATGGATTTTTCGATTCGAGGGAAACGAGCGGAAGGGAAGAGAGAAGAAAATGGAGAACCTCGATCCTCTTCAGGGACTGTCGGAAGCCGGAAAGGGAAACTGATTTGCCGAGGGGTGCAAGGCCGAGAGAAAAATTGCACTCCAAGTCTCGTGTTCGTCCCTCGTTACCGTACGAGGAAGTCTGTCGGCGGTTAATCGAAACGGGTCGGCCGGTTCAGCTGCTGGTACACGCTGCTCGCGGGTACAAAGAACGCGTATGGGCATGCGCACTAGCGCGTACGTGCAGGACTTAGGAGACGCAGGGGGAGCACCCGTGCGCGGCACAATGCGCGCGAATTAGAGCCCAGTTCTTTAATTTTCTTCCTTTCCTTCTTCTTTCTTTGACGATCCTCGCCACCTTCGCACGCACACGACCAAATTAACTTCCGCAAAGGTCTCTGGATCGTGGATACGGCGCCTGGTGGGATTTACCGATCGGCGCCCCGTTGGCAGAGGTGATCGTTAAATAACCTCAAAAAAAAAAATGCGGAGCTTGCAGGATATCGCATCGAGCTTCGTCACGGCAGATATCCAGGTGAAGCATTTCTTCATCGTACCCTCGACGTCGATCGCTTTCTAGGTTCCTCACTTTCACAGCTATCGCGGCCAAAGGGCGTCGACGTATATGCCCGATGACGATTTGTCAAGGGCGATCGGTGAAGCGAGATTCGTGCGGTTGGCGAGAGCTAGTCGATCGTCGAGCGATTACGGTTTACTTTCCATTATCTTATCCGCAGGAGGGAAAAAAAAGGGGGGAGGGCGTTTCTTGGCGTCTTGGATGAAGTACGCTTTGCTTACTGTCTTCTCTTTGCCACGACATGCACACGTATACACACGAGACACACGCACAAGGAAATGCGCGCATAGGATAGATAGAGAATCGGGGGCTCACGAGACCGTTAACGCCACACGCACACACGTACGCACCGTCGCGGAAATCCTAAAAACGTATTTTTCTAAGTACTTTATTTCCCTTCTAATTTTGTATGGATGTATCGACAATACCGTTAAGTTCGGGGAACGACGGGGAAGGGGTGGGGATTATGGGGCGTAATAGCGAGGCATGCTCGTGTGGGACCTTACATTGGACGCGTATATACGTGACGTTCGGGGACTAACGTTAAGCTCGTCGCGCACAATCGTAACTTACTCGCCTATCTCGCATAAGTCGTATTTTACGGGGAGAATTTCGTTCTTGGAGAAAAAAAAGAGCTTCGCGAAGGGACGCGTTTCTTTCTCCCTATATTTTAATCTTTATCGATTGCAAAGGACCCATTGCAAATTCAATTTTCTGGCCAAAAGGCATCGCAAGGTAGCTTTGTTTCCGAGGACCTTTTCGATGGAATCCCTTTCGAGTCAGCGTGAGACTCGATAAAACATTACAGGTAAGCGCAGATTTAAAGGATTAACAGGAGCATTCCTCACTTCCTTTGGCAGCACACTGTCCTGTAGAATATCGATTTTCGTGCAAAACCAACGACGCGCAAGTTCGATAAGTTCGTTCCCAAGGACCTCCCCAATGTAATCCTTTCGAGTCATCGTGAGTTTCTTCTGGTAATAAAGGGGTCGCAGTTTCTTGCCAAGAAGATCGTAGCGTATAGATCGATTCGATAGCCTGGCAGATTTCCAAGGGTGTCCGAACGCGATGTAATCATCGTACCCAAAGTGCTTTTAGGGTACATTCGATAATCTCCCTTACCAAGGTGTGATCCGTGGTGATGTATTTTGGAAGTTATCTCTAGTAGACATTATTGCATGCCTTTCTTGCTAAACGAAGTGTCCCGATATCGACTTTGACTCGGGCAGTGTCTTGGCGCATCTTTCAAAGCGCATTATAGTGATCAAGGAAATCCAGTCGAGGTATGAATTTTGAGACGAAAATTAACGCTTGCCCTTGGAAGTGACATGGATTTAACAGCCTTTTTCCATTTTAATTCTCTAGGAGGACCGAAAGGGGGGCGACATTTGGGTCCGACGAAGTGGTCGTTTTTAAACCGAGTCACGTAGCTACGCGCACGAATGAATGGCATTAGGGGTTAAATATTTCTACCGAAACCAAAAAGTAAATCTCAAAGAAACGTACCAAATAGCACGTGCCAATGTGCATGACGTAATTTTAGTCGTGGGTTAAGGTGTATAAGGAGCACTGTTAATCCGTGCCCCGTGTTTTATTTTTCGTCGAGAACGACGCAATGACGAGGCTGAACCAGTTAGGATCTATGCGTAGTAGAGCCGAGGGAGGTATCGGCTTTCCAGGGCCGATCGGTCTTCATTAACCAAAGCTGAATCGAAGCTAGCGTAGGTTGGGATTTATTTAAATTAAGGGACTTTATTTAAATCGAGGAACGTATTTAAATCGTCGTTTTATCGTTGGATTCCACTACTTCGGATCGTTTTCTTCGGTTTGCACGCAGATAACGTTGCATGGTGAAAGGGATGAAGGGTGAAAACCGCGACCATTCGAGTCTTTCAAATCGCTCTTAAGTTTCCATCGTTATCACTGCAGAGCCAGGGAAGGAGGATTCGATTCTCAGAGAAATCGAGAATCGAGGTTGGCTTTTCTCTGCACTGGTCGGGCATCGTAAATTCGTCGCAGGCACGGCACACGCCCCGACGATCGATGTTGGACACGATGGGAGGAACCCATGTATATGGTTCGATCACATAATACCCGAACCTGCACCGCAAAGCGTTCTGCGTCAAAAAGAAAAAGAAATTCATTTCAATCGCGCACGAAAGTAATGACTTTTTATACAAAGTGCTTAACTCGAATACGTTACATTAAGCTCGTCTCCGTTCTCCTCTACGTTCGATTAAAAAATATCGAGAGACCTGCGTAGTTCGAGTATTACATGAACGAACCGTACGTAAGCGAAGTAGCATAACGAGAGGTCTTACGGGACATCGGCCGAGCGCTGAGGATAATATGTGTTGTTTTAAATGCGGGGGCGGGGGTGTATGAATATATTTGTAAGAACCTATCGATTACGACCGCGTTAGTAACTTATAACAAATTAACGTTAAAGCGCTAAGTAATGTTTCTGTGTACACGTGGGAAAGTAATTCCGATATAACTTAACTGGGAGGTGAGTGTAACGGGGGAAAAGGAAAACCGTCGGTTTGTGCATCTCGAGGAAAAGTTCATCGATCGATGCTACGAGCAGGGAGGAAAATTCGTCGATCCGAGGACTTTTGCCGAATGTTGCGCCGGAGCAACGTGAATCTGAGCTCGTCGAGAGAGAAAGGGAAAGAGAAAGAGAGAGAGAATGAGAGAATGTAAGATAGAAAGAGAGAGAGATAGTAAGAGAAAGAATATTCCCCTTTCCCGGTTTTGAAGACGCGGCTGATTTACGAACGCAACAGGCCACCTCCGGACTCTCCTTTCAAGCCGACGCCCACCAAGCGCCTGGCTCCTATTTTCGCTCGTATCCGGATGATTTGCATTAGTAGAATAAAGCCCCGCCGCATACACGCGAAGCAACGTATCCTTTTCGCAATGATTTACATTTTCACACCGACATATCTTCGCCTCACGCCTCTCAAAAGCCATGCCTCTTGCGATTACGCATGAAAATCTGCACGCTAGGTATCGTCCTTGTAAAGCCTTTTTACATTTATATCATAGAATATTTATCAACGTTCTCTTAGATATAAAGATTCTTACGTACTACGTTTTACCAAAAGGAAGAAAAAGAAGAGAGAGAGAGAGAGTGAGAAAGAGAGAGAGAGAGAAGCATCACGGTCTTTCAATTATATACCGTCTCCCTCGATGACCGAGTTAGATCACCTAGACGATAATTACGATCGAAAGAGTCATCATCTTCATAAATTATAACCCGTAATCGTTCTCGTATGAATCGCTCCTATTTCGAGGAATCGTCTTAACGCGCTTACCGATCGACAAATTAGCGAAGCCTCTCTCCTTACGCGATCCTCTTAAATGGCAGTTTATAGGACATCTATCGGTTTTTCCTAGAGAAAGGGGGTTTGTAACGCGTATTTATCGAAGGGAGGACCACCGTTCTCGTTGTACATTATAGCTGGCGATAAGGATCGTTGGACGTGAGGCGTCCTCGCGTCAAGGCAACTTCCTTGTCGCGATCGACCAGTACCACCGCGTACTCCCTATTCTCCTCCCTCTCGGCGAACTTCGCGATGTTTCACGTTCCTACGGCGGCCCCCCGCGAAGAAAGGGAAGAGAGATGTCGACCTCCCCTCGAGTATCTCGAGTCTCGCCAGCGAGAGAGCCCGATCGCGAGCGGAGAAGTGTGCGCTGCTCTCGGTGCAAGCTTCCACGTCGCTTCGTTCCCCACGATTGCAACCGCGTCGATTTCCTGTCCGAGAAATTGGACGCCGCGCGTCGGACTTCGCCCGATTCGCTCTCGATACGGCGACACTAGTGCGGACGATTTCGACGCGCGGAAACAGCCCTTTCGAATGTTACGTAGGACATACCGTCCAAGAAAACTCGAGAACACAGTCTATCCTGTGGATTCACCATATTGTTTTTACAAGTATCGCGCTGCTATTCAAGGATATACATGGTACTGGTGAAAGCAGCGAGTTTGACGAAATTCTTGTAACGTTGGCGGTTTATTTAGCGTTGATACTTTCACGGGATTCCCGAGTAATGATTTTCGATAGAGCCTGGGGAGGTATGCCGATAATTGTCTGCGTGGCTTTAAGTAAAGGATATTGGATTTAGGAGAGGAATTTTTATTATGCACAGGCTCTCTTTCGTTCGTCCTCGACCCTTTCCAGCCCGATGATGCCATTTGGCATCGTCCGTATAATCTGCCTCCATTGATCAAGTACCTCTAAATTCTTTTCCTTCGAAATATAATTTTCTAAAAAATCATTTCGGCTGGGAGGGGTCAATGTCAAACTGGAATCGAATATGCGTACTTGAAACGAGGAAAAAATGGGAGGGAATTTTCTCCATCGACTAACGCGTCACCCGATAGGCTTGAATCGATCCTGTCAGCGTCGACGATTCAAGTCCGGAGCGACCAGAAAATGTGCACATATAGGATTACGAAAAACCGCGGGGCACTCCTTCGTTCCGGGAATAACTTTTAGTCGGCTCCACGTTATCCCTATGACCGTTCGGAGCTTCGAGCTGATGGATCTTCGCGAATCTTCGACATCGGCATCCTCGTCGATCGTGAGAGAGTTATCGAGAAGCTGCGAGCGAATCGCCAGTATATTCGCGGCCGAAATCGAGGCAGCGGGGCAAGGGAGGAAGCGCGCGAGTGGTGCAATCGAACTTAAAGATGGCGATCGCCAATCGCCAAGAGGTTTAATCCAGCAGCTGCACTCCCTTGCACTTCCTTATATCGCTATTTTGTATTTACTGTCCGTATCGTTGGCGTTCTTAGCTGTACTAGCGGTAATATAGTATTATTGATTATCACCATGGTTGCCATATTATTGTAAAATTAGCTTAACTCAAGAGCCCGTAGTTATCGTCACAAATAATATATGAGCATAGTGGTACGGATTAGTTGTTATACCTAAGTCATAATTATATATATAGCCTTTCTAGTCACATAGTCGAGGACGAAAGCGCAACGGGCGAATGGGTCTGCACGTACGTATCCACGCATTGTGTGCATCGTAATATGTCGCTCGCGCGCATATCGGTTAGCTTTTCCAGACAGGGTGTGGTCCTCGAATCTCGAGGGGCGGAGCTCGATGATTTCGAGGAAACGACTTTAATGTTAACGTGCGCTGCGAGGGGATCGCCGATCGAAATCTGCCAGTCGCTATGTACACCTTCGTCGCTCATCGTGAATCTCTCCGACTGCTCGGCATCGCGAATTGCGAAACTCGATCGGCGATTTCCGTGCAAAAATCTAACGTATCGTAGGAAGGAAATCGCTGGTTTTCGAGAAGCCACCCAGAAGAGGATAAACGAAGTGGTTGCACAGAAAATTGAGTCGCCCGAAGATTACGGTTTTATATTACGATGCCTTATGTCTGGCTCGACCCGACAAATCGACCACATCACGATGCGCCGGGGATTTTAGCTCGTTAATCGGATAATTTCCTCCACTGAAAAGCATCGAAGATCCTTGCCTAAATTCATAAGTAAATAGACGAGAGAATCTAACCAGCTAAAATCCTTTCACAGCGGATATATATACATAAGGCAAACAATACGTTCACTGTTTCTTTCCAAGCACAAGAAACCTTCGCTGTCAGGCACAATGGTTTGTTTAAACCGCGATGACATTTAAGAACACCGAGTGTACCTCATCGTCCGACAAATTAAGAAAAATCCCGCTCGAGTTCTGTGCAACGCCGCGTATTACGACACGACAGGCGCGAAAACCAGAAGTATCGATGGCTCGAAATCGTTTTTAAGTTGAAAACCGTTAGGCAGTTACGTTGCGACGATCGACCCTCTTACGATTTACATCCGTTGTTTGATCCGTTTCCATGGCAACGGAAGGAAGCATTGTAATCCTTCACCGCCCCGCTTACCCGCTACGATCGACGAGCCTTGATTAACCTTTAAAGGAGAGAGCTAAAGGCTCGACATTCGACGAACGAAAACTCACTGGCGCGTAGAGGGTCGACAAAGGGCGTATGCACGAAGCTCTCGTTCGCGCGCATCTACACGGAGGGCGTATAATTACTAAAGGAAACCAAGATCGCGACGTGGGAGCCCAGCTGCATCCTCGAAAGATCGCGCACCTATGGCCAAAGGACAACACGGAAGGGCCAGTTTTTCAAGGCACGGTCTCCTGCGAAGACCCACGTACAGTTCGCGTCTTGCTCCGTTCTGGCGTTCGATAGCGAAGCGATAATGAAGTTGCGCCGCCGGCAGCCACGAAATACATTCGCTATGCACTGTATTGTAACGTACTTTCTATCATTACGAGTGGATAAATAAAGGGGAAGCAGTAAATCGGGGAAGGGGGGGGGGGGAGAAAGGGGAGAAGGGCGAGAAAGAGAGGGGCAGGGTGGGGTAATTATAGTGTTATATCGTAATTATAATGATTAATGGTAACATAATGATTATAATATACTGATAACGATAAAGAAAATAATAACGTTTAATTGACGATCAATAATCAAGAGCGCACGTATTTCATGATTCATTCATAGTTTAATGACTATTGATTTTCCGTGAAAGAGTGATGTGTACGAGTCTTATCAGAGGGAGTGACGGATACGGGCGAAGGGACCGAGCGGAGCGTTACAAAAATTACCACCAAGGAAGAGCCTCTCATTATATAAAATTATTATGTAATAATTGTCCATACATCTTAAAATGTCGAAATAAACTAATAATGATGAAATCCGGTGTGTCTGGTATACTCTTACGCTGTTCATTATAGATTTTTCCTTTTTTTTTTTGGGAGTACATAATGGTGTATTTTGTTAAAAAAATAAATTGCACGTCCATAACGACACGGGGCTTTGAATATTCAGTTCTGTAATTATAAAGATATCTTATCAAGGCTCTTAATGAAATTCCTATAATTAGCGTATCGAGGTGAAATTCATTTTTTTTCGAATGTCTCGTGAAAATCCAAGGAATACAGTATAGCATTAATCGTTTATTCCATTGCTTTCTCATAACTTCATATCCGTATGAAAGTATCCAGTGATCAGTGCAATGACCATTCGTATATTTGTCTTTAGAAATAAAACGATTCGTTTTAAGTGTACAAGACTACTCGTAATACGAGAATGATTTGTATAACAATATGGAATTAAATAAAAACAATAATACATTTTCCTCAATCGCAAATCGGAGTAAAGGCAATAGTGTTTTTTATTATACCTTTTTAAACGCGCGTAGTACGTAATTTCATACATCAATCAAATATTACACGAATTGACTTTACATCTTTTCAAGTCGTAATTTCCTGCATATCTTCGAATAGTTACGTGGAAGAAGAATAATTGTCAGAACTTTGTACAGATGGCGAGGCGGATACATTATAGTTTTATTCCCCTTCCACACAAATGTTATTGAGATACATCCTCGCAGAGTGTTCGTTTATACTTCAAAAATATCATAATCGAAAATGACATTATGCTATAGTTATACGCCGGATTATTTCTCCGTGAACGATATACTGTGCACAGAAGAACGTATATCCTGTAAAGTGGAAACTCCGCTCCCGCGCTTGGGTAAGTGACTTAACCGTTGACTTAACCTTTTAAGAATTTAAAGTTACGATCTTACAGACTCTTTAGGTCTAATAATAAACAACCGCCAATCAAAGAATATACCTGTGTATTGTTTATATTACATATTCTTCTTATATTAATGTAATACAATGCCGATCCGGGGATTCGATATTTAAACGTTCAAATGCAGTACTGACAATTTGAAAACCGAAATTCGAGTTTGAATTATTTGAACGTTTGGATAGTGGTTATAAAACTTGCGTTTGGAGAATATTGAAGATCGCAGATTTTATTACGGTATTGGCACGATAAATTGCAATAGAAGATGGCTTTTGATATATATGTATTTATTATGAACTGATATTTGTATGACTAAAGTGTGATTATTTTTTTGCAACATGATCTGTATTTTTTGATTAGGTTTTTTGGATACTTCTGCGGATTCTGAGGATTTAAAAGTGGGAACAAAATTAGAGTTCCCACTATGGTTGGCCCAACCTCTTAATATGATGCAAGGGTCGATAGTCAGCGTGGATATTCCCAACATATACAAGGAGGGTTACAGGTATATTTATCACTATAAAAATTTTATTTGTAATCGTTTTCTATGAAAATTTCCTGTATCCGTCTTACATAATTTTATTTTATTTTGAACAGAGAAATATTGGAAGCGGACGCTTGCGCTATTACGCTGAGTAAGTGGAATCCCTTTTACTATGAATTAGGAATGTACTTAAGAAACTTCAATAATCGTGAGTGCGAGAGAATAACGGAAAGTCTATTGCAAGTAAGTAAATTGATGTGCATATTATGAATATTTATTTATGAATACCTAAGTTTATTAAATAAATTAAAATTATAAAAATTGTATGCCGGAGTACCAACTTTGGATGGTAATTTTGTGTTTCCATATCTATCCGTACAATTATGCTTAATAAATCTTCTTAATGACGCACCTTTCAGACTTTTAAGTCTCGGTTTAGATTAGTTATGGATTGGGCACAAAATCCTATCTCCGATCCAACCCTGGGTAGCCAACTTCCAAGGTTAGAAAGGGACTTGTTTCTAGCTGGTAGAAAGGCAAAGGTACAATTAAACGAATGGTTAAAGAGAGGTACTGGAAACATAGAAACCTCAGAGGTGGCTGCAAATCTTAGAAAACGTAAACGCACAGATTATGAACTAGACTGATAAGCGATTAAGATGAAAAAATATATTCATATGAATACCTCAATCGCATGCAGCTGGATTTTCGTATATAACGGATTATTTTTAAGGATAACGTAAAGTAAGCGAATAAGGTAGAAGGTAAATATAAAGGAAAGTATGCTTTGCAAATATTAATATTCGAAGTTAGAATATATATTTAGCATTCTTTATCCAGGGACTTATCGATTAACATTATAATGTAGAATTTAGAACAACAGAAACACGTATTACGTCAATCTGAAGATGTGATTTTACAGAGGAGCTAATAGTATGGATTATTTTAAATAGTTGTATATAAAGTGTGTAAATCAAATGAATTCTAATAAAAATTGTAAAGTTGGCACAATATACGGCCACAGTTGGTTAGCAATGATCGTACATCCGTTTTTAAGTTTAAAATCACATATCCCTTTATTTAATGATACAAACATTTAAATTCTAATTATTAAATAACAAATAAAAATTTTATTTACATTTCTTGTACGAAATCAGTCACGATTGAACTGTCAACAACATTAAAAAAGAATTATCTGGCAACAGAAAATGGTAACATCTAGTTCACAACCCACGACTAAATAGTGTTAAGATATCTTATAGGATATACAGCGAAGTATTAAATTTGTTAAATTCTGCGACGAGGAGCGCGAAAACGTAAGCTACTCCCGAGTTCCAGGCTTTCGTCACGATTGGAAGAAAGTCAACGTTCATAAAATATTTTCGTACAAAAATACAAAATATAAAATTTACTTAACTTAGCGATAGGGAGGCAATAGATTTACGTTTAAAATCTGCAAACTACTTGTCTACGAAGTCTAATTAACATAACGCTCGCTACGTGTGATGCTCGACGTGGACTGTAATTTCAGGAGAACGATATAACTAGTGTAACACATCCGACGAATGAAGATCTATTGCTTCAAATCGAATCTATCGTAACAGACGGTCGAATAAAATATTTTTCCGCAAGAATCATCGCCTACGCTTGTCCAATCCCGGACTTTTATTTTCCATGGTTATTCTTATTGTAACAATAATATTCCAAGGTGAATAACGCGTAATGCCAATCGATGTTTTCGTCGACCATCAGCTTTTCAACTAAACAAACGAGCTTCCGCGCCTTCTTACTTTCCTCATTAGGTGGAAACGATCTTTTCCCATCCTTGTTAATGAGGGATCAAAGACATCAATTAGCTCCGAGATGGCGAGAAGTAGCATAGAGAGAGAAAGAGAGAGATTTCCATGATTTTACACGCGATGCATTTCAGATGCATGGACAATAAATGATGAGACGTTACGTGTTCTATCGTCTGTTGCCGAGTAATACGACCGCAAGTTCCCGCGTCGTCGCTCGTACACGTTTATCGCACACTTTTAACACGTTGAGCGCCACATAACCCAGATACGGAGTACGGCTCTTTCCGCGGAGATTTCCAAACTCTCGGCTTGAACGCCTCGGAGCGATAGGACAACGGTAGGCAAGTGTTTGTTTAAAAATCCACATTCACACCGGATGGCCGCTCAACGTGTTAACCCATTCGAGAAGGCACATATATTTGAAAACCATCTCCAGAATCCGGAATTTTTGTTTGCTTCTTTACTTTTAATTTTTATTTTAAATCAGTCTTATACCGACTGCTGTTTCTTCCATACTGACCGATCATTGTAATTCGATATCATTGCACACACGGTGTGCTGCCTGTCGTTTTGACTTGGAAATGCATTGCACACTCGGTGTGCGATTAAGCTCGAATGGGTTGAAGAGGAGATGCGCGCGAAGCGACGAGGAACGTAAGAGTTGCGCAGAGTATGACTTACCAATATAACGTAAAACGCGCATCGAGGTTTGAGGTCCTGCCGTTGGAAACAAAAACAATGGGATACAACGAGAAAACGGGTGGTGCTTGGCAAGCCATACACTTCTCGCGACGAGTAACTTACATTATGGATAAATCATATCGTATTACTATGATTATTATACTATTGCTTTCCGTCCGGCCAAAGTGCCATCTGGTTGGAGCGCAGTGTTCTATTGGGGGGCGTATTGGCCGATTTGAGGATCGCACAGCCCCTTGGAGAATTCTAATGATCAACAGTCGTGCCTCCACCGTCGACTCTCGATCGTTCAGACACTGTACGCCTCTTCTCGAGATCAATGTCGATTTAAACCGCAAACTTGTTACGCAATGCTCAGAATCTGGAGCGATATCGATTGTCTTGTGAATTTAGAAACGTCGATTTGACTAATTAGGAATAAAGCCTTCTTGTGTTTTGGAGGATATAAATGTAGTCGGAGGAATAAGTAAGACCAAATTTTAGAAGCTAATTGCGAGTAAGAGAAGAGAGGTATTCTATTGTTTTAAACAGTACAATTTCTGTGCATCATTATTATTCACCAAGGATCCCTTTGCATTATCCACCAAGTCCAATGCGTACACGATCCTTATCATTCGGCTACTAAAGTAAATTGCATTGCAATGGCGTACTTCTTGTCTCGAAAGAAACGCGCTGAAACGGCGCGTTTTCGTTTCGACCGATTAAAGACTATCTAGGATTATCATAACCTTAGCATCACTATATTTGGAATGTGATATATCATCTAGGCACTCGAAAGGCGCGTTGCATTGCCTGGCAACGCGCCGGTATCACGGATTATCGCAAACTTCGACGATTACAGCGCGGAGCCGCTGTTAGAAGCCCCAGGGAAGCCAAATAGGCGGTCGAAGGAAATAAAAACGAGCTCGCGAGGGTCGAACGAAGTCTGAAGGGAACTCGATGAGAGTTCGGAAAGAAAGAACCTCGTAGATCCTCGAAATTGGCTCGAAAGGAGCTGGAAAGCACGCTCCTGCTTTCAATCATTTTCTTTATAATAAAACACTTCTTCGTTGTACATATAAATAGCGAGATCGCCTGTTAACCACGAAAGAAAAATGACCTCGTCGTTATAAAACATCTCGATATTATTCCTTATTCCAAAAATTTATCCGTGAAGAGAATACGTAAAACTGTATTTTACGCGCGATCCTGTATTTTCTAAAAATCCTCCTAACTCCGATTGTCGATGACAATTCAATTTTGCAAATTCAGAGCATCGGACTACTAGCTCATTTGGCACAGTTCCCGTAATCGTCTATAAAGAAATCATGAACTCGAAGATATCGCTCTCTAGCACCGGATGCAAGCTAATCGATGGCGTTCGACGAGGAAACGAGAAAGCGTTCGAGTCAAATTACCCTGGTTATCGTCGCGATCGTAATTGCATTAAACCCGCGCTGGATTTCCCGCGCGGTTCTCTTATCTCTCGTGCCCTTATCACCTCGTGGTGGTTGGCAGCTCGCGGTAGCAGCGTATTACCGGCGAGATACGATCTTATCGCTTATCACCCTTATCTTGGCCGTTGATCGATCGTTATTTGTACAGGTGTGAAGTTTCATTACGGCAAAACCACCGTGTCGTTTTCCACGAGGCTACCCCTTTACATCGCGAAAACTGCCTGCGCGAGGCCTTTACCTTCACCGCTCTCCCCCAATTCTACGACCAACCGCGTAATTCGATCTCCATTTTCGATCCCTAGGAACCCCAGAAAAAGAAATCACTCGATATGCGATGGACTTCTACGTTGGCGTGTGTTATATAAATCTATATGTTCGTTTAATCGTCGGCGTCGGCTGCTCAAAGCCATTTATCCTACGAGCTATCGCCTAAGGCGAATTACGAATTGTCGTGGCTTACGGTATGCGTATCATGTGGAAAGCCCGAAGATGATGGCCGCGCATCGAATCCCGGTTATTCTCGTGAAAATCTGAGCCTTCTCCATTTAGCTGTTGTAATCTATACTGCGGAATATGTACATCGGGATTCATTCGGTTTGCAATCATTCCTGGATGTTTTCACGTTTAACCTCTTAGGCACGATGCGCCAGTGTAGTGGCTCTTGCGGATGTCATCTCTCTGAACGACGCATCACTGTAAAGACTTTCGCGGATGTCATCTTATATTACGACGCTCCAATATAGTGGCTCGCTCGCGCATCGTTTGAATTAAATGATCGTTTTCCTATGTTTTGTTTGACACTTTCTCTGCTGTTCAGTCCTGAAGATTGAACAAATAATAGCGCGATTGTATTATTAAGACGTTTCGTGCCGCGTGGGGTGTGTATGCTCCACGCTGATTTTTCCATTCAGGCTATTTAGAATTTCTCTTGTAAAACGAAAAATTAAAAAGGAATTATTTTTTATTAACTATAAAAATCGAAAGATATACGTTAAATGCAAATTGTAATGGCGTGGCGAGATACACCCTGCTTAGCTTCAACGAAAATCGGAAATAAATCTGAAAGAAACGAAAAATCTGTCTAGCATGAAACGTGTTAATTATTGAAGTTAACGTGTTAATTAGTTAAAGTTCCAATGTACTCGCGCAGAGAGTAGTACTGTCCATCACGCATTGCACTGGTGCATCGTTTACGCGTACTTCGCGTCGAACTTTGCCATATAGAGAAACAACGTCGCGCCAAATTCAATCGCACGTAAGAGGTTAAACCCGATTCTGATTCACGCACTGAGGGCGAGAAAACTCTTTCCGTAGAAGTTTGCGGCCGTGAAAATTAACGTGAAAATAATATATATTTGCAATGATCAACAAGTGCGTAGAACCGCTGTTATCGCATGGTGAAGTTCGTCGTATCGAATTCTCCTTTGCTCTGATCGTTCCTTCGACCGGAATTCCTCGGCCATTTTTGATTGGATGCTACGACTAATAGAATATCCAACGCTTAACGCTTATTTGAGCAAATATTTGAGCACGGCGTCGACTTAGATCTAAGCAACATCCCACCCTGACTTCTTCGCGGGATCGCGCGTAAGGCAAAAAATTCGTACGATCTATGCCTTTTACTCGTGCGTCCACGCGGTCCACCCTCTGCTTCCATCTCGTTGTTATATCTAAATATAATCGTAATCGTGGGACATAGTAAGCTCGATAGGCTCGTAAATCTCACGTACGCAAGTTCATCAGGATTTATGATGGTACGTTTGCAGCATTAATCCTTCACGGTCGATCGTCCACATTGTATTCTTTCCGATTGACACTTTATGTTATTTGCGCACCTGATCCAACATATCCACGGGTACTTGTGCGGTTTATTTTCATTGTCAAGCATGCGCTCTCGATAAGTTGTTTTATCAAAAGGACGAAGTATCGTGAACCGCGGAAGGTTTAATGGACCCTACTCGCGGACCTTGATTTGTACGTAGGACAGGTCGCGCCAGACGAAAATACGACTTTACATTAGTTTCTCGAATCGAATCAATTTATGGCACGCTAATCAGTACACCGTAAATATGGTGTGTTTCAGGCGAATCTTCCGCCGGTGCAAACCTGTTCTATTTAATAACGAGGCTCTATTTAAATTTCAAAACCTCGAGCAGTTGCGGAATAACCTCGACAGTGTCGTAAACCTTTTCCAATCGGCAACGAACTGTACTCCGCTATCGTACACTGAGATTTCGACACGAATAAAGTCGGATGAACAGGTGTAACTCTACACTTACTACGGAAAGTGGATACAAAGTTCGATTCCGAGAACATGCACGATCAAAAGCATCAACTGTAAAACGTTTGTCACTGTAAAACCCGTCAAAACCACGGAAGATCGTGCAGTGCAATTATTAAAGGTTTCCTCCGTGAAACTAGTCATACAGAGGCCAGTAGTTCGTAATATTCACTCAGGCGCACGTGGAACAAAACTTTCCCCGTGATTCAGTGGGCGATGTCCGCTTGCGCTTGAGCAAGCTCTCCATCCACTAAAAGAATCGCCCCCAATTTGATACACGTGCTTAAAAACCGCGAATCTACGAGACTCGAAGGAACTCCGAGGAGAGAAACCCCTCCAACCAGATGCTCCTGAAACAGTCCTCTCGCTTTCTGGTTCAACATCCATCAGAACATGCTCTATGACTCCTAATCCACGTCTCAAGCAGCACGATCCAATAAAGTTCCATCAGAATAAACTCGATGGGAGTAAACCCATGCACACACGTTCCACCTCTTGCAAGCTTAGCAAGAAATCTTAGACTGCTGCAAGATGAGTTTTCTCTGCAGCTAGAAGGTGGTGGCCCTTTCGCTCCTTGAACTCATCCTACTGGAAGCATCGAGCACGAGGAAGATCCAGACGAAGCTCTACGAAGGTGAACTCGTCCAGCCGGATGCACGTTGAGCGAAACTCAGTAGGTGATCTCCGCGTGCGGTAGGACGAGTTCCCTGTCTAGTCAGAAAGTGGACTCCGTCTCAAGGCTGGGCTCCTGCTTGAAGAGCCTAAAGCCGGCAACGGTGGTGGCGTCGTCCTGCGACGTGATCGGCGTCAGTTCCCTGAGGATCATCACTGGGCTGCCAGCCGCCAGCATGTGATCCTGGGGGCTTAGAGGGCCCGCATTGGCGGGTGTGAGAGGGCTGCTTGGGCTCTCGTTGCTGCTTACGTAGCTCCCAGGCGCGTTGGAGATCGGTATGGGTGTGGCGGTGCCGTTTATCTCTGCTGTAGCTCCGCCCAGGAGCATCTCCTGGAGGAGGCTGTCGATGTGGGCGACGCCGAAGAGCCTCACGAACTGAATCTGCTCGATCATCTGCCAGGATATGGACTGCAGGGCGGGCAGGGTCAGGAGTATCTCTCCAAAACGGCCCCGGCTGTCGTACTGCCGGTCGCTTATGTAGTCTTCCAAGTTTATCTGGATCTGGTAGCGCAGGTGCTTGATCCTGGCGGGTTCGCTTAAGCCTTTGGCGTCTAGGGACGATAAAATTCATTAGGTATCGATATCCACATTATTAGTTGTCAAACCTTTAATTCTTATTATTATGTATGCTTTAATTAACCCATTATTTGCCATGGTCCCTTTCTTGGGATGATAGTTTTTGATTTTTCTTATTCATTTATTTTTTAATTTATTTTCGGCACCGACTGCTAAGGTCATCTGATACTTGATTTATTTCTACCAAAGCGGTGGAACTTTTAGTTTTGATCATTGTAACCGAGTGTTGCACCGAGTGCTATAAAGGTTATAAACTGGATGAACATATTTTTTCTCTAAACAGCTTTCTGTAGAAATTGGATTAATTGATGCAATATTTAGGTTTGCACTTGGCTCTGGCATATAATGGGTTAACGTATTAGCTACTTTCATGTGGACATACAGGATGTCGCGTAAGTCTGGGTTCTGATGAAGAAATAGAGGTGCGATCGAATCGATCGGAACGGAAATGCTCTATGTGGAAATATCGCGTATTTGGGAGAAACGAATAGAACAATTTTCTAAGGCGACGCTCTTTTAGCAGCGCTATACTGTTTTGCAACGAGCCAAATATAACTTTTTCCTTTCAAAGGATTCCATTACAGAATCTGGTCGAGGAAGTGGGACGAAGACTTACAAGGCGCTCTATAATTGATTGTATTTGAAGTGAATGATAATCGCTAACCTTATCATCGAATTTTGAATATAATTTTAAAGCTCACGCGGATAATCCTATATAATTCTACGATATTCCCCTGCACAATATAAAAATAGTTAAAGCCAGACCACTTTTTCACTAAACCACGTAGGTTCTCCACGTGAATAAATCTCTAACGACGTGTCGTATAAAACGTACTTAACAACGTAAAAGTCAGTCGGACAATTAGTCCCTGTAATCAGTCCCTGTAATCATCACCGACAGATGTAAAGACATCCAAGTCGAGATACGTGCTTCAACCACCGTCTTACGTCGTTATCGCGTTATCTCAGCCGCACGGTTTTACCCTCTGAATCCTCGTAAGCATCGCCGATTGACGCAGAAAAATGGAAATCGCGTAAAGAAGCGCAACGAGTTGTACAGTATCGATTACGTGATATCGGGAAAAAACAATGGGCTCGAAAGGATTATCGTTCAGAGCTCGATGGCTGCAAAGCACGATGACGGAAGAGATCGTCGCTCGTTATCTCGCGATTTAATTACGCGCTCTGCGACCAGTACACTTAGCCCGCTACTTTTTCTTCTTTTTTTTTTGACGTCGACGAGCCTGTCGGCCTAGCATGAAATTTGTTGTTTATCGAAGTTTGTCCGCACACGAGAATGATTGTCTCAATGAGATTTAATTGATCATGGCCGCAAGCGCTCGATGCAGGGGAATTGTAACTGATCTAAGCGAGTGAGGCCAATTCGCACGTCGTTGTGGAGCGGTTTAGTACGCGTAAAAATGGGATTATCGGCGCGCCACGACGTGCGCATTGGATTATTCGATTTTTCATCATCGGTTCATATTATAGCTCTATCCAGCCAGAGGCGCGCATCGCTTTGCATTTTAACACTAAACCTACCAGCCACTTTCTGGATTCATTTATGTACACCACGAATATCCTCGAAGAAAAAGGGTATCGAGAAGAGATGTCAAGAAATCGATAGAATGATCTACACTCTGCGATGGAATCATGGAAAATCTCGAAAAATACTCTCTGAGAAGATACAGCAAATTTTCTAAGAAACGACTCATTTTTCTAAGACGGTCATTATGTCCGCTTTGGTAGGTTTAGTACGAAACATCGATTACTGACTCGATTTGATTTCAATTATAAACCTCAACGAATTTCTAAAAACAATATTCGAAGAGTGCATCATGAATACATTGAGAGTGCATAATAAACGTTGCATATGTACGTACGAGTACATTAAACATTAAACACGATTAAATACTAGGTGTTTTACACGAACGTAGCTCAATATTTAAAAATCCCTTTGCAGGATTTTATACGTGTTATATATATTTCCAATATGCAATCATGATATTTAAAACTCTGTGGTTAAGTGGCGCCAAGAACTACGTTTATACTAAATCCGAAATTCACCACATCTACAAAGGGAGTTAATAGACTTATATTTATTCCACGTACCAGATAATTCTTGTTCATTACGAGCTTTAAAAAATCCTTTCTCTATCTATAACGCCTTTTTCGAGACTAATATACACCCAGATAATGAATAACTCGTCTGGTATTATAAGAGAAAGTAGCTATTTACTCGGAACAGGTTTATTTCTAATGATCGCGCCGGTATAATTAGGTGTCGTTCGATTGCCAAATATGCCCCGAGAGGATCGACTTACTCGGGTCAAAGAAGACGATGGCCTTCAGGCAGGCGAATTCCGTGTCGTCGATTTGCACCTCGTTCAGCGGCTTCACCAGCTCATCCATCACCCTTACGCCCACTTTGCTTATGTCCAGGTCTTGATTCCGGCCTTCTGCGGGCAATGATATCACTGATAACCACGGTTATACCGTTCGATCTTCAACGATCGAGACTGAGTCCGGTGACGAGGATCCTTCAGCAGATGCGGTGGACCAGACCAGTGTGTATGTGTTCTCTGCGCACGCGCATGTGTGTGTGTGTGTATCGGCATGCAGTTCGTTTGGCACAAAACACGAATCCCGGACTCAGTCAACTAGCTACACCCCAAAGTCGTGCAACATCGAGGCGATTCGTTCGGGCTTTGATCCACTGTGCCGATTCTCGCATTTGTCGTACCTTAATATTGATACCTCACGAGTATTCGAGCTTTCGTACGCGATTCGTACCGCGGTATTCGTGCCGCTTATCTTGCGCCAACATTGCCAATGATCTTATCAATGAAATATAAATACTTCAGTGCGAACAACGTACGCGTATCAACAGAGACTGGTTTCCGTTTCAATGTATTGGAAAAGGGAAACATTTAGGCATTTATATCAATGTAATTCGAGTATAGCAGCTTGCGAACTTATGCAGATATTGCTGTTCGTTTAAATATTGATCCGGAATCATGTGAGTACAGTAAATCGTAGCTATATTGGAATCGTATGAATATTGGCCAAAGCTCTCGTCAGGGATAAGCAGTGAATTTGTCGTGCTCTTCGGGATTCTACACGTTTGGCGGATAGAACAAAGCCCATCGACTCACCGCTTGATAATTACAATGTCGATTAATATACCAAGAGTGACCTACGCGTGACATCACCAACGGCATAAGAATTCAGCTATGGCGCAACCTTTATTCGCTCATCGAGATCTCGAAGGGCGTGTATTTTTTCATTGGCATGCCATACCGCCAAGCCCGTTCTTATCGTAGTTCAAAGCAGCCCGTGAATTCTTAGGGGTGCGTCGTGTGTACAATTTGTTAGTAAAACGTCGAAGAGTTTCATGCATGCACCCATAACGCTATGTCGAGCTGTCGCACCTTCAGACACCTGCGTTCAGCGACAGAATATCGAGAGGCGGGCGAAAGAAATTCCAACCAGCCGCGATAATAACTGGCGAACATTAATTTAATGCCAAACGTTAGTAACGGCCTTGGCCGTTTTTTTTTTTTTAGTATGTACAGCTCAACGATCATAAAAGTCTCTACCGCGAAGAAGAGATCTGCGTTTGTCAATTAAAAGCGCACGACAGGAACCGGCGAGGATCAATGAGGGATTTCGTACGATAAAAGTAGACTTGCAAATTGAACTAGCTAAATGAAATAACAGGGGTCACGCGATGACTCTTTAAAGGTTGCCTCGCATATTTCGTATACATTAATGTCGCATTAAATAACATCTATAACATAACCACTTCCAGCTGCCCGTAACAGAATCAATTTCTGCACCATCCGCAAACCAGTGTCTAAGTATTGCGTCAATCCGAAACGTTGCATTCTGCTCATAATCGCGAGGAAAAATGTCGGATAAGCGAGTTAAGAGGAAATCCAGGCTTTCTGGCTATGAAAGTAATTCGAAATAATTGAGGACTCACTCGACCGACATTTGAGTTATGACATTCGATTTGGCGAAACTCAAAATAAACGCGGCAAAGGCAATAAGATTTGTAGAATAAGAGAACCGTTCCGTGTGAATCAGGTTTTCGATTTCGGGCGAAGCGTGTGTGGAACTTTGAATTTTATCCACATCCTCCAGCGATATGTATTCGTTTCAAGAGATATGTATATCGCATGCGCGAATAAGTACACTTTTGCATGTCACCGTAGAGATATGCACGCGTTATCGGCCACTCGCATGTGGTAACTCTACTAAAGTACTATCCTTAATTTGCACATGTACGCGGACGTCTTGTACAAAAATAATTATACAGCCCGACGATTGTATTTGAGCGATAGCTTAATTTGGTAAAACAAGCATTTTCGATATATCGACGGTCCTTTCTTTTTGCGAGCAGATCGACTGGTTTTGCAACGGTCAGCCCGACGATCGTATTTCTTATCCACTGAAAGCCAAAGTTCAATTACTTTTACACGAATTCTGGAAGATACGCCCGGATGAACACCGTTATTAATCTGAATAAACGTATTATATCGTTTAACGGATTTTGCTTTACGATACAACCAGTTGATATTTACAAACTAGTTTGCTAATATTAATAACGTTAACACAATGCATATCATTATCGAAATATCATTTGGAAGGAGTTACCCCAGGAAAGCGTAAATACTCAAAATGATGCAATCGAGGTTTGTTTGGTATACGTATCTCTCTTAATGCCTTCGACACTGGATCGATAATATCGAAATAACTCGGATCACGCAATAAACGAACATATTGGCATCTCCAGCGTAGGATTTTGTCAATAATACGTTAAGTAATATTTCTTCATTTCAACGTCATTGCAAGCCCAAATTCATCGATCCTCGCTTTACTTTTTAAACCCCTCGATCACGCAAGAACCTCGATCCTCCATAACCCATCCAATGCTCTAACTCTATACACTTGTTATTAATACTCAAAAGGCCACACTTAGGATATACCACACTTGAGTTCTCTAAGAAAAAAAAAAAGAAAAGGGATGCTCCATAGACACATTCATCTAACTTACATTTACACGATAATATACCCGATTATGGCGAGCAGGATTCTAATATCCACGGTTAACGGAAACTCGAATTTGTACTTTCAACACAGACTAATTAAAGTATTACCAAGGAATCGTACCGTACTATGTTCGTTTCCTTTTCCACGCTCTCTTTGAACAATGTACGATCGGACGAAAGTCCTAAGCCCACGTAGCATGTAATAAGAAAGAGACTTCATAAGGCTATCGTCGAAGTGGAAATTCCAGTGCCAATGGGTTAAGGTAATTTGTGCGATTAAGAGTATCCGTGCATGCGGGGAAAAGCGCAGTAAACCGACACCGCCTCGCGGCTCCACGATTCTCCGTACACTCTACGTACCAGGGCAGTTTTTGGTGATGATGCAGTTGTTACCCAAAAGCAGGACGTCCTTGAGGTGCATGCTGCGCCTGGCCACACCTAGGAGCAGGTGCTCGCCTGCGTGCGCCCTTAATAAGGCCACTTGATCGTCTAGCGTCAGCTCGCTAAACGCTGGAATGTACTTGGCCCACTCGACCAGAATCAGTAGCTGCTGCTTCATGCTGTCGCACACGTCGTTTATGTTCGCTATCTGCTTCGTGCTAAGATCGATGTCGCTGCTCGGGCTGCCTAGCTGTTGGAATTGCGCGGATTACGTTACACCATCTAGATTGCCGTGTGCTACAACGAATTTGCACGAATTCGACGAGAGAATTTTAACGCCCCGATTTATTCACGATCGATCGCCAGGATCGTTTCCACACCTTCGTGGATCACGGGTTAAGCGAGAACTTAATGAATTTCTTGCGATGATCATCGGTCGTTAGGCGGTAACGAGGTTTGTTTTTTATCGATGTGAATGAGAGGGGAATACGAATATTTGTAAATCGATATCCATACAGAACTTTATAGTTCGTATATTCATCTTTGTTCGTTTTAATCGTCGTTGTATTGGGTTGTTCGGAAAGTCATTTCGTTAAGTAAAACCACCTGAACCAGTTTTTTGCCAGCAAGGACCAAAACTTTTATGAGAGGGGAATTATGTTACTGCCAGAAAGATGGCAAAAGGTGTTGGACCAGAACGGCCAATATATAATTTAATAAAATATTTATTCATTACACGAAAACTGTTTTTCATGTTCCCCAAAAAACGAAATGACTTTCCGAACAACCTAATATATTCATATTTTATCTTTGCTCATTGTAATCATCGTTGTGAAGAGAGAAGGCCGATTTTCGTGGGAAGCGGAGATGTGCGTTTTAAATAAAAGGAAATCGCCGGTGGCAAATGTTGATGAGGACAGGAGAGGGAGAACTAATGGGGTAATTAAATGGTTGCGATTATGCGACGTTCGCCATTTTCTCGGGCGCGCATTAACGACTGCAGATTCCGATTATAAATATTCAGCTCGGCGGAGGTTAAGTCGTACTGACCTCTAAGGCTGCTCCAACTTGCCTGCTGAGCATTTCAGCCTGCAGCAAGGAAACCACCGACAGGCCGCTGCCGTTGTTGGCCTGCTCCTCGTAGCTCGGTCTTCTACAGCTTATGCGATCTCTCTCGTTCTGCACGGCTGCAACGGAGACAGGAAATGTGACCGTGAATTATCGCATTGCACAAATGATTCTTGTGTTTTTTTCCTTTTTTCTTTTTCTTCTTTTCTTTTTGTAAATCGTACATTAAACGGAGCGATGCAAAGTCGGGAGATCGATTCTGGTATTTTCTGCGCCAAAAAAGGCGGCGAGTTTTTCCCATTTTATCTTCCGCACAGGAAGGTATGCATCAATGTCACCGTGCGGAATTTCATATTCCATATTTATATAGCGAGTTGAGGAATATTTGTCGTAATCGATAACGGGTTCTTACCTTCTTTCTTCATGCCGGCTTTGAAGCACTTTCGCAGTCTGCAGTATCTGCACTGGTTCCGTTTGTCCTTGTCCACGACGCAATTTCGACTGAATCTACCACGGAAATATTCTTCTGTTAGTATAAAAGAAGTAATCGAAAGGACGATTATCGGAACAAAATTCTCCCACGTTAAGGATCAACGATGTAAATAGGTTGATCCAATGATCTCCAAATTGGGGTGCGTTAAAAGACTTCTGGTGTGCTCGAGATAATGCTTAATAGTAATTTATTTTACTAATCATTTCCTGATCGCTACCATTAACTCCGCTCATTTGTGCGGAGTAACATTTTCGCTGATAAACGATACGTACTCGTGTATTTATTTAACACTAAACCTACCAGCCACTTTCTAGACACACTCACGAACACCTCGTACATCCTCATAAAAAAAAGGTATTAAGAGATATCCATAGATCGATAGAACGATTCGCATTTGGCGGTGGAATCATGGAAAGTCTCAAAAAATACTCGACTACAAAGTACAGCGATCTTTCTAAGAAACGACTGTCCCACCATTCTAACCGCTTTGGTAGGTTTAGTATTAAACATTAACCAAATCCTAAACCTCAATCAATTTACAAAAACAATACTCCAAGAATTGAATCAAGAATACATCGAGAGTGCTTATTAAACATAGCAAATGTACAGTAGATTTGACGTTAAAAACTCTCGAGTGGTTTTGCACTGGTAAATCAACACTATTCCTACCAGCCATTTTCCAGACAGACTTAAGTGTACTAAATATATTCTTACAGAAAAAGAGGGGGAAGGAAAAATGTCGATGGATTAATTTATCGATCCGTACGCTGCGAGGAAATCAAGAAAAATCTCAGAAGTGACGGCGCCTCAAAGTTCTATAATTTTTCAAAGAAATCGCTGACCGGTCGTGGTAGGAAGAGTGTTAAGGTGCGCCATAAAAAGAACTTTGGAGGACAGAGAGTCAATCGATGAGCCTGATGAACGTATCGTGCGCGAATAAAACATCGAAATGGACGAACCTGCAGGTGTAAAGATGGTTCTTCCGTACCGATCGCCTGAAGAACCCCTTGCAACCGTCGCAGGAGGCAGCCCCATAGTGTTTCCCGGTAGCACGGTCGCCGCATATGGCGCAATGCTGCGAGAGGACACCGGCCACCCCTGATCCTGGCAGGCCAAGCACCGAACCACCGGCAGCCCCGGCGCCCATACTCAGATCGGCATCTGCAATGGAAATGTCAGGGGGTCATGCTCGATTACCATTCACGATCGTCGATGTAAAACAGCGGTTCTTAACCTGGCTTGAGTGCACCCCTGAGGGTGCGAGAGAGCATTTCCAGGGGTGCGAGAGACTTACGCGTGGCTCTTTCGGAGGAGAGCCTAGTTTGGATAGAATTATTGTGAATAAACAACAACATTCTAGCGATTAAGATTTAAATATTACTTTTTATGTTATATAGTGTATATATATATATATTGCAAATAAATACATTTGTTTATACGATTAATGTTTTTTCTTAAATAAAATAATATATACACATTTTTTGGAGGAGTGCACAAGCTTGTTTTTACATTCAAGGGGGTATATAATCTATCTAAACAGTGGAACTTTTAGTTTTTATCGTTGTATGTAAATGTTCCGCTGACTGCTATAAGAGTTACAAACTCGATAAAATTATTTTTTCTCTAATTAGCTTAGTGTAGAAAATTACTTGATCGGTGGATTATTTAGGTTTGGCTTGGAATGGATTAAACGGTAGGTCCTAGGCCAGATGACCTTAGCAGTCGGTGCCGACAATGGATAAAAAAAGGAAAGAAGATTAAAACACGCCTCGTCATTAACGTTCCCGAGCATTTCGCTCTGTGATTTAAATCGCAAATTCGGCCGAATGTCTTCCGTTCTGTCGGTCTGATTATCCCGTAGGAAAAACGACTCGCATTTGCAAACCGGCCGAAAGTTTATGCGGCACAAGTTCTACCAGAACGTGGGTATCGCGGATTTATTTTCCATTGAATGCAGTGTTGCGATACGATCGAGCCTCCTGACTTCCAGGGGCAATTAGATTTGCACCTAGCGCTACGCTTCAAGTATGAGCACTTGTTTGCGCTCAATTAGCTTTGTAGATCAAACTTATGTCACTTTACAAAGAGTAGTACGTCCATAGTACTATCGCCCTAACATCGCTGCCTTTTGGATAACGATGAATCTTTAAAGCTTTAATCGCTCAAAGGCCAAATTTAAAATCAATTATAAAATATATGTGTCAAGAACACCCTTATCGGGCGACGCTGTCAAATCGCCGTGTTGTTTGTACCTAATTACAAGGCCTAGCTGGTGTTGGCAAAAACGATATTCTACATAAACATTTTTTGAAAAGGAAAGAGATGGTAATTTTACACTTGCATACGACGATGCATCGGGAGCGTGTATAATGGTTCTACAGAAGGAAGAAAAACCGTAATTATACGCTCGCATATGACTATGCATCGATGTGTATAACGCATACAAACGTCCGACACGGTGTCACATCCTGTATGCAAATGATCGCCATACGAGACTTAAACGAACAATATATGCGCGCGCATCCCAAATCTGGATTTCAGGACACGGGTTATCTCCTCGAGACGTACAAGTGGCGATATTTCCTTGCGTGCAGCCCCGCGATAGATTTCAGCCGTTTTTCTGCATAGACGATTACGCGCCACTCTCCTCTTCTTTTTCGCAGCAAGGAGGCTGCTGCTCTTGTTGCCGGCGTACAAGTCGGAGGGTCGCGATAAGCTATCGTACACGCGCGCGCACGAGTTTCTCTCTCTCTCTCTCTCTCTCTCTGTCTCTCTTCATTCCTCGTCTCCGTCGCACTCGCGAGCGCGTTCCTCCGTCTTTCCACTATCCGCATCCTCCCTCCTCTCGTTCTCGCTCCTTCTCTTTCCCCCTCTTTATTTACATCTTCGTCTTTCCTCCCCCTTCACACCTGTGAAATATATTTTTATCCTCGACCACTTCGTTGCTCGATCGCTCTACTTTGTTCGTCTCTTGAAGTTTCTCTCGGCCGATCGATCATTTGCAAACCGTGACGTTACGTGTATTCGCTTTGGCCTAGGTTGGCTATCGATTTTTTTCCATCGATCATCGCAAATGGAAAGTTCATTTATCGTTTATCTGATGGTTGTGCGCAACTTTTTCCTCCGTATATAAAGATACGAGATCGAATAGAGAGGATGCACGAGCGGAGCGTCGACGTGTAAAAGCAATGTCGATCGCGGAGGGTTAAGCTGACTTTTGGAATTAGCGTACGTATCGCGGAGGGTCAAGGTGGCTTTTCGAATTAGCGATAATATTCTACATACGCATTTGGCGTGTGTAGAAAATTATCCAGAGGTTATACGGGCAAGACTTGAACTCGGGTCTTCGAGGTCCGAGCGTCGGTTCACTGTACCACTGTAGCTCCAGTCCTTCTATGTTTTCCCTCGTTCTCACGCCTCGTTCGTTTCCCCCCTTTCCCCCGCGCTTTATCGGCCTCTTCTTTCTCCTCGCTTTGCCCCCTCGCAATGACCGAACGATATATCTTGTTCCTCTCCGACGATACCGCGAATCTCGCCGGGTTTTTTCCAGGATCGCGGTGTGATTTCACGTTGCAGGACGTACAATTGAAAAGTGGTTAAAAAATAACGAATCCCGGAATTCGTCTCGTGTCATTCGTATCGTCTAATTTATCGAAAACTAATTAGTATGTGGTGATTGAAAGAGTGCTGCTCACAATTTTTATTTCAGAACAATTCTTCCTTTTGGCAAAGAAGAAGGAAACAAGAAAGGGAGAGAATTAAGAGACTCTAGAGATCATTTTTATACGAAAACCACTCAGTTTTCAGGATTACTTTTCAAAGGTTTTGATTGCAGGTGTGCGATTTTTGTATCTTTATTTCGAAAGAAGCCTTTTTTTGGTAGTTGTGCTGTTAATATTAATTCTGAGATCTAAGAAAGAACTGTACGGAGATGCATTGAGTATACTTACTCTATTGTTATCAGTATCTTACTCCTAACCGTGTATTGTTGTAACTACTCTATCCCTTTTTTGAGGCAGAGTCTAGACACTGATCAGTTCTCGATCGAAGTCAATGTTAATTTTGCTCGTTAAGCAGTGGAATATGAATAGGGCGGGTCTCCAGTCGCGGCAACCTCGTCGTGGTGAGACCTGGGCAATCGGTATTCCTCGCGATCTAGTATATTATCCAGGTCGCGAGAAAGGCCGAGATAATTGGCTGCGAACGATTGAGAGATTCACGTTGAAATACTTCTAATGAGTTTGTAGTGTATCTAAGTGGTTTGTACTGAAATAATTTTAAACGGTTTGCAATGTATCTAAGGAATTTGTACTGAAATACTTTTAGAGCAAAGCTAATTGACACTCGCTCCAAAAATGATGACATTAAGAAATCGAGATTTATGCTACTTGTAAAATAGCCAAGTTCGTGTAATTCTCGAGTATTAAGTATCAGAGGCTTATTAAAGGTCGATTCGTCTACACGTTTGATTTTTTTATCTCACATAGG
Source organism: Ampulex compressa (assembly GCA_038496175.1). Taxonomy (NCBI): domain Eukaryota; kingdom Metazoa; phylum Arthropoda; class Insecta; order Hymenoptera; family Ampulicidae; genus Ampulex; species Ampulex compressa. Next base: position 183,814 of record JBCFXI010000208.1, on the reverse strand, counting down.
AGTTACGATCACAGAGAAAATCGCAGCAGCTGTATTTCACAACCAAAACTAAGAATGTGTTCTTGGCCTGTTCCTTTTCCGTAAGGGTATGCAAATCGCATACAGTCATCGAACGTAATAGAAAGTTTCGGCGTGAGCCATTACTGCCGGAAGCAATAGTCGCTCCAAACACACGTTAGCAAGCCTAGTCTTTCGCGCATAAACGTTGCTCGCGCTTCTACGAATCGAGAATCGCAACTATAAAGTGCAACGTCGAGTCGTTATGGTCCAATTAGTCAGGACCGATTATTCATTAAAGTGACACACAATTGGTGCAATACATCGCGCACTTCTAAAGCAAATATCCCTCTCTCGAGCTGCAAATCATCTATGCACGTTAATCCTGCGCAATATGTTGGACCAAGATTAACGAGCCTGCCAGCAAATAGTAATTTTAACAATTTACCCCGATATACATTCATTTTTCGTACGTCCTCCATCACTTCTAATGTAAGATTTAAACATATACATTTCCATACTCGTTACTATACTTAGACCAAACTTCCGCGCCAAGCACTAATTATACTTGCGAAGATCCACGGTTCGCGTGGTTTCCTCGAGGTACTCCTCGAGTACCGTGGTGCTAACAGACCTCAGTGCATGAGGGAGTACAGTTGTGGAGCAATCACGGCGTTAATCAATTTCGTATAATCGTCGATATCGCGATCGAGTCTTCCCGGTTGCGTCGATAAGACCGCCACCGTGTGCAGCCGTTCGAGGGGGAAAAGAACTGCATTTATTTTCCTAAAGCCCCTCGAGACTCGGATACGGGCCGACCTTGTCGTAATCTTCCGGATCGAGGGTACGATCGCACGTAGGTCCGCCACGCGCTTCGATCTCACGCACCGCGCGATATCTCCTTCTTCGCGGCGATAAGCCCCGGTGAGAAATCATTTGCAGAAGCGGCTCGCTCCATCACGCTCCACTTGGCTGCTCGCTCCACTTCGAACCCCTTTCTTGCGTTTTTCTCGCAAAAGGTCGTTGCTTCAGCACTCGCCCCGTCTCTCGTTTCTGGGGGGAAGCTCGACTTTCCGGAGGTCGGTCTATCTAATTGTAGGCAACTAGCTTTATTTGCTCGAAATGAATCGATTTTGTGATCATTTGTAAATAGGTGTATATATATATTTATACATGTTTATATATATATTATATTAGACTAAATAAACTCGAGCGACACTCGATGCAACCCGTTGTCCCTCTGGATACGGCTGAATACTGACGTGGAGACGGTACTTATCCTTCGAATACAAAAGTACTCGACCAGACATCGCTGTCTACCGATGACATGGTTTATGAACAAAGAACCGTCCCTTCATGTCCATCCGTTCCACGCACGCGATGAAGACTTATCCTCGAACCCTGCATGAATACGCGTCAACGAGTCTCTGACAACAATCTTGATTCTGTTCTTTGATCGACTCACGTTAATTGCTTGGCCTGTACCTTTCTCAGATTGCCGCAATGCTCGATCACAGATCAGAATTAATTCTTACCGATAAAATCGCAGAATAGCTCCATCGCCACCTAACGAATGTAACAGGATCGCGATAAAGTATTGAAGAAGATGCAAACGTATTGCTCGACGGATCAATCCTTACGAGCATTAAAATATATCCCGTACGCGTAACGAGAAAAAAAGATCTTCCCTAAAAGGAGGATCCAAACAGGGTCAACGCCCATGGCTTAAGGTTCGATTAATTGATCGGTTTTATAACCATCCTAGTTCCAGTCGCGAGCTCGTTAAGTGGGGCATTAAAGCGAAGTAATTAATTACGAACTTAATAATATACACGGTGAACATGTGCCGGGAATTATGCGAGGCTTCTTCCTCGAACCCTTCAAGGATACCGCCGCGCATGCGCATGCTCGAACGAGAAACGATACTCATTACCGGCTTAGTCGGGATTTTTCACTCCCCCGACGCTCGATTTAAATAACAGCGCGACGTCGAAGCAGGCCAGCGCGAATAAACGTAGGGAAAAAACGGCGCGGTCGTTTATACGTTGTAAAATTGAACGCAGACCGAACCGGCGTTGGCCTTACTCGTAGGCGGAGGGCAATTTCCGACATTCTCCAGGCGACTCACCCCGTTGATTCATAGCATTTTTTCAATTCACCAACCGCGCAATGATATGCGGGGAAATAACGTATAGTTGCCCTGGGTGGCCTCGAATGGAATCTATCCAATTACCCACTTTTTAATTACCCCCTTTGCCGGCATTCCTCGGCCGCTGCCGCTTGCATTTCATATGCAGGTACCGCCCGATGCAAACACCACGGCAGACGTATTAATTCTCGGCGTTCCGTTTCACCACCTAAAGGATAAATTCTACGTTTTTTGCTCGGCCGCGGGCCTGCCTGCGTGGGTAATACAACCGTAAAGCAGAACACGAACTAACGAACCACCACCGTCTTCGCCGACACTGCCGTTCGTTCTAATTATTTTCCTCGTTAACGACCCCAAGACCCTTAATTGGGCAACGTGACGATTCGGCCCGAGGTTCCGTTGGTGCATATGTATAACGCGTGAGCCTGAGTCACTACGAAGGGTTGGCGAGGAGCTCCGTCGGAGGCTTTCGGAAGATTTTCACTACGCCTAGTCCCTGCGTACTCTACGGTTTATGATATTTATCCTCGGAGGACCGGGAAATACGTTTTGGAAAATAATTCAATGCACTTTTTTACGTTTATCGATACTTTACGTACTCCTAGAGAATCATGTTTGGAGATAACAGTATTATATATTGTAGTTGTTCTTGAAATTCCAATTGATTTGAAACCAAGCATTTTATTTGTGGAATATAAAAAATGTTTACACTACTCTCTGTACGAATGAATGTACTTATTCGATATTCACTCATTTCTTACTTGGGTAGTTAATATTCTTACAGGAAATTGATCTTAGAAGTCTGGGTTATCTGCGACCCAGGTCCGTACTTGGAGTGTTAAAAGCGGAGTGATTGAAAAATATAGGGCAGCTGGCTTTTCTTTTGCATGTAAAAACGATTTACGTCGTTACGGATATTAAGATCAGTATTAAAACACAATTGAATCTACACCGATCGGCAACGATTGTCGTGTTTTTTGGTCAATATGAAGATCCGTCTCTTGCATGTCTCCGTATAAAGAATTCAGAGGTGGCGGATTTTTTTTGAGGATGATGGAGCATTAGTCCAAGACAGTACGATATTAGAGAAGTTTAGCTGGTCCTGGAAATTATTGATCCGATAATAGTGTCGCTCTATCTATTTGGATTCGTTATGTGCACGAAATACACTTACAAGTTGTTTCCCGCCTCGAACTTTTCAAACAATAATGACCGAGTGCATTCGATGATAGCTTAAATAATTAAAACGTCTGTCTGCTGACGAAATGCTTTGCTTAAATTTGCAGGAATTAGTACCATTAACAAATTGCGACTACGATCGGCGATTGGATCAATTTCATCCTAAGATAAACAGATTTCACTCCAAAAAATAATTCAACGACGTATGCAATATTTCGTGCTCAGATTAGAAATTCTTGAGTATTTATATTTCATATCTTCTGAAACACCCAGTTTATATATATATTACACAACCGTTTATTCGATATTATCACAAAGTTTTGTCACTTTGGCAGGATAACAGTTAGAGCTATTTTAAGTGCAGAGTCGAGAATGCTCGGTTTTCTCGGTACGATATATCTAGCGATCGGTACACGATGTGGTAGAGTTGTTAATGACACGTGCGTGCGAAAGGTACGAAGGCAAAGTGTTCTGGCCGCGTTACGTGATTATGCCTCGAGTTACGATCGCGAGGATCCTAATCACGCGAATTGAATCGCGAGGAAAATCGAGAAAGGACTTTCACTCGGCACGAAACTTGCCACTTATCTCAAATACCGCGTTACGAATTCAGCATGGATCGCAGATTTCCAAGTGATGGATGATACGTGTAAGCTCCGATAGCTTCGAGCGGGGCCTACACCAAATCTTATTAACCAATCATAGCAATTAATCAAGCTAAACTTTGCATCATAAATCATTAAACTAGATGACGCGAATACTCAAGACAAATAATGAAGCACCTAACTCTCACATCTTGTCAAGCATCTTGCGTATGAATGTGTACTTTTTATGGCATATCGTACGAACAATAGATCCCAGCCTGACTGATATCAGACGAAGGAAGAACATTCTCCAGGTCGGATTCTTAAATGTTTGCGATCGGGAACTCGCCTTAAATGGTAAATACCAGTAACGGTAAAGTAACCTCCATAGCCAACAGTAAGAACTAAAATGGAGTCCAACGCGTGGTACGTTTGCCGCAAATCCAGGCTTTCGAAATCCGGCCTAAACTGTAATTTGCAGGCTGCATGGCCTCGGACGGTCTGTTAAGCGCGAGGATAAAATTAAACAAATAATGGTGCAAGAGATTAACCGGGTAACGAAACTAAGAGATGGAATTACGGCATTCCGCAAATCAACGTTTTAATCGATGGCACTTTTTATCGAGGTCGCGCAAAGTGCTTCGCAATATTATAATTCGTCCTTCTGGTTACCCTACCGGTTCCTCGGTCTCCCTCTCCCTCCGACATTTATCGCCGTTGCGTGCGTCGTGCCACATGGCGCTCAGGAATTTTTTAATGGTGTCCCATTGCGCGAAGGTTCGTTAAATTTCACGGAGAAATACGGCTCGTTTTGTAGCTCGGCTTACGCAGTCGTAAAGACCGGGCGAACCTCACATTTTTCCTAATAAGGCTCCGCCGTCTGGACGATTACCGTTATTAACTCTATTGTTTCATTAAAATACGTTAATCGCCCATCCGTTTAGGCACTAAACAGCCTATTGGTCACGGTATAAGATTTACGAAACTAAAAGGTTAACGATCTTGCAACGAGAGCTCCTCGAAGAGGAATGTGTAACGGCGATAAGTTCGGATTGTCGATATTTTTAGAGGTCTCGATGGATAACAAGTCATTTATCGAGGCGAGTTTTATCCTAATCGAACGACTGCGGGAATCGAAGAGCGATTCGAATGATGCAGCAACGAATTTTGGTGACAAACACGGTTCGTGCTGGTAGCTCGGATCGTGGAATCTCGACATAAACACGGCACGCCGTGTCATTGGTGCCGGTTTCGAGGCGATAAAACCGAACGTAAATCATTATCTCCTTGTGGTCTCCGCTGTTTCGAAATCGGAGACCCTCGAAAATAACAGCCGTCTTCGTCTTTTTTGCCTTCTACTTGTCGAATATAACGAAGACGTTTCTCGCGCCGAGGAAGAAAGGAGATACGAAGGCTTGGCAGTCGGAGTCGGTGGCCAGAATACTCTGGGAGTGATTCTCCACTCTTTTACGAGGCACTATCTCCACGATTTTTTTGCCTGCCTTTCCAAAGGAAAAGATTCTGTTTTTAGCGCGGCGCCCAAAGCTCTTAAAATATCCATAGAACGCGCACGGTTAATTAAGAATTATGTGGACAGTAAGGAGAATTATCGCCCGAGTCGCGCTTGAAAACTTCCTCAAACTCCTGACGTGGCAAAGTTTCCGTAAGAAGCTCGATCGATTCACTGAATCTTAAAACCAAGGAAAATTCAATCTCGAGTCTTGCGTATCGATGAGACTTTGCAAAGTTTTCGAAGGGCAGAAGTGGTTTTCTTTTGTTTAACGCATCAAAATCGTGCTCAAGGCGGAGCGCGAGGTGTTTATAAAATTTCTACGACCCCGTTTCTTTTTCATGTTTAATTGTAGCCGCGCACGCAAGAGAAGCCGAACGTTCTAGGCGGCCTCTTACGGCGACGGCTCGTATGAGCGACCAAGCAACGTCCATAATTAATGATAATTGTTCAACTAGCTTGATGACTTTAATTAAAGGCAGTTCTGCAATTTCGCGCGGCGAGTGTATCTACTTTTTTCCCCTCGGCTCACCCTTTTTTTCGACGTCCCTGCGGAGTCATTAATATTTCAACGGGGAAAATATCGTGAGGAAGGATCGGGCTCATCGTCAGCCCACGGGATGGATCAGAACGATTATCATTCGCGCGTACATCGACGAAGGATTTGATCTGAGCGACGCGTTTTATTATTTCCCGAAATAATTGCAGATTAAACAGCGAAGAAAAAATTGGATTTGAATTTTGTCCATTCGATCGTCCAGTTTTTCGTACTTACTGTGATTATTTTCTATTTGGTTTACACATCATTTTCGTTGCTATTGACAATAACTTCCACTTGCGCACAATTGCAAACTCGCATTATATTAAATAATACCGCTAAAATTGTAAGCTTCTCTCTGGCGAACAATCTTTGGTACGATACGTAGTACCTAAAGCTCTGCACGAATAAAAAAAACAACCACATACTTCGAATCGTACTAAACTACTACTAAACCACGTAATTCGAACGTAACATCCCGCGCTACTACTCCATATCCCAGAATTTGACTCAAATCTCAAGCCGTTACCTCGGTCGAATGAATACCGATACACACTAACCGTAACGCGGTCGAGAAGCGAGAACCCATTACAAACCGAGAACTACGTTCAAAACAACGAGGAGAAGCGTGAAAATCACAGGAGGGTAAAGAGTAAACCGAGTCAACAATTATCGATCGATTCGTCGACAGCAGGCACGGCGGGTTCACGTTCAACCAATCAAAAACCGTAATTACAAAGCTCTAATCACAAAAACCTAGGAAAAGCAACGCGACAGGAGACAACGATAGAAGGATTCGCGGGGTGTCCGCGAATTTCGTCCGAAGGGGCAAACATTCCTCAACGACAAAGTATCGTACGTCAGATTACGCGGCGGAGGGGCGGTCGGGGAGGCCGGCTAAAAAGGAGTAAAGATTCCCCGCCGTTTATCCCGACCGTTCGTCCGACGTCCCTCGAAACCACGGCGTGGAAGGGTACGAAGTCGAAGTGGAAGTTATCGTCTGTTTTTCTACGGTCTCCTCCTCAGATTCCTTTTCGAAACCCTTTGCGCATGAGAGGAACGCCGCTCTGGGCCCTGCCATGTGTTTCGAATGAATTTACATGACGTCCCACCGTGTAGCTACGTCACTTTTTGCGCGTGTACGTGCGTACGTACATGTGGATATGTATGCTGGCCAGCATGTGGGCAGAGATTCCCTGCAGCGGCAGATGTTGGACCATCTTCCCGTGGCCCCTTCGAGATACGAAACTCCGCATGATTATACCCTATCTACCCACCGAGGGCAGGGCCGTAGCGTATAGCTGGGCTCCTCCCGACTTGCTCTCGATGACGTAACCCGTCTTCCCATCGACATTTTCTGATACGCACGGCGTCGCTTTCTCGAGGACGCACGATGATTTTTATCGAAGCATTCGCTGCACCCTTTTTCCCCCCCTTCGTGCCTTTTGCACGAGCTGGGAGAAGCAGGATCGTGCGATCTTTTGCGGCTCTCTGAAAATAAATTCAGGTTGTGCGCAGGGATCTGTTGGGGATGTATCTCGTGAGATACTCCTTTCGATGTTCTCGGAATCGAGGCATGTGGATTTTGTCTGCGATGCATCTTTCGATAGAGCTATCGGTTTTTTGGAAGCGATCTGTTCGCGTCGCTTGGGAAATGGATGTATGTGTGCTCCTTGGATGAACTGTGATTCGAGTTTGGATAGTCGCGCGAAAGAGCGTTTTGGTACTTTACTGATCAGCCTGCGAGTCGAAAGTTATATTTTGGTAATTATGTGGAATTGATATATTGGAATATATTATGGAATTTTTCTGAGAGAAGTATTGACTTGAGTTTTCCATTATCGATGCGCTATGCAAAATTATGACTCGAACAAAATGTGTGTGAATGAGAATAGAATTTCCTTAGGAGGAGGACAGTGATTTATGTTTTTCAAAATTTGATTAGTAATAAAAAAGTTGAATTTAACTTTGAGAGGCGCATTTCCACGCGGCGGCACTTTAGGATTTATGTGTTAGTTTCCTTCTTCGAGGTTTCTTACCATAGGGCCACTAAGAAACGCGCACATGCCTTTCGGACTTCACACCTGGAACAGAAAGCGAAACATAATTAACGTTTGTTCTCTTCAAAATTGCTGATTTAGATCCAGAAGAATAATATACATTAGAGGATAAACAAAGGTTTGTCGTATCACTTAATGCCTTGGGAGATAATTACGATTTTCACTATTTTCGGACACACACCGCCACGTGTGAGACGTAATAGTCGTAATACTTTTTTACAACACCGAAAAAACACACGTGGTTTACCCATAACTATAATCAATAATGGCGATAAGCATAACAAACTGCACATTTAAAGTTCTTGTAAGAAGTATAAGATTAAAAACATTCTCGGAATGATATATTTTCCAACAAAAACTATACACATCGTACTTCGAATCAGGATATTATTACACGCGTATTCTTAGATATCATGTAAGGATTACAGAATATACGTAAGCAATTATCCTCCTAGGATACGGCATGTAAATATTCGCATGTATACATATCCGTACAGTATTTATGCTTGAAAAAGATACATCTTTATAAATCAATTTTCGCCAAAAATTCACATCTCAGACGAATGAGCGTTGATATATATATATATGTGCGTACAAACCAATTTTATTCGAAAGAAGTGATTTCACAGTTCACGCGAACAGAACGTGTAAATTCCACATTTTTTGAGGATCGACGTTAATGTCTCGAACGATTTTAAGACGATCTTTCTCATGGAGCATAATATCGAGCGGGATTTTTTATTGCGAATTGACCGGGGCCCAAAACCCAATTTCATGCTCTATGCAAGGAGTGGTGCATCGGCATTACGTATTCCAGTTCGCTCCGCCCTCTCATATTATTGCCGCACCGCGCTTTTTGTTTTTAATCCACGTCCAACGTCTTGGGGGTTAGGTTATCGAGCTCCACGGTAAACCAAGCGTTCATTATAATCGCATCAAGAAGAAGAAGAAAAGGAAGATGCAGCGGCAGAGGGGCAAGGAGAGGAAAGGGGCCACTGGCCACAAATTATTCCATGTAACTCCTTCTCAAAAGTGCTACGACCCTAAGCTGCATTTCTCGATCCAAAACATTTCACAAGGTCTCATCAAAGTTGCTATCTTCTTTTTAATGCACACACGCTCTTTCTTTCCAGAGTAAAAATAAGATGTGGTCGGAAAATGTTCATGGACTGCTTCGTTCGTCGTTTTATTCGCTTTTGTTATTTCGACGTGCAATTGAGTCTTTGATATTTGCATTGCGATAGTTCTAGCCTTGCGACGGCAATATGCGTAGACGTATTTTTATCGTCATGATTCTGCTTAACTCGTTTATAACTTCATTTTGCTAATATTCCGCTCGAATAGGTATATAACATCGGATAGATACATTCGTATTACGATCACAAGAATGATCTTATAATAGCGGATGATGATGCTTTGTATAATCTCTTTCACGGTGCTCGTTACTCTTACGCGAAGCAATATAACGTCGTCTTAACTATCTGCTAGTCATGAAAGAAATACTTGCGTAAAAACATGGGTTGGAAAAACAGTACCGATTTCGCGCTGTATTACTGAGTTCTAACAGCATTTAATTGTATGCATATGAAGTTCGTGGAGCATTTTCGCGTAATCGTTGTACATATTTTATCAAATCACACGAAAGTCTTCCGAATTATCTCATTCTTCTTCGTCAAACTTTTATCAACAAAAAGTCATCAACTGAACGTCTGATAATACCGATCAATTACTAATCACGAGCAAAGAAGAAGCACAAAAAAATATATAACCCAAATGAAAGTTCGGTTACACCATATTTCGATATCAATACGAAACGTACCTAATCGCAATGTCTGAAAACAATCCAAATATATTAGCAAGTATTCTTACGACAGCAGAGCTCGCCAAAACTCGAGAAACCCTGCAGAATCTACCTACTTTCCTTCCTCAAATTTTCCTCGCGTTAAAGATGTTAACTCAACCCTTTCGGGTCCCCCCAGAATAAATATTACCTGGACCGATATATGCCGTATTATATTATAATAGCGCGGACATGCTAATGGCGTGCGCGTCTATGAAGAACGGTTTGTCAGTACCTAGAACAGGCGTCTGAGGGCACACAGATGGCTCGAAGTTACCCTTAACCCTTGCGCGCGGAAATTTGCTCGTCCTAGCGCCGAAGGTTGATGGGTCGGGAGCCTATTAATATTCCTTAGACCGCGGCACCCCGTGAGAAAATCCCCCAAGGGCGCTTTTCCTTCGACCATTAACGTAAGGCAAGGAGTCTGCAGTTTCTCACGAATCACGCGGTATATCCTTGATAAACAAATTTCTTCCGGTCACGGGTGACGTTCGAGAAAATTCTGGCCTCGCATCATTGTGCATTCTCGCGTATTATACGTGTATAAGGACCTTTGATATACAAGATCAATGTCTTCTATTAGATCTACGCTGGGACATAAACGCGTATGATAATATAATATTAATCTGCCATGAAACGTATAAATGTAATTCCTTTTAAGAAATAGAGATTCGATAGTAATTTCATTGTTTGGATATCGTTCGATAAAAAAGTGTGATTACAGTTTACTAAGTGGTCTAAAACTTGGATGCGCATATGCCAGTGGGAAAAGCAAGAACGATAGTCGAGACTCGGTTAACGGTTATTCCAGGACGTAACATACCCGCTGTCGACCCTCGGCGCATAGGATTTTCATAAAATTCCCATAAATAAATGCATCTGGGTCTGCCTTATTTATATACAATATTTATATGTCACGCATGACCCGAAAGCTGAATCGGGAGGCCCTTGTAAAAGTCGGGTGTAGGTATAAGACCTACGAGGTCGGAGGCAGGAAAGAAAAGTATAGGATACACCTATGACACACCTGTGCAGGATCGAATCCCTTGCCTTTTGTGGCTCTGGTTCGGCACTTATTTATCTTGAGGTGACAGAGTGCCTGGGTGTATCTGACTTATAAAAATGTGGTCTGCTATCCTTAGAAAATCATTTTCCGCTCGAATCTCACAAATGACATTTTCCGAGCGCTGCGAGGAAAAATAGCCTTCGCTAGAGAAAAGAATTTAATTTCCCCTCTTTGCTCGAACCGCACCATTCCGTGTGTAATCAAAATTAATTATTTCATTTCCTAGCGAAAAGACCTCTCAACAAAACTGAATCGCCGCTATAAAGGAAGCAAGACGTGTTCTATTACGTGAAAATATAATGTTATCGCGCGTTCTTTCCACGAGAATCACCTTCAAATTGACTAATTTACAGCGTAAATATATTTCCACCATTCGGTTCGTACTCGCATAAATCGTGCTTTTCGATTTTCATCGCGATCATCATACTCGAGAAGCCATTCGAAATACATCCTAGACTAAATAACTCGCGGCGTCGAGACGTCGATAACCGAACGTACTTCCACGCCAAGTCACTGTAATCTAAATCACATCCAGAATACGTCGATGAAAGCGTCCACTCAGGGTGGTTATCCCTGAAACGCGCCAGAGCCCAAGAACCCGGGAGAAAATATCCTCCCAAACCATTATCCGCTGCCAAACAGAAAGATTCCTCGCTCTCTCCCCCCTCCTCCGGTGGAAAGGAGCAAGGAAAGGGAAGAGGGGAAAAGTTGGCCTCGAAATCCAACGAGGCGGAAAGGGCGTAAGAGGAGGAAAAATCACGTAGAACTTTTTTTTCTTTCCGGGAGGTGAATTTTTCGAAGCCCTCGAAGCCTCGAGCTGGGAAGGAGGCGGGAGGTCGAGGCAGGGAGGGACCCATCGTCGCGAAATCGGCGAGCAAATACTTAAGGCGTAACCTCGTTACGCCAGCAGCCAGTGGAAAAGCGAGAAAAATCCACTTGGAGGCAGCCTTTAGCGGCGGCGGCGTGGAAAACTGACTTCCGGCCGTTCCGTTGCGGCCGTCGACCGTTTTAAATACGATAGAAAAGCCGATGTGCGCCGGGAAAAAAAATGGGCAGGCAGGCGACCTGCCCTGAACTGTGAAGGACGAAATGTATCGTGAGATTTTGTGGTAAATTCTGGCCGAATGAAAATTTGATTTTTCGAGAGCATCGTCCACCGTACTAGTGATATTTCTTTTGAGAAAGGGATATTCATTTCCTTAGAAACCCTCTACTAGTCTCTGCTGCGCGTGTTTTGATAAATTGGATGTGTACAAATATTTCTCGTTAGCCTTTTGCGAGAATTTTGAATCAGAAGTTAACGAATAAAATGCGCTTAAATGGCCATAAGTACGAAAAAGGTAACATGAAAAATGAACGGAGGAATTTTCAAGATATTCAAGAGTTTAACTTGGCTTTGATTAAAACTTCCTTTCTAGAAATATATGTAAAAAGTGTAAAACTAATAACGGGCTTTATAATTCGCGCTATCGAACATTGCGTTTAATACGAATTAATTCAAAATATAGTTACTGATCTTAGTAAAGACATCTCGAACATAATCCACCAATTATTCTCATAAATTCCTTGAACAGTAGTTCACGAGACGTAGATACAGTAATCAATATCAAAAAGACAGGAACTAACAATCATAAGGAAAATGTACAGAAATAATCTCAAATAAGTCTTGTAATTCAAACCGACGCCATCGAACATTACTAATTTCAAAGGAATTGTGCCCCACTGCAAAAAGATGAACGAAGTCACATTTGCTAAACGCTCTTTTGCAATAAAGATGCTCTCTGTTGCAAACCCTAAGTGGAGAAAGCGTGAAGGGTGGAGAAATAGAGAGAGAGGGAGGGGGGAAAGCGAAAGAGCGAGAGAGAGGCACAGGCTGGGATGGCGAAAGGGGGTAGAGCGAGGGGATAATATCCGTGGAAAGGCAAAAGTTTCTACGTGAGCCAGCCACATAATGCTCTCGCGTACACCCTGCCTCGCGCTAATTACACTAACTTAAACTAAAACAGGCTAAGTAACGGTTTAAACGAATTCCCCTACCATGAGCGCGGCGTAGTTACCTGATCGGCTATGCGTAATTTCCGGCGATTAAAGTGTCGCTTTCGTGGCGGGACAGGGACCACGTAACATTTCTGTGACAGCTGCAGGTGATACGGATATCTCGTTTCTTCTATCGCAGATCGGTAACTCACGAGTTTAAGGTTAATACACGGAAGGCACCTTCATGCCGGAACACATCTACCATTATGTCGAGAAGTTTTCTAACCTCACCGCTTCGAAACTCGTTCAAATCGATGCGCTCATGTGTTTATGCACGAATCAAATTCCGTGCCCTGCCGTGCCGCGATACAGCTTTGTTATTTTGATTTCTACCCGCAGACTGGTATCGATCACTCCAAAAATGTAAACCGGTAGGATTTGTCGCAAGTTGGCCACTCGTACAACTTTAATCAGCTACTTCGCGCGATAGAAATAAAATTCGGATCTGGCGAAAATGCCGTTTTCGCTCGCCGTGTATTTTCGACTAATACTGAGAACGTAAAATGGCAGGCTTCCCTCTATTCCGGCACCGTTAATGGTAAATGCGTTCCATGCGACCCACAGAGGACTCTCTGCTTAGATCGTTCGCAACTTCATTATTGAAGTAAAGACGCCGATGACTCACCCAATGTAAATGGAAGGTCGCGTGGAATTGTCGTAACTAGGGACAAAGAAGAAAAACGATAACGAGTCGCTCTTTACCATCGCCCGCTACCGCGCGTTTTCCAACTTCACGGAGGACTTGAAATGGCGGCGTTCACCCTCCGTCATTCGCGATTAACACGTCGAAGAAAAGGAATAGCAATAACGCGCCGCTTTCATGTTTCATTATTTTTTCATATTTTGATATATCCTCTACTTTACCATTAACAATTAAGAGGACGGAGGAAAAAGCAACGACGACCCATCGTACTTCGCCTCGGTCAGCCTTCGTACTTTCTCCCAGCGTATCTTTCCTAAAAAACCAAAACCCCCTGGCGAACCTTCGCGAACGTCCCTAAGCCGTAACCACGGGTTTCGCCCTTGGGACGTTCCATTACGCGCCATGAAAATTTCCAGAATGACGGAGAAGCAACGTCTTATAATCGCACGTATCCCGGCCTAATTCCCGTCGGATAAGATCAACGAAATTACACCGTTCTGCCGGGGGGTTGGTGCCACCGAAGGAGGAAGAGTCGCTTTTCGTCGCCTCGCTCGCCGATTATGGATCAACGATTCGGCAATTTGGCGAGGACCCGATCGCATCGAGGGGTTCGTTAACCGCGAGCTTAGGGCCGGTTTTGCGGAATATGATTCCTCGAGGAGGGGGGGGCGAGGGAGGGGGGAGGAGGTAGGTGGGCACCGAATAAATCAAGTCGCGGGATTCCTTCGGTCCACGACTAGAAATATTCGGCCTCGGCTTTGTACGAGGCCGCTGTGGCCCACGGGAGAGGAGCAAAAGGACGAGGAGGAGGCCCGGAGAGACGGTGGGACCGGTCATAGGGGGACCAGCAGTGGGGGGAGGGGAGGAGGGGAGAAAAAAGGAGAGGAACGAAAGCGGGCAGGGCACGGTGGAGCAGCAACGACTGAAGATATCAATCAACGGGCGTATTGTGCTCAAGGATAATTTGACGCGCGGCTGAAAGGGCCAGATCTCAAATTCCACGATCGGATAATGGCCCCTGTAGGGCCCCGCGGTGGTGGAACCTACGACGGCTTGTACCGGACCACAGTGCCGTACCGGACCGTCGTTCCTCTTCTTCCATTTATTTTCGGCACCAACTGCCAATTTCATTTGGCCTAGGACCTACTGTTTAACGCCTTCGCGGCCAGCAACAATTTGATCGAGTTGCAAAAATGGCCAGGTGATTTATCTTTTGAACTAATCGTGACAGCCAAACTTTAACTCTACGCGTCTTCTCCAAGTGCATAGAATATCATATTTTATTAGTCATGTGCAATGAATTTTACAGCATCCGCGTGGATACAGATCGATATTCATGTCATATTACATCATCGTGAAAACGAATGCTTTGGCATTCGCGTCCGTATTAAAGTTGGATTCTGAATCGACAGAGCTATGGTATACATATCGCGTGGAAAAAAGCAGAAGTGATGAGCAGTATTCGAATATGGATCTTCCGCGTGGAAGATGAAGTGGTCCTTGCGTCTTCGAAAAGGACCCTGCCCGATTCTCCACCACGAGCCTTTATATTCGTCTTTATTTCTCGTCCTTATTTCGCGAGCCACGTCGAAGGAACGCAGTGCCTGTCGATTCGATCGACGAGCCACGAGCTGACCGGCCTGACACTTTAGCCTCCGGATGTTTGCCGTGTATTAACAGGGCAATAGAGTTTGCTCGCGAATATTCCAATTCGTTTCATAAGGGGCCGACAGAAACGTTCGTGCGAGTGTTTCGAGTGATCTTAATCTAGATAGAGGTCGTCGAGTACGTTCAACCTGGATCATGCTTCTTCTGGTTTTTCAATTACACCGACGCCTAATTGAAAAGCTGCCGATCGTCGTCGATCCGCGCGACTGCACGTGGACATGATTGATAATACGAATCTCACTCTGCTGCGTCACTATGGATATCGGACTTTGCCGTGTCTCGAGAGAATACGGTAGTTTCGAACGATCCCCAGCGAGATACGAGTCTTTAGGCTTATTCTATCCGTTACACGATCGTTTCGATTATTCTTGAATCGATCGTCGAGTCAACATAAAAACTACCATTCCTATCAATCCACAGGATTATGAAATGACATTAACGGAGATACTGTCGCATTAGAGTCTCAGTCCTTGCTGGAGCAAGCTAGAGTAACCGCAGATCTGAAGCTCCGTTAAGACACTTTAGATATTTGAGAACCACACTCTCATATCACGGATAACGATCAGAGTAGCTTTGACTTTTACCCGAAGCGCGCTTATAGTATCCGTACGACCTTCTTCAAGAGGATTAACCTCGACGTGGCAGGAGCAAATGGACGACCACGTCGAATCTCGATTCTAATGTCGTATTCACGGGTAAAAAGCTCATCTAATTACCGGACGATCGCCTTTAACGCGTAGAATTTAAAGGCGCAGCCGTGAAGCGACCCCGGCGATGGAGTTAAACGAGCAAGCAGGCGTCGAGCATCCGACGGCTAACAGAGCCGACAGCACGGCCGTATGCAAACCGAAGGAGATGTTCGTTTTATCGAAGACAGAACGTGCTTCGAGCGATTCTCGATTGCTTTCGAGCGGAAATCTCGATGGATTTGTGCCCAAGAGTCCAGGCGGTTATGCGAACACGGCCCTCGTATCGGTGTTCGATCTCAGGACGTTTCACGATCGCTCTCGTGCGATTTCGAAATTGGGCAGGACATCGCGACTTGCGAAAGAAGGAGTTTTGTCACACCGGTGAAGAAACGCCCGAACGAGTCTCGACCTTTTGCCAACGCGCGTGATAGCCTTGACGGAGGAAAACATTATCGCGATATCCGTCTCTAACGACTCGATCGCGTGTGATTAATATTCATCCTGATAGCCCTCCTCTCCTCCCCTCGTTATCCACGTCCATAGCTCGCGTCTATTTCTATTTTCTTGCGTCCAATTTTCTTTCCCGATACCCCGACGAGCCGCGTCTCCATCGATCCGTCAGTCAGAAGAATCGAGATGTTTGGAGCGCGACAAAATTGTCGCGAGGTTTTCGACCCGTTAAGATCCGCGAAGACTTCACGTCACGATCGTATTTTTCGAACCGAAGAAAATTCGCCCGTGTTCTATCTTGGTATTTGGCGAACCAAGAGTGTCGTTACTTTTCGGTTTACACCGAGTTTATACGTGCCTCTAAAAACTGTAGCGTGGGTTGTTGCATCATCTAAAAGAGTTCTGCGCTTTTTCGACCGCGGTGACTAAACACTTTTAAAATTTTGTCGCGAGAAAATGTATTTCGATAATCACTCGGGAGGACGCAGCATTATGTATTTTGCCTCTGTATCCGCGCGAATCGTACACCTTCAAGAATGTTCGCGCGAGAAATCGTGCTTCGCGAGCGGCATAATACGAAGCTGTTTTACTTTATCCTATCACTCAGCAAAATTATTTATTCACGAATTCACTTATTCACTTCTAACGATTCCGTTCAATTCTATGTTCCACGTCTCGAGATATTAAAGTACCTCTTTCGATCTCGTCACTCCGCGACCGGGAAAACTGTTCGCAGCGCGACTTCGCGTTCATCAAAACCGAGTACTTTAAACGCGGAGTCACGATTGCAGTGATACTGATGGAATCTGTTCGTTGAATTAACACCAGCCTTTATAATTATTCTTCTCGCGTTTCTGAGCTGCGCGTCGAGGTTCTCGAAAAGCTAACCCAGGTACGTACCGAGACACGCGCCCGAATTTCCTCTCTTTATTCCCGATAATGGTGCACTTGACTTCCCAATTCTCCCAAAAGCGGGATTAAATGCCTCAAAAGAAATCCACGGAACTTTCACAATGCGCTCCCAAAGGGCGCCGCTACCTGAGCGACAGCACGTGGCCGTCTTTTTCGAGGGGCACGACGAATTTTCCGACTCCACGGCAAAACCGAACCGTTTCGGCTACTCCACAGGTGGACTCTTCTCAGGGTGCACTTTCGAGCAGATTTGTGGTCAGGCTGTTTGCCTAACAGGTGGATTTACAGAACCGCCGATGATTACCGAGAACTGTTTGCGAAGTCCACCCTTAAGATGACGGCGAAGTCCTTCGGGGATTTCGCAACGGACCGATCAACGCGATTAAATTCACCGTGCCTTCGAATCTTCGATGAAAGCACGGCAACGGAAGAGTACTCTCGCTTAAAGACTCTCTTACTCTTCGAAGAGTCTCAGCGTACAACAAGAAGTTCTTTAGTGTTCGATCAAATTTGTTAACTCCGTATTAAATTAAATTCGAGATGATTAGCTTGGTGATATTTAATAAGCGCATTGGAGACTCTGCGACAAGCGTCGCTTTGAGTCAAGGTACTGACGACTCGTCGCGCAGTGTTCCGAGTAAAGTTGTCAAACGTCGAGCGCCTGTCGCACCAAAGGTACTTAAGTACTTCTTCGTGCAAAATATTCTCACTCGAGGATCTTCGAATCGAGCAAATCGCGAGGAGTGGTTCGTTACTGTCGCGGAGTGTACGCAAATGTCGAGTCGATAAGCACTTCGATCCTTTTTTATTATCGAGGCGCGATAAAAAACGATGAGAATGGTTGGGAACAAAGGGAGCCGTACGTTTCACGAGGACTTTATTCAAGGGTGGATGAGCCTTCCTTACCTCACTCGTTAGATGGACGATGGACGATCTCGTATCAAATGTGCCGACGGCTGAAAACACGTCCGTATAACGTTTTTTCTTCGTTTACTTAAATACAATTTATCGTCGTTCTCGTTGGCAGCCGTCAAAAGCATCGTGCAGCTTCCCCCCACTTTTACCACACATTTTCGTTTTACACTTCCCGCACTCGTACCGACTTGGTGCGAACTCGTTCGTACCGTGTACGTCATAGCAGGCAGCTCGATTATTTTCCTTCGATGCTCGTCGTTGTATAACGATTAAACGGCACCACATATCTGGTAGTGACGGCTTGGATTAAGTGGCACCAACATTATTATATTTTTTTTTTACGTCGCTACAGACGGCCAGTGGGAACGATCGCTGAACTTTTATCTCGGTTTTTTCACCTCTCGAACCGCGGCTTCCGTTATCTATTAGAGAAATAAACGTGGACCTGATTGTCGAGCAGATTATTCGCGCGAATCGGAGAACCACGTGGTCCAACGCGATGTCGCACAAACGGCCGAACATTTCGTTTACATCGTCGGGATCTCACTTCGTGTCAGCCACTCGAAGATCCCCGGCCTTCGAACGATCTGTCGCGATCACGGGGAGAATTTCGAATCGGGAAATTTCACCGTACTAGAAATCTTCGAGCGTTGTTCTCGTTGCTCCTATATCATCCCATGTCGATGTCTTCGCACGTCGATGCCTCCTTGCGCGAATGTAACCTCGAAAATTTCGAACGGCCAGCACTCTCGGATCCCACGAATATCTTGGAACAGCTTGGATAGCCGTGCGGGGCGTCGGGCTTTGGACGCTTCACGAAAAGATTCTCGAAGCGCGATATTCATCTAGGATCTCCAAGAGCCTCGATGGTGTCGCATGCTTCCTTATGCGTCCAAGTTTCCCGAGATTCTCCCACGGTGTTGCGTCCACGATCCTCTTATCCTATGGTCAATTCGAAGGCTCGATGCAAAACCAGGGTTGTTCCAAGCTCTCTCTGATGTCGACGGTCGCGTCTAGGAAGCGACAGAGGAGGAAGAAGAGAGGACTGCTCAGGAGGGCTCACACTGCCCGGCGGTCTGATCGCTGACGACTGAACGCCGTGGTGGCGTTTCGCCGCGTAGTAAGCCGGCTCTCGCCCCGCCATCGGGTGCACTCTTCCTCTGCCTCTCCACAATGAGCAAGGAAGAGAGATGAATGATCGAAAGAAACTGAGAGAGAGCGAGAGAGAGAATGAGAGAGAGAATGAGAGAGAGAAAGAGAGAGAGAGAGAGAAAGAAAGATTGAGAGATAGAGAGAAATAGAGAGAGAGAGAGTATGTGGGAGAGAGTGACTGAGAGAACCAGAGAGTAAGAGAGAGCGAGAGAGAAAGAGAGAGAGAGAGACAGAGAGAAAGAGAGAGAGGGGGAGGGAGGCAGAGAGAGAGAGAGAGAGAGAGAGGGAGAGGGAGAGGGAGAGAGAGAGAGACAGAAAGAAAGAGAGAGTGAGAGAAAGAAAGAGAGAGCGAGAGCCAGAGAGAGCGAGAGCAAGAGAGAGAAAGAGAGAGAAAGGGAGAGAGAGAGAGAGAGAGAGAGGGTGAGAGAGCGAGCGAGTGAGAGGGTCACGATGCGAGCGGGGTGCGAGAGGGAGCGAGAGAGACGGACGACCGTCCCTTTCGACCCACTCTGACGTTCTGCGCGTTCTGAGAGCCAGCATGCCCCCGTCGTACTCGCTCACCGGATTTGTCCCCACCTTGGCTAACCCCCCTTTCATCCCTTCCCGGCACGGCCGGCCGCCCCACCGTCGTCCCTCCGCCACCCCACCGACCTTGAAGGTTCGGGCACTCGCCGCTGGGCGGCACCAGCATCCAAACGGTTGCCGGTGCGTAGCGGGCAACAAAGATCCCGTCGGTTAGCGCCGTTACGTGGGAGAAAACGCGCTCCACTGGTTGGCGTAAAGGGGAGTGGTAACCGCGAGGGTGAGTCGGCCGGTTTCCCCTCTTTCCGTGCCGCCTACCCCTCCAGCTCTCGCTCCTCCTCCGCCCCCCACCGGAACGGCACGTGTTCCGTTTTGCTCGATCCCGTGCACACGCAGGACTCGCTGTCCTTGTCTTCGGTTGGTGCGTGCTGCACTCGAATGGTAGGGGTTGCAGCCGGGTGGGGGGGCCGCGATTCCGGGAGCGGTGCGGGTGGGGAACAGAAGGACTTTGCTACGTCGGCAGCACGCGTCGCGCGCTTTTCACGCTGTCGGTGTTGCACTTTTTTCCCCCGTCTTTCTCTCCCTTTTCTCTCCTTTCCCCCTTTTCCTTTTTCTCGACCGAGCCCTCGAAAAGCGGCCTCTCCGGGACGGCTATGCGCCGATCCGACTACTTCCGATCCTGCCTCGAGGAAGACCGTGATTTTTCGTCGCAAGACGCGTCGGCTCGTAAATCGAACACTCGTGGCCGGGAGCTCGTCGTCGAGCTCCTCGCGAAATTCTTCGAGGAGGAACGCTTATCGACCTACAAGCGCTGATTTGAGGGGATTTTCAGGAGGAAGGGATAATACGTCGAGGAACTCTTTCTCGTCGCGGAGACAAGGTTCCTTTGGAGATCTCGGGAAAATAAGCGACTTATATTTCTCTCGACGGGAAATTGTCTCGTCTGCGAAGACTCCGATAATGTATCGTCGATGGTCGGAACGGTTATTTGTGATTAGCCGGCCAATTTTCGAGGTTGATTTTCGATGTAATCGCGAGCACTCTTGACGACGTCGACAAACGACTATGACGTTCGGTATTTTATCGTCGACCCACTTTTTCCTTCACAAGGATTATTGTATTTATTTTGGATATCTTTACGCGGTGCACGATAACGTTCCGGTTAAAGACTGGATTTATCGACTCATTCCCTTTAAGGCTGTAAACGCGCGCGTTTCTATCGCGTCGCATCGCGAACTTTGCGGAATCAAACGCGATCCTTTTGTAGAGTAACGTACCGAAATCTTCCATGTTGAAAACAACGTAGATGAAACCTCTCGTATCGACGTCGAACTCTGCGAGATCTCTCGACGACAAATCTCGCGTTTAACTCGATTTGGCAGGTTCACGCTGACGCGATTGACGGAAGTACGGACTTCCACGTGGCAAATTCGCTTTGCAGTACCACGCGTCACCTCTGCATCTCTACATGCGATGCGTTATCGTAAACTCGTAACAGAGGATCGAGTTCACCGCAAAGAGTAGGTATCAAGCTAAACGATCTTAACGACCGATATCTCAGGCGGAAGGATCGACCAGCTTTACGGTGCCGTGAACTTTCTTTAAAGCGACACAATGATCAAAGTTTACCCATCACCTACAAAGGTCTCTATTTAATGCATTTCCGTACACTTAGTGGTTCGAAATCGAAAATAACGGAGTACGCCCTAGATATACGATTTTAGGTGCGCATCTAACGTAGAAGATCTGACGACATTCCGAATCACGTTCCGCGGAAGAGACTTGGCCACGTGACGTCCGGCGAATTTATCCACAGCCTCATACCACGAATACGATCCCGAGTACTTCGACCTATCACACGGAAACTCCCGTTAGGTATTAATTAGAAAATCGAGCGGAGAAACTCTGCACAGCGTTGCACGAGGCACGAGAGAGGAAGTTTCCACCGCGGCCAATCGTCCCGTACAGCGCGGACCTCGTCGTGTCCTAGCTTCCGCGACTTTCCTCGGACACTTCGGCCACTTTTACGCGCACTCGGCCCGTCTTTCGGGGATCGTGATTATTCGAGGGCAGTCCGCGCGAGGAGGAGACACGCGCACCCGAGGAGAGTATCTCGAGGGAGGATTGCCACGCGTCGAACTGGCCGTCGTCGAGCTCGATCGGTCTGCCCGGAGCGGGCCAGTTTCCCCTTCGCCACTTTCCCACCGGCCCACGCCGTGGATTTTCCCCTTCATCCCTTCCCCCTCGCCGGCTACGTTCGACACTCTCTCTTTCTCACCCTCCCTCCAGCTCCCACCCTCTCCCTCCTTCTCGCTCCCTCCCTCTCTCTCCCTCGCTCCCTCCCGCCCTCCCTCCCTCTCCCTCTCTCTCTCTCTCTCTCCACGCGCATCCCTTCTCGCCCCCGTCGCGGTTCGTGGAATTCCAGAATTTCGCGCGCCGCCGGTAGCTCCACCCTGCCCCTCGCGGTGTCCTTTTTTCAAACCCCGCCTAGCGGCACGTCCGCTCGGCGGAGAGCGAGGGAGAGAAAAAAAGGCCGGGCAGGCGCGAGCGGCTCGCTCTTTTTCCCACTTCTTCCGCGGCGCCGGCACGTTGCAAGGCTAAACTCCGCCTCCGACCGAGTCTGCCCCCGCCGAGGCTTTCCTGCCGTCGGAGATTTTCCGGCGTTCTCTCTCCCTCTCTCTCCCTCTCCCTCTCTCCTTGTCTCCGCCACTGCCTCCCTCCCACTCGGCACTGCGCGCTCTCGCTCCGTCCGTCTCTCCGTCTACCTTCCTCCCTCTACCTCTGTCTTTCCGCGTCGCTCCAACCACCTCTCTCGGTCTACCTCTGTCTTTATGCGTCTGTCTCTCTCTTTCTGTCTATCCAACTCTCTCCTTCTCTCTTCCCCTCTCTCTCTCTCTCTCTCTCTCTCTCTCTCTCTCTCTATCTCTCTCTATTTCTCTCTTGGATTCTTCGTCGGTCCTCCACTTCGTCCCTGCTCGGGAGAGAGGCGGTAGGAAAGGCCACCGACAGCTGGCGCGCCGGCCAATTTTCAGCGCCATCCGACGGCGGGTTGAACCGAGAAGGGTAAGGGTTGCTGGGGGTTATTGCGATACGAGAAGCTCACGCGGACTGGTTATCCGACGAAAGTATCCCAAGTCGATTGGAATATGCCATATGCCGTAGCTGTATTCTTGGAGATGTGTCGTGGAGAATGTCCCGGGAATGGGATATTGGGGGCCGAAGGGGTTGAATGAAAGATATTTCTGCAGCCCTATCGTGTAGCGTCAGGTTGTAAATCGAGGTTCGAGAAATCGAAATCTGTATATCAGGGACTCTTGAGGAACGTTAGCGATGAACGTGGATTGCGTTTAATGTTCTCGAAGGTAGTTTGTAAAATTAAGGTACTCGAGAGTTTCAAATGGTGTATCGGTAGACAATACATGTTATGCGATAAAAGTACTTTGTACCTATTCGGAAAGGGCGATATGATTTGATATTTTGTGAGTATATCTTTGAAGATGTGCTCTCGAGAATATTTTGTCCTTTTTATACCTTTGCTGTATAATGAGACATTCAAAATCGAGATATAGGAGACACGTAGTATATTACAGCTTTGAGTGAAAAAACGGAAATTGGTTTACTCTGAGATTCTTAAGGAGTGTTCGATAACCCGAGATGTTCGAAATTTTCTAATAGCATACTCACAAGTACTCATCTGGGGCGGATTGTCGATAAACAATATGCTGGATTACATTAAAAAGTCAAATGCTATAACACTATATTTACGTCATTACCGTCAAAAATGTCAGTAGAAAAAATTTTGAAATCAGAGGGTGGGCAACAATTTTTATTTTACTTTCGTCCAAAGATATAATTATAGCAATTCCAGATATTGTTAGATGAATATGTAAAGAAGACTACTGCATATTGCTGCCAAGAATAGATTAAGTTCCAAAATTTTTCAGATGGTTTACAATTTGAAAATGCACTTCTATGTTATATTCTCGCAGACATTGATTACCGAATAAAATACTTTTGAACTAATTTGATTTAATTACATTGCATAATACTCCACATCATTAAAAACGAGGGTTGCTGATTCATTTATCTAGCTTAATAAAACCATGTAGTTTAAAGCATAAAAAATACAATGTACTTGGGCCGATTATTCAGTTAACATTACTAGGAAGAGTAGATTGAATTCGAACCTCGGGGATGGTTCGGAAGGTCAAAATGCGCTCCACGTTTTGGGGTGGTGTCTCTTATGCTGCTAAGGTGGCATCCTGCAGTTCTGTCCTTACCGACATCTCCATTTCTCCACCTTTAATCGAGATACCAGACTGAATGCTGGCGACATCTCTTGGCGAGCAATTGCGGACGAAAACCACCCTCCTTGGAAAGCACCCCTATGCCCGAAACGGATGTTGCGAAAGATATTGCACCAGAGTGCGCAATAGGTCAGAATTAATGCTAAAAATAGCGTTTTTTTTTCTTACGACACTCTTTCAAACTCTACATGTTACTACTGCTTACGAATTATGATAAACTTGGTCAAATAAAAAATGCAATGTGCTAAAAAAAATATCTTTCACCGTTTATGTTCTTTACAAACACAATTTTGCGGATTATAATTATACATCTGACCTAGTCCGTCCAGCTTAGCTTGACCCAGTGGCGCGATATGATTAAAATTTCACCTTCGCTGATTTTCCTCTGTCTCGGAATCGTTAAACCTCTAGGGATAGGTGCCTATTTCTTCCGATTCCTGGCCAATTTCGTGCCGGTGATTACTGGCCGGAACTTTAACTTGTCAGAAACACACAAGACGTCCGACACTTAATGAGGCACGCGATTCCATTTACAGTTGAAACGAAACAACCTTGCCGGAAGGGCTCGGTAACACCCGTCGGTACCGCTTCCTCTTTCTTTTCACCCTGCAAAGTCGATAAAGTAGATGTCTAACCACCGAGATTTTCGGTCGATTAACTTGAAATTAGGTGCAAACGAGAGCCCGGTGGCACGTGGGACTCGCGCAAGTTCGTGCAGCTAAGTGTACCGGAAGTCCACGCGTTACTGCCACATGAAAGCCCTACACCGAAATAATATCTAAAATAGCCATAATCGTGGCAGTACAAGCCATGGCTATTAAGAACGGCAATCCATCGTTCTCTGGCACGCCGATTATTTCTGCAGGCATTATAACTCCACGATCGACATTCACCCCCTTGGAAGTGATAAAAACGCAGTTCTTATCGCTGTTGCAGCTTATCTATGTATACAAAACTACTTTAATTTTCCTTCTCGCATCCATCGTACTGTGTTTTGAATATTTCTCTTGCGATTTCATTATGTCTGTATTTTTATATCGTTCAGGTGGTCTCACGGTTTTTATTCGATTTAAAAAATCCTTGACTATTCTTTAGATCCTCATAGTTTCAACATGTCGTTTAATAATATTTCTCTCTTTATTATTTTTATTCATTTTCGACATCAACCACTAAGATTATTTGGCCTAGCACCTACTGTTTTAAAGTGGGTTCCAAACCACCACAGCTACAGTATATGTATATCACATGGAAAAACCAGAGATGATAGGCGGGATTCGAACCCACGTCTTCCGCATGGAAGTACGCGCCGCTATCCACTACACTACCACAGCTCTGTTTAATAATATTATTCTTCGTAAACGAACCTAAACCATCCCTGCGATATTATCGATTTGGAATTTTTAGAGAAGAATAACTCTCTTGGATGATCCTTTTTCTCTCGATCGAGAAAGTAAAACGACAGGGCTTTCGAAAGGTAATATACTTTCATTCGTGCAGAGTTATCTCAATTGATTTGTTTCTGCTCGCGAGTGGCTCGCGACTGTCGCTCAGAGTAAGACCGCCTCGGAATTCGAGCGAAGTAATGCGCGGTGTATGCGCGGCTGTGTAACGCATAAGTGACCACCGGTACGGTGATAATTATGACGCTGCTACCGATAAGGATCTTCTGCTTCGTCGGCGATAATTATGCGTGTGGGACCGCGGCGGCCATTACTACTCCGGAGAAAAAAGGAAAAGGGGGCACGGCTCGCGTTTCCGGCAACGAAGAATGCGACGACGATCAACACCGACGCCGACAAAAGGCATGTGTCTTAGGAACAGAAAAGTCGGACGAGACTGGATGAAATACGGCTAGCTATACGTAAAGACTGTTGGAATGGAAAATATTGGAATTGGAATTGTCAAAACATTAGCAGTAGTGTATTAAGATGGACAAAGCGCACTCTTGTGTATCAAATAGATTTTGGGTATATCAGGATAGGTGAAAGAATAGTATTGAAAGGTATAAACGTCGACGTGAAAGAGCGTGGACAGCGTGAGTACAGTTTATTATATAATTTATAACACTTTCATGTCTTTCAAGTTTGCAAGCGCATTCTTTTATGTGAACAATTATTTTAGTTCTTTTTACATACGCATCTGAGATGGTTTCCAGTCACAGAGACGAAACGCGCCATACGTGAACAGCAAATAAACGACTCTGTGCCTTTTTTTATTGTCTAAGAAAGACTATCAGCGAAGATATATTTAGCCTTCAACCCAAAATTGATCAATCCCGTAAAACTCTATTAAATCACCTCTGACTTAAGCAGACTTATTTTGATAAAGCTCCCCTTCATAACATGATACTTTAAACGTTCACCATTCTTCAATTCCTCACATTGGTTAATGCGTTGGATAGTAATTCTTGATCCAGTATAGAACGCCACGCTATTTCTACGTAATGATTTTTCATACGAGAATCGTTGTAACGATATCATCGTCCCACTCCTTTTCGATACAATCTGAATTTGGAGTGTAACCGTATAATGAGGATGCGACTCAGTTTCAATTTTTTTGCGACAATCGTAGCCTTTGAGCGTGAAATTAGCAAGTGCCTTCTTGGGCCTTCGCAAAACTCTTTGTCCTTCCGCGATTCCCTCTTCCTCGTATCTTTTCATCCACCCCTTGTCCTCGAAACAAAGATTAATCTCGCCGTAAAATCTAGAAATAAACTTTGAGGTAACACGCAACAATGTCGCCACGGACATTCAACGTGCTCGATATATAGTCTGCGGCACAAAGATGCAAGAGATAGTGCCGTGGTATACGGGTGTCCAATTGTTTTCCGGCCATGATTTATAAGAAGCGTAAATTCTGGTCAAAACCCTCTTCGGTGAAACTCGAACCGAAGCAACCCGTACGTTCGCGACTCTCTCTCTCTCTCTATCCTGCAGCCGTATTTTTAAGGTGTCATTAACACCATACTAAAGCCAGCGTTAATCCCTCTTCACGAAATTTCGTGATGACCCTCTAATTTCGAGAAACCATTCCGATGCCAACTTTCGAACGCTGATTAGCATACCGTCGAGAAATTGCCTCTTGAATATCCGACTGTATCTTTACAGTAATAAAAATCTATGGGCTTTCCGAGGAAGCAGCGTGCCCCTCGCTGCTCGAAATTTACATTTTTAATAACGTTGGCATAAGAAACATCAACGTTTTCATACGAAGCTTCCACGTAGAGTCGATGATAAAAAATCCCTCTTTACAAAGTTTTTCGATAAGGTACAATGCGCATCGATTATTTACATCGTTAAGAAAAGGGCTGATTACGTAAGATAATTTCTGTACGTTAGTACGTCATACAGATTAATTCAAAATCAGTGGATAGACACCGAACCTTATCCCTTCGTCAGCTTCTATCCATCATACACCTCAAAAATCTTCCATAAACACCCATCGATCTTACAAAAAGCATCCAGGTTTAAAACACTCCAGCTTCAATCGTTTAAGATCACATTCGAAAGTAATCATCGCGGAACAGTTCCCGATCTTCGTTCCCTTCCCAAGAGGGACCGAGAGAAGAAAAAAAGGGAACCTCGAAAATCGATCGATCACTCCCTACGTCCGATCTTGTCCAGAGCGCCGAATTATCCTCCATTAGTCTCCGAGCTACCCTCGCATTTAAAACGGTGAATGCGTCGATTCGAAAGCCGCAGGTCAAAGCCTCGTACCCCACCGGGAACTGATATCTGGGCGCTGTTAACCAAAGCCGAATATCGTGGCCCCATCGAGGAATTGCATCATCATAATACCGGCCGATGACTTTGCTGTTCTCCGCTCAGAGCTGGATTACGGGCGGGCCAGCGCGAGAACTCGGAAAACTAATTCGGCCTAATGACACAGGCTTAGAGCCCGCGATACGGCGCCTTGATTGGGCGCCAACAGCGTTTCGCAATACCTGGAAGCCAATTGGAACCCCAGAATCCCCGCAGAGAGGATGTCGCATGGGATCCTGGGCATAACAGCCGACGGATTACTCCCCGGCATTCTCGCTGCTGGACGTAATTGATTTCGTTTAAGCGGCTAAGCGCGCCGATTTCCCTAATGGCCGCGTCATTGAGACGCCGGGAAGGCGTTAAAAATTCTCAACCCTTTTCTCGCTCCGCGCGGCGATCCACCGGTGTGGCTAATGGGCGATCACGAAGATTGGACGCTCTTTCAGGAGGGAGATCGTGCAGGACGTAGCGTGTTTCGTTATTTTTAAAGGTACCTCATTGGTGATTTGCAATAAGGGAATTGTGAAGGGACGTGGATGTTTGAGAGAAAAGGATATGTGCGGTATTTAGGCTGGTGCGTCGTTGTGTCTCGATATTTGGACCTGGAATGGGTTCGGGGATTCTTAGTTTACAGTATAGTTTTGACTAAGGTCAATTTGTATCGGCAACAAATTGAGATCTGGTAGACTGACCGAAAAATATCTTTTGGAAATTTCCCCAGGAGTACTGAGAATTTGATAAGCGCTAACAATAGTGTGGATAATTGTAATCTATAAATATTCAGTTATATTTGACGGAAGACACTCGCGATCCGTACTGTAGCTTTAAAACGGTATCGGACACAGGTTTCGCGTTGATTCGAACTACATGACTTCCCTGGAACCTGAAGAGATTTCACGTTACGAATTTCCACGAAATTCCAGTTACATACTTCGCATAATATACGAAAGTTAATTATACCCGGGAACTTATGCTCTTGCACGAAAACATTCGATAATGATTTTTATCTGCCTCTCTATCCCCATAAAAATCACGCACTTTGTAGCACAACGTATGATCCCAGTTGATCGCCTTGCGATTTTCCATTTCGTCCACTTAATGCATCTTGCTGCGATATATTCTACACGACCCCAGGATCGCGTTAACTGCTACCAGAGGGTTGGAGAGACATTATTATGAAAGTATATCGATTCTTATTGCAACGTTTTGCCGGGAGAATGGAGGAGAATGAATAAACCATGGCGCGATGTCTATCGTAACGAGACGGACACGAGAGTAACGTAATCAACGATTAGCGGAATCCTGGCATGTGGCTGTTGCGGAACCTAACCAGCTCCGTATTAAAGCCGTTACACGAATGGTTCACGCGTTGCGTGTACGCATCGCGTGGGCGGCAATGCGCCGAGGGAAACGAGCCGTTGCGGTCTGGACGTTAGACAACGGCCACGGTGTGTACGGCCCTCCAGACCGATAAATAATCCGCCGTATGATGCCCCGCGACTCTTTCACCACCTACTGCGTCTTCCTGTTTCTTCCGATCGTTCATCGGAAGGATAATATTTAGATTTACGCGAAGAATACGGCTTAACACTAAACCTATCGAAGCGGTTGAAATGACTGGTAAGATTCTTAGAAAAAATGATGTGCTTCGTAAGAGGGTACTTTTTGAAATTTTTCACGATTCTACCGCGGAGTGTGAATTGCACTATCGATATATCGACGTCTCTTCTTAATACCCTGTTTGTTTAAGAATATACGTGATGTATATAGGTATGTCCAGAAAGTGGCTGGTAGGTTTAGTGTTAAGTCGCTTTGGTTTGTGGCGGTGAAAATCACGTTGTTCGAGCGTATCATTAAAAGGGAAGACTGTATTAGAATAATAAGTTTGATCGTCAAGAGTAATTATTGCCCTCTTGCTCGAATGTGTATGGGACAGAATATCTTTTTTCGATGTTATTACTGTATTGTGAATGTACGAATTCGTGAATGGAAATATGTGTAGATGGGTTGCCCTGTTGTGGGGATAATACATTTTGACATAAAACAATATCTGCGCGATACCCGACCGATTAAAGATTTCGAATTCTTTATGACACAGTACTGTGTACCAATAAAGTTCAGTACACGTATCCTGCACCAAGTCAAATTTGATTTTTCTCGAGAGAATAAATCCTTACATCCTTGAAAGTTTATGACTCTATTAACAAAATGTTGCCGCGATTACTGCTATATTCCTCAATAAAACGAATGCTTTCCGAGCGCGAACCAGAGAAGTCATAATATCGTGGTAAAAAATCTTATTCCAGGCAAAGGCTCGATTGCTGATAATTATGTGCGTTCCGAGTACCGGATATGTCGAGGAATGGAGTTCAAGAATCGTTAACCTAGATATCTATTAATTGGCTAGGCGCACGCTATGTTGCAAATCGTTCGTAATACTTTTACGCATAGGAATTTGTCTTTTCAGAAATCGCAATATTAATATACGGGGATATGCATTTATACTGGTTCTCTTATTGCCTCGCAATCGGCAACTATTTATTAACACCTTGTTGAAGCTCTATTTTCGTAATAAGTGGTCGTACGTTACATATTTTAATAGTGCCTTTAATCACAGAGTCTCGTACGCGCAGACGTTTCTAATTTTCTTCGAGTTATCCAGGCAAGAACCATGGCAAACGACTTATCCTCGTTCACTAAATAAACGTATAATAAAGAAAATAAATATGGATATTGGAAGGAGCTACGATAACGTTAACTATCTGCAGCTTGGGCATTAGTTTAATGAAACACTTAACTACGGCATTATACTGAAGATATGCGCACACAGTATTCTTACAACTGGCAAAGCAGAAGAGGGACGTACTCCTATTTGCGAAACTAATATATATCACAAGTGAAGTTGGCATGAAACAACAGCTTTGCAATGATCCACGACCACTGCGCCTCATCGTCGATCGAGGAGAAGTTTTCCCTTACCGCACTTTTCCATAAGTTCTCGGAAAAGTTCAATGCCTTTCAGTGAATTAGAGAAGCAACTTATTTCTCCTCCACCCCTAACCTTTTCAAAGAATCGACCTGTTGAAAGGACGGATCACGCCCTATTCCGTTCTTTACACCACTTACGGCCAACCTTTTCTTCGCATTATGGAACTTTGAGTACGTTTTTTCTTTTTTCGACGAATGCCCCGTGCACCTGTATCCCCGTTCACGTTGCCTCCACAAACTTTCCACAGGCTCGGTTACAGAATGTGTGCTCAAGTCCATTTTCCCGGATACCTGGACTCTCGAGTGTCTACCTGAAGCCTGCATCATAGTCGAGGCCCACTGGAAAAGTTGGTTTTGTGGTGTGGGCCGTCCGCCCAGGGCCTATTGTACCCTTAATGATTTCGGTTTGACGACGATAGACGGCACAGGTGTGAAAATCGGTTTATTCGTCTTTGTGACGTACTTAACGCCGTTGCGCAACGACACGATAGCCAGCGCGAATAATGGTAGGACGATAAAAGTTCGTTCAGTACGTCGAATGTTACTTTAATAACTACCAATGGTCGCGCTCTGGTGTCAATTTTTTACGTCCCGCCGTGTCTTGCAAGCGGCGATGAATGCGATTTATATTCATGTTTACCAATAACGTGTATAGTAAAGAGCAACGATACTGTTCTGTTTCTCGATTACAAGAATATATAAATAAATGGTATATGAAATATTAAACACTGCTTACATGAAGTTCTGCATATCGTGGTTCGATAAGGATGGTTTATATTTTGGCCCTCAAATACCAAGTTAGAGGAAGATTAACACGTTAAGTGCCGCGTCAGTCACCGATGACTGGCAGCGCACTTCTAAGCAGCGCGCGTGGCCTGACGAGGATTTCCTTATAAATCCACGTGGTACTCAACGCGTTAAAAACATAAATGTAATTTACTAAAACATGATAAACAAAGGCGAGGTTTGGTTGTACTTTGAACGCAGAAGGTTGTAACTTTTCATAAATTTTTCGGTCCCTTTGAACCTAACATTCGTGAATTTGTATTATAACATTAAGACTATAAACGAATTCAGGATACGATTTCAAAACAATATTTATTGTCATTGAAAAAGTCACCTGATCCATCTGCTTATACTCTGGCGCTTCTAACAGCTCGAAATGGCTAACAGTATCCTGAACGGAACGACACGTAAAACCAACGTGGTGCTTAACTTGTTAAAGCATTTTTGGAAGTCGAAATCGAGTTTCGTGTAGCGATACAAACGATCTCTGGCAAAACTTGTTTACTCCGCAAGCTCTTACCCCGCGACATTGTCGCGATGTATTTTATGGAAAATGACGATGACCAGTGTACATTCCATCCGTCACGCTCAGCCGACAGAAATGTATAAAGCGCATGACGGCCGGCCATTTGTCTCCTGCCACCATGTAAGTAAGTATCTACCTAATTACACGTTATTGGTTAATAATAGCGATGATTACCACGCGAATTACATCAGAGCGAAGAACGTGCAGTTACGCTCTAACAGAGGCTTTAATTGTATCCACTGTGAGAATACACGGCGTATCTATTCATCTTGCTCCGGGACTCGCTGCTTAATCATTAGCATTTCCCAGCTACTTTTGTAGAGATAATACCATTAAAGCGGTGAATAATAATGCTGGCAGCCGATTCTTATCATTTATATCATCGAGCACGCGATAGAAGTGCAAAATATTTCGAGATTGCGGAAGATTTTTCAGGTATATCAGCCCCATTAGCGGGGTGGACTTTTATTCGCACCGCGCACCTCCCCTCGAAGCCGATAAAGACCGTGCATAATCAACTTCATTACACATATTCGTTGTAATTCATATAGCAGTACCTTAGGTCTCAACGAGGTGAAAGATTTCATACCCGTTACGCAGGATTTGCAAAGAGAATGCTGTATGCTTGGCCTATATCGTGTCAAAGACAAAGGGAATTTTCACTCCGAATTTTTAATCGAAATCGTCGCATAATATAAAAACACCTCCGCATTGGACAAATCTAGTTAACTCGTGGCACAACATTATATTACCCAAAACAGAACACGAATTTGAGGAGAAGCATATCACCATTGGACCATAAAGAATCGAGATTTTCAAGGTTTACAGCGTTACCCTAAACAGTTATTCGAAACTGAATGTATCCTACTGATTACATATCGCAAGTGTACCGACAAAAGCTTCAGCCCCAACGCTCCACAGCGTCTAAAGCACACCTCCAATGAATCGACTGTTCTTACAACTTCTAGATAATATAAAATGATATGAATAATCGCAAAAATGTTCGTACGCTCACTTCAGGAAGTTTCGTCCTCCACAATCCACACGTCGAAGAGTTAAGAAAATTTCGTACGTACCACGCCCGATGAAATTCCCATTGAAGTCTCGGCACCTCCTACGCCGGGACGTTGCACCACGTGGATCACGCATGGAGCTCCGCTGGAAGCGTAACGCAGCTGACACGAAACTGACCTGCACCCCGGAGTCACGGAGCTCTCATAGTTTTTTCCTCTCGCTCTAGGCTTACAGGCACACATACACACGCGCCCGTCCGCACCCACACGAGAGTGGAAAATTCCTTTCTGCTCGCACCCCCTCTCCCCTTCCTCGCCGTTCAGCCGAAAGGTAACACTGAAACCGGCCCTTGGTAACTTATCTTAGGTGGCTAAAGCTTCTCGAGCCCCGGCTCCTCGTCGTATAATCTAATGGAGTACACTACAGGACGATAGATAGAGAACGAAGGAGCGAGAGAAGGGGAGAACGCGGGAGAGGGAACCCGATAGCATTAGATCAGTGGTTCTTAATCTTCAGAGCTGACGATACTCTCCTCGAACCTTTAAAATATGCTTGCACATCCTCGGGGAAAATTGAGTTTTGTTACTAGAATGTGGGGTTTGAAAATAGACAGTGTTGATACGCGAGAAATAAGGGCTCGTAGTTTGGTAACTATATAGGGATGTATGATGATTAGTTTTTGAGTATGAAGAAGTTGGATTGTGTAATTAGTTTCTTGTTTTTGAGATTACTGAAGAATATGGGAGAATTCGTGAGAAAGTAGTTTTCGACTTGGAGGAATCGCCGGGAAATCTGTTGATGAGTTTTTTGCTTTAACTGTCTTACAATTGCTCTCTCCGTTTACTTGATTATTTATCGAAGTAACTCTGTTTTAAAATTAGGAAGCTGTGAATGTTCCAATTATAATCAGTTGTCTTCATGGAATAAATATACGACTTATGAAATGTTCGAAAATGTCGCGTGTATATTCTATTTGCTATTTTTACGTGAGTGAATCTTTCATCGATTAATAGAGCGGACTATTTTATTTGTTGAAACTCCGTTTGGTACGACCATGGGATTTGTGTGGTTTAAGTTAAGAACCACTGCATTAGATAGTATGCCAAGGGTCTCGAAGCATTTTAGGCTGCAACTGCGTGACCGTGATCTATCACTTCTGTATCCGAACTGAAGTAAATAACGTGCTGAATAGCAACAAAAAAATGAGAAGACTACTTGTTAGGATAGCTGCAAAAATTTTTTAAATATCCATTACCCTTTTTGGGTATATGCTTCTTCTCACTGGTATGCGTTTAAAAAATGTACGCCAGAAACTATTCCTTTAAAAGACCATAACGGTTGATTAATGTCTTCATCGATGCATGGGATGTTCCATCGTATCTACCTCATGGTTCAAGAAGGATAATGAAGTTCGTATTATACGAAAGAAACTCCATTAACCACTCATAATTCTTAGAACATTATTCATCATTATCTCGTCTCAGGATATACCGTGTGAAATTATATTCAATGAACGTTATGTAAAGCCAATATTCGTAAAGAAAAAGACCTCTATTTGTTTCCGATATTAGATTTGCAACTGCTGAAATATCTTCTTCGATTTCCTCGATCTTTATTGTACGCTTTCCTTCTCGTTCTCCTGGCGTTAATAAGACTTCACTCGCCTATAAGCGTTTCCGTAATTCACGGGAAAACGCTTACGACAAAAAATTCGTGGATATTTTACGAGGCATTAATATGCCTCACCTCGAGTCCATGCCGGACATTCACTATGAAATATTAATAGTTTCCAAGCAGGCGGGAGGAGCGCTTCTAAATTACAAGAGAAACGCAATCCTGAAAGCGGCCGCTTCGATTATACAACTCGCGTTAATTAAATTTTCATCGATCCCTTATAATTCACTTGCTCCGCGGGCCACTGCCCGTATTATCCAATCCTCATAACGGCGATTTCCTGGAATTCCACGGGAAACTCCTTTCTATGGTTTCTCTATTCTTCGGTGCACATCGTTGCGGTAATACCTTGTCGAAACTTCTGCACCGTTATTCGAAGGATTACAATATAATTTTACACGTTGTTTAAAATATTTTTGATCCACGCTGACGCAATCGCTGATGTATGTAGATATTTTTTAAGAAACTACAATTTGCTCATACATTACTGCAACGATAGCAAATGACTTTACGTATTGTTTAAATAGTTGGAGGTGACTGTATAAGTTAAATGTTTGGATCATTTTTAATAAATTGCATTCTTGTAATATCTGTAGGAAGCTTTGTATACTTGTTTAGCGATTGAGAATAAGTTTGCGCATTATTGGAATAACTGTCGGAGTTTCAAAATGTCATCGAGCGTAACTCGATACGACTGGTTTTAATTTTTAGTTGAGCTAATCGCGAATTCGGAATGTCGAGTTTTCGTTCTGATTTCACACTTTACAAATTGCTAAGATTGCTTCGAGGTATTTAGGTTACGGCGTTCCATCTGACACGTTGTAAAAAATTAATTCACCAATTACGTCGATAATATCGCGAAATACCTTGGAACCGATTAAACAAATTGTACCTTCCACCTCGTGAGATCACCAAGTGTTATCGGACGTTACGCGATATGCCTAGAATTTTACACGTTTCATGGAACAATAAATCGCGAATTTGGAATGCAGAATATTTCTCGTTTCTGCGTCTTCTGAAAATTGCCCCGAGATATTTAACGTAAATCGTTTCGATTGAATGCATCATAAAAAAGTAATTTACCAATTACATCGATAAGATCACGTTAGATGACGGAGAATCGATTAAAGAAATTATACCTCCCTTTTCATGAACCCACTAGATATAGATCCTCATTACGCGATACAGCTAAATGTGTATCCTTCACGAGGAACGATAACGCGAAAATTTGGAATGTCAAGCGGTAGTTTGGTCTACTGTATCAAAATCGCCTCAAGGTGTTGAAATCATATCGCTCAGTCGCTCAACTGGTGATAAAAAACGTTTGTTTACCAATTGTATTGATGAAATGTCAAAGTATCCTGGAATCGATTAAAGAAATTATACCCTCCATTTCATGAGATCATTAGGTATTAGCGTCTCTTACGTGGTATATCCAGGCATTTATCCTCCAAGAGCAACAGTAGCTCACAGATTTGGAATGCTAACTTGTTCCTCTTCATTGCTTTATTCGAAAATCATCCAACTCAGATCATTTCTACACGTTAAGAAGAACCAATGCATTTGACTAAATCAAAAAAATTACAATACGTCTTTGAAATGTACAAGATATTTAAGTATCATGACACTTTACACGACACAGTTGCGCTCTTATTCTTTCCTAAAAACGCTTATTCGTAAACTCACAATGTTGCGTAATCGTTTTCACTTTACGCACAGATGACACCGAAGCATATAACTTACGCTCTGTGTATGAAATAAACGTCACAATTACCAAATACGAAAGCTCAAACTATCAATCCTTTACATATAACTACAGAGCATCCTCGAATTTCGTGAAATCTTTAAATATTATGATACCTGGCAAAGCACAGTTCATTGTTCACGAGAGAAAAGAGAGTAACGCGAAATTTCGAAACGTCCAGCCATCCTTCTCATTTTTCGCTCCACCGAAATCCTCCTGTGTTCCAGTTAAGTTACGACCGTTTCCACCGGGCCCCTCGTAAAACATTAATTTACCAATTATTCCGATAAAATCGGGGGACACATCCTCGAACCGATTAAACAAACCTCAGGTACCAGGGCGCAAGATCACCGGGCAAGGAAGTGGGACGAGGATGGCGAGACGCGCGTACCGGAAACACGGAGTCGTTACCGTATACGAGCAGCTATCGCGAACGGCATACAAACAACGCCACGGAAATGTCCCCTTACGTACGGCTCGTTGTCCTTTTCCACCATTCGCCTCTCCATCGAGCCTGCCGCCGCCCTGGGATCGTAAAAGTCCGGTTAACAGCAGCGCTTGGCAGACGATCGACGATTTCAAGACGATGGAAGGGCCCTCCAACGACCGGAAAACGATCCGGCACTTTATCGGCTCGAACTGTCTGCGAAACCCTTTCCTAGCGCCTTCTCCCTCCTGGGCCTGGCTCGCGTAATTGATGCGGGATATCTCTCGAAGTACTGGCTTGCTCTCTGGAGCCTTTAGGCTCGAACGATAAAATCTCTCATCCACAAAACTCTGATAGACCCTGGAACTACCGAGTGGGGTATAACTCGCTTATAATTTTTTCTAGACCTTGAAAAAAGTGCGTTGAGTTTCTCTATAGAAATGTTGGGTTTAAGCGATGAAATGTTTCGCTCGCGAAACAGTGATCGATGCTGAAACTATCGAAGAGGATATAAAAGATTTATTTTAAATACTTTTATCTTATTGAATTATAAGAGAGTGTATTAATTTTCTTTTTGAGATTACCGTATCATATATGGACCGTTAAATTCCTCATCCATAAACTTGTCAGTAACGTTACAATTATCGAAGCGGTAAATATGATTTATTTTATTTTCATGACGTGCAATCGATAATTTCCTAGTCGAAAATAATCGAGTAAGAAACAGTTTATCGAAAGTAAGGAAGTAGCACTCTTTGGCTATTCTGAAATTCTTCCCCTTGAGCGATAGCTGCATGAAGACATCATGGACGAGGAGTCGATCAGGTAGTCAAAACGCAGGTTTCTATTCGCAGCAGTTCTTGTTGGAAAAAAAAACCCCGAATCTCGAAGATCTCCGGACGAAGATCCGTGGCTTTTGGTCGACCTAACGCAGCCACGAAGAAAGTGGCCTGACCCGAGATTTAGGGATCTCCGCTTAGTCGATGGATACCACAAACTGCGTTTCGTGGGGCCCCCTTTTTCTCTAGGGGCCGAACCCCGAAATTGGAGAGCGTTCGTCATCTAGAGACGGTTGTAGATTTGAGATACCGGAGGAATAGGGTTACTGGTTCGAGGATGGCAGGTGGATATCGCCCGCAACGCGTTATCCTTCTCACGTAACGGGTGTTGGGAATGAAAAAATTCTCGTCTACCCCGTGGAATTCCCATACGCCCACTCTATGCATTATATTGTATATGCCTCACTGGCTTTCTGTCTATCGTGTGGTATTAGACGTTGCAGTAATGCTTACGCATTTATTAGTAAAGAATATTATGGTATATCGGAATAAGATTTTTTCCCTAATATCTTCGGTTCACTCACCACCTTCAACTTTCTAAAAATTATACGTTTATTTAATTTTCAATTTAATTTTTATTTGACTCTTAATTGTAGAGCCACGCATTAATGGAGAAAAATTATTATTCCCACACGCGAACTCCACTCTAATAGGACCACATGGAGAATTAAAAATATGTGTGCAAATAGGGTGCTTGCTACGACCACAGCTAATGAATATATGTATCGTTAGAAACTTTTGAACAAGAAGAGGTTAGGTGTTCATGAGTGACAAATATCACGTGTGTTATTTGTGAGTAGTATGTGTATAAATGTATATATCCTAGTTGGCTAGCAGATAATGTTCCTTTGTACGCTTGAACGCGACTCGTCGTTGTGCTAGATTTAGTTTGAAATCCACAGAGGGCCATAAGTCTTGACCAAATTCCTCTTACTAATGCACCCTGAGCCCTTGATATCCACAAACAACCTTAACTACCTCTTGCCGATATCCCTTAAGTCGAAACGATAAAACGTTCACGGTGGAGAGGTCGTCGTTTCGGGATCGAAATTCCAGAAATCCTGCTGAGCACACACTCGTCCAAAGGTACCGCGGCCGAGGACTGCCTCGTCCCCTTTTTAAATAATTTATTCCTCCCTCTTTCCTTTTTCTCTTTTCCTTCTATGAGAATTTCGGACCACGGCTAACGGTCAACGTCGACGGACAGGCAGTGAGCCAAGACGAGGGAAGGATGGCGCTCCCGTACAGAAGGCACTCGTGTCTATTCCACGCCAAGCACGTGTTTCGTTAGGAGAGAACGAACCGGGACTTTCTAAAAGTCGAGGGTGGAGATGCTACTTGAGAAGAATGAGGGGCCTCGTTCAAACGCACGCATTCTCGAGTTCGTTCCGTTCTTGCGATGCATTGTCATCCGGCACCGATAATAAGACACTCTCGTACGTTTACGTTTATTTAAGGAAATACGCTCTGCCCCTTACGAAAGTCTCGAGGAGAACAAAATTGATGGGGGAGATAATGACAAGTTACAATACGACGGTAAAATGATAAAATATCGAATTATGTCTTACCAGTGAATATTGTGAAATGGAAATGTACATGGAGTGTTCACGGATTAGAAAATGATTTATGATAAACGGATTAAATTGCCTTGATAAACAGAAATTATGCGATAAATTTAAAAATCATTAGATACTCTGGTAATCATTGTAGAAATGATATTTATATCGTTGATAACTCATTAATGACACTTATGTTTTCTCTCTGTTCAGCTGTATTTCGCAATGTTTTACATTCGTAATGAAGAGCATGACGACTAAAGCGTTTTTGCACCTTTTTTTAGGGATTAAAAAAATACATCGGTCTCGTTATTTATGAAAGAAATAGCGTGGCGGTTGATGATATCAAACTAATCGGCCCATTAATGAATCAAAATGGATTCTGAGTAACCGAGATTGTGATGTAAATACCGGGTGGATAAATCCGGAGGTGGTGGTTTGGATTCAAACCTTCGCCTCCTCCATGGGAGTCCATATAATCGTGGGCTTGACCCTCTTCTTCGTGTGACGAGGAGAGAAAGTAAGGAAATCGCACCATGGTTTCTCTCCAGAGAATACCCAGGGCGAAGGGTTTCAAAAATGTTAGGTGCGACCATAAAGAAGAAGAAATTATTTGTGGTCGCATTAGGGGTCGCTCGTGAATTAATACGTTTTTCATCCATTGCCCTGAGTATTCCGTGAAAATATATTTTCTACGTCAAATATAAAAAGAATCATCTACATCGATCTAAAGGAGTGTTCAAAATTTCCCTAACTTATGAAATTATTTAAGAGATTTGCCGTTTGATACAAATATTAACAAAGATGATTTATAGATATTGCGACTCACAAATTTGTGCAAGTTTTAAACGTATAACTAAAAAGAGTAAAGAAATAAGCGGTACCAAGAATGTATTAGGACGCGATTAGGATTTTTCCATGGTGAGAAAGCATATTCCACGAGTAAACCATATCCAATTTTCATCACTGTTATACAAGCAATGAGATCATGAAAGTACAAGTCAAAGTTCTCACAATTAAGACGATTAAGAATTAATTTCAATTACAGTACGAGTTCTTCGCAAATCTCACGAAATCTCCACAGAGTACAACACCTGTTCTTTTACCCCTTAATTATCTTCCCTTCAGGAACCTTTTCTGTTCATTTTTCTCTCGCTTACCCTTTTTCTTTAAAGCAACATTATTATCCATAAACAATGATCTTCAAGTATATATATATATACAAGCAACACTTCTATTGGTACATTCTCAGAATGTAACCAGTAAACTGCGCGTACAGTAATTCCGACTATTTCAATATAAATTTGAGCAATTAGCGATATCAAAATCAGAAGACAAATCCCCAATTTACGCAAAACCTAATTCGACTGGTGTACTAGCACTATTTCATGAGATAAAAGATCTTGGGACAACCATACTTATACAGATACCAAAAAAAACCGTTCTTTAAGAAATGCAACAGCATGCCTAAATAAGTCCAGGTGAACTCGAGCCTTCGATTAGACTTATCTCGTTCCGTTATAAATTTAAGTCGCACGGTGTACATACAGTCTTGATGTGCATAGGCGACGCTTGAAATACACTTCATAAATTACCCCGCAGTTGCGCAAGATGATAAATATATTAGCCATGCCGTTCAATAGAGTTATATCGGTCTTGGGCATAGATTCAATAACGACAGCACAAAGAGCCAGTCGATTATCCGTAATTGCGGCCTGACCTGTAATTAATCATTGCACGAACAAAGTAACCTCCGAGGTCGCCGACGTAACCAAGCGATTTTTTCGCTCCTTCGTCGCAAACCTTCCCCCTTTCGTTCTCCGCTGATCATTCCCCACGATGGATCGCTCCAGGTCGAGCGATCCGTAGCGAAAAAGCACCAGAGATCAGCGATTACATAATCACCCGGTATTACGCCTCTCATCGCGGGGAAGCTCGCGAAGTAATAATGCGTACCGGAGCGTTAATGAGTAACACCGACGGTAATGAGTAATAAAGGCACACTTCCTCGTAATTCTTCGTACACCTGAAACCTTTTCCATCGAGAAAACCCGTAAGGCATGTACCGTTAGAGTCAGTAGGTTATAGAGGGAAAAGGAACTCCAGCGCGTTACCCCGATGCAATTTATCCAATTACCGCGAACAAGGAGTTATTTAATTACGCGTTCTTGTACCTCGCCAAATTGTGACGAAGTCGTGCGGACGTTATTATGGTGTAGGCCGTTGCGTGAAGGATTTAGCGAATATTCCACGTGGATTCGAGACCCTTCGAAGTATGGACGAAGATCGAGAAAAGTGGCACTTTTGGAGAAGATATTGTAGTGACATTTTTGTGAGAACAAGACAAAATAAGTCTACGCGCTTATTAATATAATTTACTGAGTAAGCGGGAATGTATGTCTTAAACGATTTGGGTGAAAAGAGATTTAATCGTCGTTATAAGTATGATCCGAAGTCTGGGAAACTGAATTTTCCATAGGTGAGCATTCGTACTTTGATCGAATAAAGTTTGACGCTCAGAGAATATATTGGGCTGATATTTTTGTGAAATGAAAGAAACGTGGCTCGTGGAAGTGTTCATTAGGTGGATTTACGAGACCAGAGGTATAGTAGCAAATTTTCTTGAATAACGAGAATTGCACACGAGGTATGTGAACTTAAGGTGCAGTCACCGCGAGCTGGGGCTATAAAATCCAGGAGGCGCCAGTTGCCATCGTCGATATCCTAACGCACAACCCTATAAATTATAACTGCTCACCATCTAGGCCATGCGAAGAACATAAATGCTATGCTGTTGTTGCTTGTGTAATCTTCCATGTGCACTGACGCGATTGCTTAATCTACAACTTAATAATTAGACGTCGCACTGATTTAACCTTAATTTAAATTTAAAATAAAAATGTCAGTAACTTATAATACATATTTGAATATAAATGTCTTTAATTATGTACAAATGTTATTCTGCGTTTGATTAATGTAGAATATTTATGTACTCATTTTTTTATATTAACGATTAAATTCATATAACGTAAAATTTTGTATAAAAACGTGTTCCTAAATCATACGTAATTATACAACTAACAAGTTTTGTCCATTAACTACAAGAAAGTTAAGAAAATGAACTCAAAGACATTTCTGCAAAAGTTTAATGATAGATAAAGGATATACAGTAAGCCAAAAGTATTCTTCGTTAATTTCATAAAAATTTTTGCATTTCTATTTTTTTCATTGAGTTATCGTAAGAACTATACTAAACTGAAATAATTGAGAATATTCGTCATTGAATTGTGAGGAAAATTGGGCACATTTACTGCTTTACGGATCGAGTACTACACACCAGCTGAATGTTCCGTAATTACATTTAATTATGCCATTACGGAGAAAAAACCCGGGGGTAATTTCGGGCTTAATTAATGCAAAAATTAGAGGGAAAAATCCAAGAGAAGTGGATATACCGTTACTCGTTTCATGAAGT
This sequence comes from Ampulex compressa, assembly GCA_038496175.1. Lineage (NCBI taxonomy): Eukaryota > Metazoa > Arthropoda > Insecta > Hymenoptera > Ampulicidae > Ampulex > Ampulex compressa. The sequence continues at coordinate 140,806 of JBCFXI010000208.1, read as the reverse complement.
TCTTTGCGAACAGCGTCTATAAGAAGTTCAAAGAACAATCGGAGCAGCAATAATTAGCAACTAAACATTGAAAATACCGGCAATAAAATTATTAAATCAAAAAATATACACAGTTTTGAAAACATATTTTATGTTGATGTTAAAATATTATACAATTTGTAGTTAAATTCTATAATTAAACAATTTTTGTTGGTAGTAAACTTCTATAGTTAAATTCGCGAATTTCCATTTACAATATTTTACTTTATAACACTTAACGTTAGACATTCGACAAGATGAACTACAGCTGTACGATTGATCTTCTCTTCTACTTATAAGCACACGAGTGGACGAGCCTCCGTAATACGTCTCCGAATTTTTCCTTTTCTTCTTCAAATATTTATTTTCATCCAGGTTTTTATCACATATTAAAGCATAAACGATGCAGCTTGCGACGTGAGTAATCGGTAGTGATGCGAATCAATGTGTTAACGAATATTTCTATCATCGAGATAAACGGATTGTCTACCATTATCTTCAAATGATATCCCAAAAGTGTAACAATCAATTCAACAACGTGACATTTCTCAAACATAAATCAAATTAACTGTATTATACACATAACACTATACGAAAAGTGTGAACGTGAGGATAATCAATCAATACTGGAAAGTTCAAACAAAATCGTGGATAATCGATAAATTCGAAGCTCTAACTTCGTTCTTTCACCACCAGATGATCATCATGCACGAGCATTCCACGTAAATGCGGCATTGAGACGGAAACATTTCGTCATCGAACTGAAAAAAAAAACGATGATTCCGCGCGGAAAAGAAATTCCAGCGGTGAGACGCAGGGTAGCTGCGCCGAATAAAAGGAAGAAGTCGGGCATCGGGCACGCGGTTGGCTCGGAAAGAAGACGCCGAGAAAGAAGAGGAGATCGTAAAAAGTAAACGCCGGATGTGCGTACATACGTACGTTACATTGATCCTAACGACCGATCGTAAAGCAGCCGCTGGCGCGTCCACGAGATATTGACATTTAAATATCTCCATCTGTTCCCGGACCGATATTAATAAGCGGCGGGTTTTCTAAGTGTACGCACACGCACGCAGGCCTTCTTACTCGGTTGCAACGTGCTTCAGATGGATGCACCGCGCAGAAGCACGGTACGCCTCGCGTGGAATGGCCCTAGAAAAACCTCGAAAGGTTTATCGATACGCACCGCCATCGATCTCGCGTCGAAAGAAATGATTCACCGCCTATTCGATGGGTGAACGGCCGTACGATGTTCAGGAGGGAATTTATACGCAGCTGCGAGAAAATAAATAATAAATAAATAAATAATTCAATAATAGAGTTCGGAGGGAATCGGGGATCGGTGCAATGTTGTACGGATTTTACTTACTTGGAATCACAAATTGTAGTGTTCGCGATTCTTCGGTGGTATTCGCCTTTAATCGGGAATAGATACGTTATTTGCGAACTTTTGACACAGCTGCTGTACCATTGGTAAGGAGAAAAACATCGAAACGCTTTTCGATACGCATCGCCCACTAAGAGACGTAGTAATCAGTGATGGACGATGGTTCGCGTCTCGTGCACCCTTTTTCGATCTCTCGTCGAAAGAAATGATTCACCGTCTATTTGATGGGCGTATAGCCGTGCGACGTATAGAAGGATTTATACGATCCCCCGAGAGACTGTTCTGTGGAAATGTTATCCGCGAAGAGAAAGATGGACGCATAGTCACCGGCTCTTCGGCCATTGAGTTCGCTCGAAGTAGCGAATTAGTGCATAATTCATAAACTTTCGAGATTGGAATTCATACCGCAGTTATATACTGCCTTCCCGTCTGCGACGTGTCGAAGATTGAGTTATGCTGCAACAACGGTAAATTAGTGCTTTGTTCGCGATTCGTCGACAACGTGGTCCAACTGGAACCGCAAATTGGTGCATCGTTCGTGATTCCTCTATGATGGATTTCATCTTAATGAACACGCTGTAAATAGTCGATCACCTTTCTACCTGCTAATGGTCATATTCGTGCATGAGTTTAAGCAACAGCTCATCAATCTCGTTATTCTAATGATATACCGAATCTCGAAATTAAAGATTGTCGACCGTTTTCGATTGTCGATTATCGACGAGAACTTCGAACCGCTTCACGTGGTCTGCGTGTTTCTGTTGCGCCCCTGCTCATTATTGTCACCAAACATAAATTATCGTCGCTCTTTGATAGCACAATAATGAAGCAGCACCGCCGTATAGGAGAAGACGTAGATCGCGAATTGAAGGATCCTCGTACGATGATCCACGACGATAAACCGGTGATCTTTCAGGAATCGCGTGCCATTAATCTGACGTCATTGGAAACGGTTAGAGACAAGCTTACGGTCTGCGGATGGTCGAACGTTAGGAATTTCTCGTAATGCCAGGGATTATTGGCAATAGTTATCGAAAAATTTTACCGTACGGTTAGAGTTATAAATTAATCCACCGTTATTTGCGGTTTTACGTCGAGCTTGAATGCGGAAAGGTTGAGAAAACAGTTGTTTGTGTGTTCTTCCTCTCATCCGTGCAAATTGTTCGAGGTCAATATCAGTGTTCAACTGCGCCAGAAGTAATTGCTGTCTATGGGTAGAAAAAGTTTTAGATTCTTCTTAATTTTTCATATTATTCATTTTACTATTTTTTTTTTTATAAAATAATAGAAAATATTGGAATGATCTTTCTATTTGATCGAATTCTATTTGATTCGTGTATTGGATAGTCCCAAAGGGTTGGTCCTTTCATATCACACCTGATTGGATACAATCGTATATTTTTTATTTTTACAATACAGTCGATTCTAAATATCAAAATAATGCCATTCCAATTTCGGATATGTAACGTCTTACATGCAAATTTTAGATTTCTTCATATTTTTCAACGATCTTGGTCTGCTTTACGGCTAAAACGGTTGAATTATGACCGGTGTATTCGACATTTAGTTTATTTTATAGCATTTATTTATTTAACTGTCTTATGCTGTGCTTTCTTTTAATAATAAACGAATGGATTATTTCGATAAATAGGTTTCACAAACAAACGCTATTAAAATTTCCCTACCATTATCCCACGTATTCTCCGATGTCTCTATTCTGTTGTGGCGTTAAAAAATCCCCATTGAATTAATCACGACGTAAACATGGAGTGCAACGTTCATTATGCGTTGGCTTCAGATTGCCCAGCGTTAATTGCTTCTCACAGGCTAGGGATTGTGACTCGGGTATAATTGAAGATAGCTACTAATTGCGCGCGTCCCAACGAAGCGACGAATCGCTTGAGTCAGAACACGGTACTGACGACAATTAACACTTATCCAACGAGTTAAGTAGCCTAACCAAAAAAAAGACGCATTGTGCGAGAAAAATGCGTTTATCGATATTCTTCTCATCTCTAATATTTCTAGCTGTTTTTACGAATATTTAAGAAAGCATTAAATATTATATATTTATCTCATTAATTTCAAGCAATTAATTGCTATAGCGTCGATGTCATGAAATCACGTAAACTTCTCATACATGTTAATATACGTGCGCATACGTGCGCATAATATTTGCTCATGTTAACTATCTCTAGCGTAAAAATTCTTTTACATTCCTCTTAATAGCATATAGAAAAACGTGACATACTAACTAGTGGCTTGTAAAAAGTGTTTACATTCGGATGTAGACACTGCAGCTATAATAGTAAATTTTCTATGCGTGATCCATTCAACGAAAACTTCTTTCTTTTTTTGTCATCCCTGAATGCTTCCTTTACAACATACACTATTACCCATAAGTGTCTTCATAGTTACAATATTTAAAGAATCCAATAATATGCTATCCCAATATTACAACAATCAATTTAGTCAACGCCACAAAGATTTAGCAGCCTAATTTATTTCATAAACCATATTCTAAATCGTCCTTAAATAACAGAGGAATATTTTAATATTAACAAGTATGCTCAAATATGTAATCGGTACAATAAACAAATAGAAAAAAACCTCGATCCTTACGATACATGAATATGCGAGCGTTGGAAGACTATAGAACGCCATTGTACGTACGCGTAAATCACAGTCGCGCCAGCGAGGAATCCACTTTGAGTAGGTCGAAGGGTAAATTAGCATGGCGATCAATGCCAAAAACGGAATAGATAGGCGAATAAAGGTTTCGCGATCCTTTCGCGGATATGCAGAGCCGCCGTTCGACGTGATTGCCGGCGATGACCTTATAACAAAGGATCCCAACGGTGTGCCAGGCGATCGCGTGCAAGAGCCCGGTGCGTGTAACCGAGGAATCGCGTTTTAATAGAATCATCGCGTTGCACAATGGCCTCGCAAGGTAGCAGTGCGATACAATGAAAAGGGATTTACATCGGAATAGGCCACGCTCGTCCCTGATACACCGCGTACGATCCCTGTCCCCGTCTAATAAGGTCTTTAAGGCGCGGAGACGCACGATAGGCCCCGAGGTCTCGAAATAATGAAAAGCCGCGATTAAGTTATTACCTATTTACTCTTCTGACGGCTCGAAGGCCTCGCACGCATCGACCTAAAGGCGAATTGCGCGATTTACTCCGTCAACGCAATGCTAATTTTGCCCGGCCGCGCGAGGAAAGCGTAATGAAGTTACGAACGAGAGATAATGCCCCTTCGGCCCTCAAATTGCATCGCGGTTAGAGTCAAATTGCACAGTTCTGAGCGTACGTTAGTAGTTTAATCGCGGTGCTTGGCCTGGCGGATGCCTCGCCTATTGCCCAGGGGTCAGGTCCATTACTCCGTTAGATAAATTTCAGGTGTCGTGGAAAAATTATACGGCACGTACATTCGTAAAGCGTGGTGCACCTCGAATTAGAAAAAGCAGCTTGAACTCTGATGTCGAGAAGTGTTGGAACCTTCTCGTTGTAGTTTCATTTTTTTGAATGTTTGATGCAGAATAAGAGAGAGAGAGAGATAATGCTTTGTAGAATTCATGATTTTGACGGTTATTCGATAAAGATACCGAAGCACTTACTTCGTACAAATATCTTCGTTTTTTTTAAGGAGTGTCCGACAAGCTTTACGGTATTTATAATACTTGCTATCTTAATAATGTTCGTGGTGCAACAATGAAGCGAGGAACTAGATATAATGCCCTTGCGCGCTTTAAATTGCACGGTTAGAATCAAATTGCATCTCCTGACCGTACATTAGTAAGTACTTCTATCACGATGCCTAGCTGGTGGATGCTTTGGTTATTGCCCGAGGGTTACGCCATTTCCCCGTTAGATAAAATTCAGGCTATTGCATGAGCAATACGCGGCAAATAAGTTCGTGAACTATCGTTTATCGTGTAAGAAAACGGCACTTGGTGTATGAGTTTCGTTGCTTGCACTCTGTTCATCGTATAGGTGTAATAAAATTGGGAGTCCATAACTATTAGAAGTTTCGATTGATATAGTCGTACAGTAAATGTATTTGTTCATTGATGATGCAATAAACAGTCAAGAAGCATAATTAGCTATGTAGTATTTATCTAAGTATATGCATCGCGATACTCTTGAAAATATGAGGGATAAAGTTACAGAAAAACAACGATATTCACTCCACACGTACAGTTGATGCTTTAACCTTTTACCAGACTTTCCGTTATTGTCACCTCAAATTTCATGAGAAAATATATTACTCTATGCGTACAACGTTATTATAGCATCGCTGAGCTCACAAGGATCTTTACCCGCACTTAGGATAATGCACGCCGTGGAAACGCTAGCTATGCAAAAAAACTTCCCGTTATTTTCGAGTTATTTCTTAATTAAAGCATCGTTAGTGTACGCGCCATTGGCCATCATTTAACATGCGCGACGTGTAATTGCGTTTTCACCGAGTGTAAAAAAAATATTTACACCGCCGTAAATCACATTTTGATAGAGCCGATGGATTACACAGTAACTTTTACAAGGCGACGGTGGGAAACAATGAGGGACGATTTACAACGGAATAGGTTGCATTTGTCTTCTGGACATTTGCCTACGTTCTATTCTCCTCGTTGATGTCTAATGACGAGCCTCGAGAATCTATTCATCGCGGAGATTCGTGCGCGCGCAAACGAGGTGTGCAAACATTGCCCCGGGGACTCAGAAATCATGAAAAAGCCGGTTAAATTATTACGCGTGTTTCTGAAGAAAAGCAGAAGGCATCGACAGCAAACTCATTGTATCGCTTGTTGTGAAAGTGATTTTTTAAAATTTGCGAAACGTCTTGAAATATCGTGTGTTTATTCATAATCACGTAATACATACGCACCACTAAAAGCAGGTATAGGAGTACCGATGGATTGTAAAATTGTGCAGGCAAGGTTTTCTCGATGCTTGCCAAAGTGGTATTTTGAGTATTTACGAATAAATTTTATTCCAGTAATTTTTCATCCAAGCCATAATGTATGATAAAAAGTATCCTAGTAAAGATCAAGAATTCGTCTTGCAGTACATTTTTTATAACTTTATATTATTTTACTGGAGTAGAATTCATTATATAGCGATTTTAGGCAATGCATAAAAATATATTACTGACCTTCGATTTCGTGTGAACAGGAAGTCGGTATTAAGAACGAAGGGTTGTTAACTCTGCATACGCGCATGGTCATACCATAGCGATCTGGTATCAGGTACTGACATATTAGTTCTTATCGTATAATGAAATAAGGCATAGGTAGGTAAAGATTAATATCACCTAAGCTCTGTCTGTTTATGCAATTAATCGAGATTTGATCTACAAGGTCTGCAAGGTTGTAGATATGGGAACTATTTGACAGCGTACATAACAGGCTTATTCCACATTCACGGGCCCGTAATTCCATATACAGAATTCTTATCGACTATTCCTTACGAGTATCTATGCATTGCACAAAATTCTCGGTTTGCTCTATTCGCCCCTTTGAAATGTGATATTGACGTTGAACATGCTGCTGAAGAACGAGTTGTGTTGGAGAAGTTGTACTTAATTTTTTTCAAATTTAGCTCCCGTCGTGTAATCTTCGCCCTGGGGAGATCTTCGTTCGACCGATTTCTAACTTAAGCGAGGTGTCATTTTGACGATATATGTCCAATTTGGTAAGCGGTTGATCTATATTTTAGATTAAAATAATTGGGATGACCTATAAAGGGTGTTGCTTGTCTTTTATAAGAGTTATCGAGCAGAATGATGTAAATAACAAATAATAAGAGAAGCAATGCTCTTTCTAAGGAATATCAATGACTTTGTGTAAAGGCAATAAAGAATATACAGCTAAAATTGAACACATCACAATTACATTTCGGTACAAAATTATTAGCACGTGGTTTGTCAGCGATTATTTGTATAATATAAAATATACATTTTATAATACATCCAAACGAGCGTAACATTCATCCCAGATATCTCCGAGCTGATTTTCATCAGATCGTAGGTATAATTAGATTGAAAAAACCGGGCTTATTTCGATATTACTCATATCGACAGCGGTTGATCAAACTCATTGAGCGCTGAAAATAATTCCTAGGATTACAGTCGAAGCGATTCTTTCCACGAGATATTTCGATCTTTGGTTACACGATACCTTCGTAATTCACAATCGGCGCACAGATCAGCCCTCCCGCTGGATATTACAATAATACTCGCGGAACTTGAACGCGCACCATCAGCGCGCCGGTACGTAACACGGAATTCTCCCATGTTTGTTCTTATCCCACGATGAAATAAGGCGTGCCCGTGCGAAGATTAATATCGTCCAACCGCGTTCACGAGTCCGCCGCTAATCGAGCGTTGATCTGCTATTTCTGCAAAGCCGCGGACGTGTGTACCGCACGGCACGCCCGCGCTGCGTTATCGTTCGTCGCACCGACCTCAACCCCAGGCACCTTAAATACATTAACACATCGACTGCAACGATGCCATTTAGCGATACGATAATGATAATTTACGACGCGCATTCTTCCACCGAATTCTACCAGATAACTCGTGGTGGGCATGTAAAGGAGGAGAGTTGCGCTTCACGGTGTTGGAAGAGAGTAGAAAAAAGTCCTCTCCTAGAGGCACAGTTGACTTTTCGCCTTTGACGATAATAGAGGATTATTTGAGTACGCGCGTCAACCCCTCGAAGGGTGAATTTACGGAGTAGTAAAAATACCAAATGTCGCATGACCATATAAGCTATATAAATGGCTCTCGAGTTATGGACGATCGAAGAAAATGTTCGAAGTGTCCGGCTCGTGCTTCGACGCACGTTGCCGGACGCCCGAAGTCTTGACCTTATATAACGTTTACGAGTAATATCCATCCGCATGGCGTATATGCAATAATGTTTGCACGTAGTTGTGCAAACGCCAAGAAGATATTCCCACACCATCATCCACAGGCCGATGGAGTTTTAGCAGCTCGTGTGCGGCGATTCTGCACGCCTATCGGCTACGATCTTTCTATCTACTTACAGGAAATACCTCTCCGCGAAAGATAAGCGTCCCAGATTTGCTGGTGGCATTCTGGATCCGTTACTTTACGCGAACAAGGTGTCCAGCGTGCGCGCATGTATGCTAATCCGAATCAATCGTACGTGACGGAAAATCTTACGTCCCCGCCCTGCTCTCTCATCCCTCCTTCCGTGTCCGCTCGCGATATCGATAATGCACCTCGGATAACGTGCCGAAACGTACTCCCTTATCGCGCACAAATATTTACCGAGGCCTTTCGCGCGGAACGGCACGCGCATTACTCGGTAATTAATTGAATGGCCAACTCTTATCGATAAGTATGCCTCCTAGACTGGATGTACTGTACATTTTTGTCGGCCTCTTAATGATACCTCTCCGAATCTACGAGATTCTTGGTCATTCGAAACGCGTCTAACACGCATACGAGCAATTTCCACCTCGATACACTCTGGACGGTATTGCGTCTTATAATTGGTTTCCCATAAAGCGAATTATTTTGTTTTTCTAACATTTACCTTTAACACGCTTTCCAGCGTAATTTGGTAACTGGTCTGATGTATTGAGCTTACACCTTATTTATTTAATTCAAGAAGGATTTAAGAAGAGCGTCTTATGAGAAATCTTGTAATGTACGAGAGAAGTAAGGAGAAAAATGTCAGAAGGAATTATTTGTGAATGGTCCAGAGTAGACGTTGATAAGACGTTATTATGTCAGATGTAGTTGATCATCGACTCGATTAAAAATCGACTGACTATCGACTCCCGTGAAAGCACATATTTATTCTATCTCGGGGCTCATTATTTCGTCATCATTTTGTCAAGCAATCTCGTAAGAGAAGCTTACGAAAGGTGACAAATAAGCGTTCGTATAAGAGTCACAAATTTACAGAACGAAAGTAATTTCCCGGCTTGTAGACGAATGCGTTGCAATGCACGATGCAGAATCGATCGGTCGGGATTTAATATTGATCGCCACGGCGAGTTTTTGCCGGTATTTGTCGGTCGGCGTAATTGCGTACACCCACTAGCGCAGGTGCGTAATGGCGGGCATACTGATCGCCTCGCCGGTACGTTGCATATGCGGCACGGAGATCTTGGCGGCGCTGCACATTATTAATGCCGCGACAGTGATCAATTATGCGCCTGGAGAAAAAAAAAAACTGGTCCCTATTACTAATATAAACGCTAATTATATGCCTCCGCTCGGGAGACATAATATAGCGGACATGCCTCGAAAGTTGTAACGCACTGCCGTTCGCAGAGGCGAAGCTGTCGGCTTGCGATATTTCAGATGCACGAGGATGAAAACTCGAACGGGTTTTTCTTGTCGCTAGCGTTTAGCAAATAAAATACTGTGCACTGGTTCCGTGTTTTTTTTTTTTTCGTGACAGAATATGTTTTGTGGATAGTCCGTCATTATATGCATGCACAGTATAGGTATTAGTATGCGATGATTTTATTGTGCAATTTTAATCCAAAGTGGCAAAGCGTATAGATATTTAAATCACCATTCAGTCTCAACAGCTTATATATGCGATGTACTGTTGTTGACTCTCTGAAACATCCACTTATGCTATTTGAATTTCAATGTTATTACGAAAGCACCGTGGCTTAGAAACGTTTGACTCGATTAGAAATCTCTGAAGAGTCTGTTTGCGTTTTTGGTTAAAGAGGCACGCGATTAATAGATGAAATAACAGATTCTGGGGAAAACAGTTTTAAGCGTCGAGACTAGAAATTTGGTAGACGTAACGATAAATGTCGAGTGGTTATAAAATGCAGTCGATATGTCGATATGGCAAGATATCGCGTTTCTCTTCGACATTTCCGAGATGTAATGGCTTGAGGAGTATAATGGCAAGTGCCGGCGACGGTGTTCTTTAATAAGCGATATGGTACCCGATGTCAGGGAGAAATGACGGTGAAACGATGGAAATCCGACAATCGAGATCCCGTATCTTTGATATTTCGAGTGAGACAATGTTTCCACTATGCGAGCGCGGTTCACGCAAAGCGTTCCCTCTCGTCGTGTATTTGTTATTTCGCAAGTCTAGCGCGCATTTGTAAGCCATTTGCGGTGGATTTTTGCCCGAGGAACAATGGATCTGCGAACGGGCCATTCCTCCTAATGCTGTCAGCCACCGCGTACGTTTTATTTGCAAATTGCCTCTGTACTCGTAAGCGCAATGTCGGACAATAATATGAATGGTTGCAGCTTCTTCACGGTGATATTTCAACACTGCGAGCTGGCAAATGCAAAGTTGCGTCGCAGCAAATCGCGAGTTTGTTTAACTCAAAGGCACCACCGCGAACATCGATCAGAATTTTTAGCGTACCGAAATGTACAGAGTGTTTTGCAATTATTGCTACAACGTTTGGACGTTCATTTGAATAAGCATAAAAATGATTTGCAAGCATGATTTCGAATATATTCACGTCGAAATTACAGTAAGTTCAGGATTTCCTTTTTGATTCTTTTGATCCATAACCGTGTACGGACAAACAATTAGAATTTATCCGCTATCTTTTATACCCGGCATACTCACGTATAATTTCCTTCTAATTCACTTTTGCCTCTTTCAACAAAAATTCCATAAATATATACAGTTAATTTATATAAAAATCTAGAATAAATATACAAAAAACTTAATCTACAAAACAACCTTTATTAGCATTCGTAAAGTATTTTTTCTGTCGTAATAAATCAATGCATGATCAGCTTGATACGACGCCACGCTGATTGAGTCACTCTTTAACAGATTCTCCCTGCAATATGAGAACAAATACTTTAAAACTATACACAATCACAAAAGCTCTTTCGAAAAGATTTGGAATTCATTAAACACTAAAATTGTACGCTGTCCGATCATAACCATCCACCGCGAACGTAGATAAAAAAAAATTTCTTTGTCTTACGCTGAGCAGGTGCGATGCGATGTACGGCGCAAACCGAGCACTCACATTTGCGATCTAAAAGCGTTCCCTGATGGAGGAGGATAGGAGGACCGACAGACAAGAGCCGCAGTGGACGGCAGAATGCAGAGCAGCGCGACTTTATCGCTTATTAATCGTGCGACTGTGATCGATTATCTCGAGTGAGAATGGCCATTTCCACGCAGGCAGTAGCAATTATGCCTGGCTTGCCAGGGTATTATTAAACTGAGAGAGCCCGCGGTAGGACCGCGTAATAGCGCCGTTGTTAAAAGCGAATCTATGGCGGCTTGCTCTGGTCGCGGTACAAGTCTGAGATCTGGATTGATTTACGAAATATTGATCGTCGATCGTACCGGTTTGCCTTCCCGATAATTGAAAATCGAAAGGGCTTCCCAGGATTTATCGCTGAGATTTCGTTAGACACTCCGAAAATAAACGACCTTTTGTACATAAAACCCTGTGGATACAAATTGAATGTAGGGACATCGTAAAATATGACTAACACTATTAGTCATGTAATGTATGATTATAGAATCTACGTGTTACGCATAAGACTATGTGTACCGTGCTATAGATGCCCCTCGATCACGTCACACTTGATTCACAGCTGATTTAACATATACTTTTTTGACCATGTTAAGCTTTTCTTCGTTCCTGAAATTCAAGCTTAAGTTGGTAACTATCGATTATAATGATTTATGATTATGTAAATATCAACATTTATTTTGGTAGCTTCCCTTCTACAAATCGTTGTACGGTCTTACGTTGTAACTTGTTATTAACCTGGTGTAAAGGATCAAATGTATAAAATAATAGCTTACAAATAAATTAGGCAGCTATTAATGGATTTGGCCCATTTACGCCAGAAGACGAGAATAAAGCTTTACTCATCATCGACGGAAGAGGACTTTATTCCATGGGCGAGTCTTCTAGTCATCGGTGAGCTCATAAATTGCGCTCACGAGCGAGGCGGATTTACAATTCCGATCTGTCTCCAGATATTTTTGCGGTCGTATCCGTTTAAGAACAATGGCTGAGGTATTGCGTGGCAACGATTGTTGTCGATATTGATTATTAATCGCAAGCCACGACAGGTCTATAATTGGTGTCGAATTGCGTGCGCGTTTTGCGTACACGCACGTGTCAGTGGGCATAGACAAAAGTGCCTGCGCAAGTTCAATCGATTTCTCACCATTTTTATTAAGCTCGACACGAATCGAGATCTTTAAGGTTAAACCAACAGAATTGAGCTGAGCAAGCAGTGGAAATCTGACGTAACTGCAAACGCAAAAGATCACAAAAGTGTCGTAATAAACGCGTTATAAGTAGCTTAGAAAGGGAGTGATATCTTAAGAAATATAACAGCGACTGAAAAAAGCTACTCGTACACATAAAGCTTAACGCAACTTGGTTTAACCGTATAATCTACTTCTACTAATCAAGTATCTCTAAATTGTTTTTCTTCAAAATTTGATTTTCGTACTGAAAGATAATAATATGGACAGGAAAAGGTTTATTCTCTTGAATTCAACTTGGTTCAACCGCAATTTCCTGGAGGATTAATTTCACAACAATTATACCGAAGTTCAAGTATACTTCCTGCGTAACGTTTTCATCTATTTCATGCACGTCAAACTTAACCGATATCCCAGATTGGTAATTACCAACCCATGATCCGGCACAACCGCGTCCTTTGCTTCAAAGTTCCATTTCAACCGGTGAAAATTCTTTGATTTAACGCCAGGTTAACTGCCCGTTAGCCATCCCATCCGTCGAATAACTAAGCCGTGTTTTCTGTCGTGCCCATTGTATCGTGTCCGAATTTAAATTCGCGTGCAAATATTACGCGGATTCGGTCTCGCTCCGTCGGCGCTTTATTAAGTTATAAAATACATCCGTACATGTCTGCTAATGCGATAAACCGTTCCACAAACCCGACACTCTAATTCACCGCGGTTAACGGGACACTTGGTGGAACTGTCCATTAATCATAACACAGAAGTCCGTGGATACTGCAAAATCGACCATCTCGCGCTGAAGGATCTAATAATAATCAGGTACGAAGTCGATCCGTCGGGTGCGTTTCAACGTTTCCTGTACCCTTCGCGCGGCGCACTTCCTGGTTGGCATTCCTCCCTTTTTGCGGCCGCTCAGTGGCGTGTAATTACTCATTTTTATCAGTGGAATTCAATGGCCGTTAGGCGTAAAAAACCGAAGGCTCGATTTATCCTCAGTTCCGCATACTATAAACCTAGGGGCGCTCTCAAGAATTCTTTCGAAGTAACTGTGCGACTGGCGGGGGTGGGGTGGGGCTGAGGGGGGCGAAAGATCCCTTAATACGGTGTGTAATTACGGACTTTTGAAAGGTGGGGGATTTCGCCAGCGGCAAAGGGACGCCTCAAAGCGCCTCTTCGCGCCCGTGTCATCGCTTTCAAAGATGGTAGGCTCCTTCCAAAGCGCGAAATCGTACTCCTACCGAAACCCGCACAGTCATTCGAGACCACTGCTCATTGACCGCGTTTAGATGCTATCTGGAATCCCCCAGAATGACTCTGCCAGGCGCGTGGCACTCTGTAATTAAAAACACTCCGATAGAATCGCAAGATGGAGAGGCGTTCTACGCCGCGTGTTGCGCGTCGAGAATACTCGCCCTTTTCTGGAACGATCCTCGAGGACGTTTTCCTCCTCTCGCGGCATCGCGAAGATTACAGTATCTCGCAGATTCCTTTAACGAATCCTTGTTTTTTTTCGAGAGTTTCTCGAATTGACGATGCTGCATCTGCGAGGAATTTCAGGACTTTTGGGATGACGCGTGAATGAGTAAATGGATCTGGTTATTTAGACTATTTTGCTATATTTTGTTTTTAATACATGTTTATATACGTTGAAGTGTCAAGAGTGAAAAGTAGACAAAAACAAACATTTTTATCGATATTAATTAACGTACAGTAATATTTTACAGGAAGTAGGGTCAATGCTTTATTTTGTGAGAATTTTGTGTAAAATTGGTTGCCAAGTGTGGTATAATCACACGTAGGTGTAACATTTCACGTATATTGTCTTTCTTATCATGCATGACAAAGTGACTCGCTTACTTCTTTTAATCTCGTACTTTGTCTTGTTATTATACAAGAATCATTTTATGATTGTCACCAGAAGGAAAGTGATTTTGTTTCATCTAGTATGTAACGTCTAGTATGTAGTAGAATATATTAAAAAATAAAAAAAAAGGTATCTTACGTATTGAAAAAATCATCCTACATAGTAAAGCCCATTTGCCAAATAATCTATTCCGTACATCCAACATTATTTTTTTATCTCAAAATCGGGCAATTACTTAGAAAAGAAAAATTAAACTATTGAACACAGCGTTGAAATTTAAAAGTAACATTGGTTATTCAGGGTTAATAAAGGCATTTGACGCAAAGCTGAGGATCCAAGAATCGGATTATTTCAGGAGGTAAGAAGTAGGTTATCGATGGCCGATAAGCGGACAAGTCATCTAGCATCACAGGTGCGTCCGAATAGTGATGACTAACGATTGCATCGAGTATCGGCGCGGATCGAGGCGGCAGGAGGCGGTGGCCCCGGGGTGGAAGAAAAAGGGAATTAATTAACACCTTTGGCACCTGCGTTTAACGGCCTTCCATGCGCATCGTGCAAACGGAAAACGGCGCAGCGGCATCGCGATAATTCACGTGCCGGTTCGTCGAAAGTGAAACCGCCGGTGGTTTCGAAATTCTAATCCGCGGAAGGAAGCGGGATCGTTAATTACTCGCAGACACGATTGCCAGGACAACGATCATAATTTTAATGGACTCCTTCTTGCCGCTTTCATATGCAACTTCCAACCGCCTTCAGCGTTCGGTTCAGAATTTGCAGGACAACTTTCAGGGGCTTATTTATACCAAGTCGTCAGGATCCTCGTAATTAATTGTCTGGTCCTAAGATTATTGAGTTGTTTTCTTTAAATGCTCTTTCAAGATGCTTTCGAAGTTTCCCCTTACTGCATACAAAGCACCATCGTACAATATATGGCTGTTTTAATTGTATCTATCGCATGTCCTGTATTAATTCAATTCGGCCAAAAGTCGATTCTTTGGTCGATCACTTGTGTCTTTCAATCGTACTTTAAAACATGTTTTGTAACCTTCGTTATCCTTTTCTATTTTTGGTCATAATTTTCCTTAGTGTTTTCGCGTAGATTGTCTTTTCCCCTGCAGGTTCAATTCACTCTGTCTATCAAGGAGTCGCTTGCCCCGTTAATAAAACAATAATATTAATAATTATGATAATTAAGCTAGTAGAAGGAAGCCACACGCGGCCGTTGGATGACTTCTGTTTAAGATTAGCATCGTATCGAATAACTTGCGCAATAAAGTATTCCACTAAGGACTTTATGCGACAACGGCAACCGCGAGCCTACGATCTCTCATATTCACACACTGGCCTTAGGAATTTATTGCGGTGTTTAAGCGAAATGGGATTTTACGACGCGCCGGATTTATAAGTTACGTTCGGTTTTTCATCCTTTCGCCATGCTCGTTCTGGGTTCAGCTCTGTTCTCACCTTTGCCTGGAATTGGACGTGTCGAGGATTCCTGCCCTTCGCAAAAGGTGTGCTTCTCAAAACCGGTACGTTAAAAAGGCGCGCGAAAGTATATTCCTCGTAGAAGATTTAATGCGCTCGGCTTATTGATTAAATAGTGATGCACTGGTTACTTTACATGTGTCTACGATTCGGAAGATAATTATTTATCATTTTGCCTGCGTGTATTTTACTTGCACCTCTTCACGTCGTTCTTCGTTGCAATCGATTTATACCGAAAATTGAAAATATCTTTGAACCATTGAGAACACAAATTTTGAAGAAACTATAGTATGGTTAAATGTGATTAGTAACGTATAGCTTTATGAAAATCGATTCTTCAGATACATTTCGAAAAACAAAACAGCATTTTATTTTCTATTTTTATAATTAAATTTAATATGAGACATAATATCTACCCATCGTTGTGATATTATTGAACGAAGATGATCTCGATATTATTCTTCCACTTTTAAGCGTAACCAGATAAACGATATACATAAACGTTCAAAACTATTATAGTCTCAGGGCCGTGATAAAACAAAGAAGAGGTGGAACTCAATAACAATAGCTCTCTCTCTCTGCAACACGCCTGTAGGCATCCCTAACAGTAAAAGGGTTAAATGAACTTTTCTTTGCGCATCCACCTCACCTCTGCATTCATTGCTTTCAGATTATAGCCTTCTGTTGCTCCCTGCGAAAATCTAAGATCGCTACGCGGCATAGAAAGAAAAGGTGCAATTACAAGCACTACCTACGAAGTTCCCAGGCGCAGAATAAAAAAGGGTGCGAGTAATTTTAAACTCTGTCCGTGAAGTTCTCGAACGTAGAGCAAAACAGGCGTGAAGAATCCTAAACTTCGTCCCCGATCTTCTCAATGGCGATATCCCGCAAAATCCTGGTGTTCCAGCTTCTTCTGAAAGTACGATGGGCGGAACTGCCGCATCTCCAATGCGACGCTCGGATAGTGTTTCACGCTGGATTCGAAATCGACGCCCCAGACGGGAGATTTTTACTGGCTTAACAATGCGCGCGCATTTGCAATTGCGCTCGCATTAAGTTAATCGCTTGGGCAAACGTATCGCCAAGTTGGGGAAGGCGATTTCCTTCAAGGACGCACTAGCCCGCGCTAGTTCCATGCCATTTGTCAAGCAAATTCCACGCTCGGCTGGCCTTTCAGACTGAGCATTAAATCGAGGGTGTGCGGATATATCGATCGAAAACAAGCCAATCATCTGATACCCTTGCGACATGCATTCAATGTCTTCGAACGATTGAATCCTTATTTTTGAAACGTCTTGCCTTCGTTCTTCTGTCCGGGTGGCCGAGCTGGAACGCAATCTGCGTGTTGGACGCTGAATTAAACTTGTTCAGCGATAGAAATACAGGCTTGAAGGAGTATTACATCGTATATGCTCTCTGCTGCTGCTACGAGATTTATGTTGCTTCTTTTTCACATCACGATCGTAGCGAAGAAATGCTTTTTTGGATGAAGCTAAGAGTATTTTCCGTGAAGTTTGGGATATAAGTATATTTGGGAAATCTCTATGCTCTTAAAGGAAAAGGAGGATTAATATATGCAATTCTTTGATATTTCGTAGATTCCTGATTATTTCTAAGAGATTTCAATATTCTTTGCGCTGGTTTTGCTTTTGGTAAGCTTACATGTTAAGTGGGCCAGAGGACATTCTTGGTTTTCGAAGTCTTCTTCATCTTGAAAATGAGGAAAAATATAATTTATTTTAATTATCATAATTTGAATTGGAACATAAGATCATTTTTCCTCTCTTTCATAGTTAATCGTTGGATGTTATAGTTAACAGCATTCAGGTCTTATTAAGAGAATATACTAATTATATATTCGTACGAGTTTTCTTTTCAGCAATAGACCGTGTCGTAATAAAGTTCTTTTATAATGAAATGAGTAAATTATCTCGACCGTAGTCCTAGATTCACAACACCTACGGTACACCAAGATGCTAATTTTATCTACGATTAAGGATCCTTGATCTAAACACTTCCAGGCAGGTGTGGGATCAGAGCACTCTGCTCAATCTCGTTTAAATTCATACAGTCACTCTTTCTTTCGAAATCTAGCTGATGTAGAATTCAAATATTTTTCCTGCTATAATAGAGCAACTTCCGGCGTCAGGCGCGGGGCTCTTGTCCGCCGAAGTTAGTAATTCTACGACAATACCTCCCACGTTAGGGATAAAACGAAATAATTTACCAACGAATCCTACGCGGAAGGGAAGTTAGCTAATCCGTATGCATGCGTTCGATCACATCATAGCAGCTAGATAAAACGTAGAGATGCTTTTGTTGCAGCTCTCTCGCATTTGATTGCTACTCAATACCATTTACGTTACTAAAGTGTACAAGGTACGAACGCTGTCTTGACTCGGACGATTTTAATTCATTATTATTATAACTACATACATACTAACATTATTATAACTCAATACATCTATCAACCACCGAGTATATCATCCAATTATATAAATTCGGTTTCCATAACGCGGCAAATCTCAATACCCACTGTTCTATCGGCAATCTCGCGTTTCCTTTACGCGCACTCCATGTAAATCCACAATCCTAACTATGAGAAATTAGCCGATAGGTGTATCCGCAACGCTATCTCGCCACGTGATATTTCACCGTTGACAGCTAACCTGGTGAACAATAGGTTCTAGGCCAAGTAATAAAAACTAGACTCGAAACAACGAGGTGTGCGGAGGTGTAGCGATTCGAGCCTCGGGCAACAATAGCCTTAATCAAACATACGCACTCTTCGTGGCCGCGATATGCGCAAGATCGTCCCGCGGGAGAAGCCTGCGCAAAGTCGATGCGATTTCGAGTTGCTTGGCGCGTCGCGCAAAAGGCAGGGGCATTTGAGGATTTTAATCACGCGCCAGGCACCGTTACGGGCTTTGCTTAAAATTCATCAAAAGTAGGCTACGCCGTTCATGCTCCGCCAACGAGGATACGAGCAAATCGAACGTGGAGAAACAATTCTGACGTTACGAATGCCTGGCATGGATTATGCTAAATCGCTGACAGCCAGGTGTGTCTGGTACGGGCATCTATCCTCGCCTGTGGTTGCATCATTGGAACGCATAAATATGGATCATATCGCGACATTCGTCGAATAACGACAAACGGCATGGCCGTAATTAATCCGCGGACGTTTCGCGAGTGGCTAATGCGCCGTGCTGATTGAATATTATTCCACCGGGGAACGTGGACACCGAGGTGCGTGTCCACGACTGCTAATGCCACTCGGCACTCGCGGGCTTGGCGGTGCTTATGGAAAACAGGGGATAGGGCGCAATCCAGTAGGTTGAAATGGGAGAGAATATTCTGGAAGAATTTGTCCATGTTGACTCTTTGCTTCGTTACGTCGAATATGGATCGAAAGCGCGTTCTTCGCTATTGATGCTTTGGTACGATAGTACGCGTCAACCGCGTAAACATTTGGCCGGTTTTATTGTATATTTTTACTGATTATCTATTAGTAAAGAAGGAGAAATCCTTTACGTTGCTCACCGTGTCTATCTCAGTATAATTTGAATATAAGCTGTAGCGTAAAGTGGTAGGGGGAAAAGAAGGTAAAACAAATGGAATTACTTCTGGCGTGAGAAGAACTTCGGTAGGTGGAGATTTCTTGGGATTTATACCAAGATCTCGAGGCATTAGAACTAACGTTTTTATCTATCGATCTTGAAAAATAGTAGACTAATGCAAAGTAATGAAAAAGCCACTGATGTTGAGTTTAAAGCCGATGCGAATCTTCGCGGATCTTGATCTTCGTAAACTCTCGCATTCATCTCACTTGTCTCCTGAATCAATCGTGGCTTTATTTATGTTTCCACCGAACACATAAACTCCTTTCACGTTCGTATAATCTTAAATACTATGTATTATACCGGAGGAAATCCGATCGGCGATCACGATGGTCTTGTGATCCGCACATTGTACAAGAATAAGAATTACCGTCGAAATAATGTACGCGATATAAAAAAGAAAAAATAATAATGTAGCGAAAAATGCTTAGAGGCGCTGTAAAGTGCCGTCAGACGCCGATGCAAATTTCCATGGATCTTGATCTTCGTACGTCCTGGCATTTATTCCACTTGTCTCTTGAATCAGCTGCGGCGATCTTCACGATCTTTCTTAGGTACATAAATCAACCCGGGAATACCGGCGTTCGTTCCGTCTCTCGTGGCGACCTTTCGGTCGGGCATGGTGCTCGTTTGCTGAATTTATTATCTTACGTCACGCGGGGCCGTGTTTATTACGCGAAGATCGATTTTTCCACTCCCGGTCGAAACGACGGCATCGTGAGGGGACTCGCGTCCTCGATCGGAACGACTGGCGTAGTTCAATACCAGAATTGCTGGCCACTGTCCTGACATGCAGGTACCTACGTGCACAGTGTTTTATATAGGTTTGAAAGAAAATAGAATTGAATACTAGATCCGCTGGCCGCTGTCCTTACATACAAGTATGTGCGTGCAGAGTGCATAAAAAATAAGATTGGCAGTATATTATTACGAAGATCGATTGAAATGTAGAAATCGTATATATTGCCGAAAGTATGTTTAAGATTATGACGCATCCTGTTTCGTGAGACTTTGAGGTTTTTGAAATATCATATAAATTTGAATTAAGAGAATGAGACGGAATCGAGAAGTATTGCTATTTGATTTTTGGCAGAAAACTTGCGTATGATTGCAATACAATGGGATCAGCCGAGATCCGATAACTTCAAAAGATCTCCAGAAATTAATATATAGTTTTGTTTGCCGTATTCAACATCGCAATAATGCCGCGGAGACCTATTTTTCTTAAAACAAGCAATTTTTATAAACAAGATACTATACACGCTATACTAGATACATACAAATATAAAAAAGAGGATAGAAACGTCAATGATGTTGGTATTTCAATTGAATAATGAAAATCTGAGATAATTTTTCTCGGGTTAAATTTTTTTCTAAAAATTATCGATTTGACATTTCAACCGATTTAATAGTTCTGCTGTCACACGAAGAGACGGAAGCCAGATGCTTCGATCTCTATCCATCAATGTTCCGTTAAAATTCCAGTAGCCTAGGATAGATATTTCCTTGCTGGACGCATTGAAGAGGTGTGAGGTTAAATGATCGCCAGGACGATAAGGCTAATGAGCTGTAGCGATCCTTTCCCATTTTATCCTCCCTGCCGCACGGGCGCAGTTAACCTTTATCCACTCGCAATTTTCAGAGCTCTTGTTAAGCCGTTGACTTTCTCCGCCGGGTGTTGCTTCATTTCTGGGAGCATAAAGGCGGAATGTGCATTCGAACTTTTTGTTCGTGGGCCCGCCATAAATTTCCTCAAGCTCGAACGTTGAAACGCACTTTTGTTTCCAAACGGACAGAGCAATGCCTCTAACCTGTCGAGTATCTCTATAGAACACGTGCTTACGTATTCCCTGGATTTTATTGTGGATTTATGTAACCGTTGTTGAAACACTGATCATTTGTAAACACTTCGACGGGATTAAAGGTATTTCAGTTTAGTATGTAAGACCTTAGGAACTATGAACTTCCAGCGACAGAATTTAGCAATTAAGAATACGGATAAAATATGGTGCTTTTGTTCAGGAAACCAAGAAGGAGTCTCGTACAAATTCCCCCCAGTTATTGTAATAAAAGATTTTTTTAATGAAAAATCAGTATCGGCTGTTACGTTGTTGTTATTATTAACTTGAATCAGGCTTTAAGTGATGCTTACTCTTAAATATTTATGTTAGCGGTTGATCAATGATCGTTACATACACCAACCTGTGGTGTATCTTCTTTCATGGTCTTATCCATACTGAATCTGTTATTGAATGATGTACGTGGATGTAACAGAATATATTGAAAAACCATTAAGCCCATGAATAATTACTACATTATTAGGTAACCAAGAGCGTTTATGTCATTCTATCAGGAAGTACAAAAACACGCGCTCTTACGTTCAGAGTACTTCACTTTAAGGGGAAATACGATTAGCATTAAATTACACGAAATTCTCGAGCATATACTATCTCCAAAAGGTAAATAACACCAATATACTTGTAATCAAATTATAAACGTGGTTTCCTTCGCGAAAATTCAACCAGTACAGGAAACACCAACATTCCTCGTACTCTCGTAATTGAACCCAATTAATCCAGGGGAATTCATCGTAAAACCCTCAGAAGCACCGTCTCCTCCATTACCACTCCGTTATTCTCAATCATTTCTATCGCGAAAAGCGACGCTCATAATCGTGCGCTAAGTGGCCGTATAATCATCCCCGTTCCCTGATAAATTACGCATCGCGCCAGCATTCTTCTTCGACGCTGAAAGAAGAAGCGCGAAGGAGGTGTCGAGGCCCCGGTAAGCGTTTCAACAATAAGAGGCGCGATACGTCTCACGAAGCCGGGTAAGATCGATGGCTCATTTCCAATAATAATTGTCGATCCCGCCATGACTCGAGGATAAGCGAGCGGAGTGCCCCTCTCCTCCCTTCTCCGCCACCTCCGCCTCCTCCTACCCCCTTCAAGTCTTATCTCATTAGCATAATCATATTACGGGAGTACATTCTGGGCGCGTGTAGGTCGATCGCGAGTGGGATAAACGAGCGGGTAGCTGGCTAATACCGACCGCTGGAATTCCATTCTGCGGCACTGGGTGAAGCTATCGTGAAAAATGCCGATGAGGTGGAGGTAAACGTGTTCGTTCGCCGCGATGAAGCCATCCGCGCGGAGGCTTGACCATTATCGGCTCCTGCCTTGAGAAATTCTAGCGGCCCCGCGGTATCGCGTATTATTAGGCTGGCGGAAAAATAATCTCGTTTCTTCTCTATCCCTGATCTCATTTCGAGGAATAGGGATTGCTTAAATGTATCGCGAATGAGCGATCGACGGTACTGGTGAATCTCGAGTTTTATTGCAGAGGATAATGGAGATCCATGGTACCGATCTATAATTAATCAGTCTTATAATTATACGGAATGCCCGAGGGGATTTAATTATCGGTGCGAGGTTTATCTATCGAATTTGGAAAAACTAATATGCTCACAGGTATCAAAGGGGCAGTGGGTGAGCGTTCTACAGGAGTGGATCGTGGTATGCAAATATTCCACAAATCTCGAGCGGCCATTGTAAACTCGGTTCGAAAGGACAATGGGCCGAGTACTCGAATTACAAGTCCAAGAAACCGTAGGCCGCAAAAACACTGACCGCCGGTCGGAACAATTATTTCATGCTGGACGCAAGTACCGGCATTATGTTTTCTTGAACTACAATTACCGCTAACTCAACAATATTTACTGCGAGATTTAGTAAAACCTCTATTTTTGCCGTCCACCGGACCGTAAAGCGTGCTTAGTAATTACTTCCCACACAGGCATTGCGAAAATAACCATCTGCTTAGTGAAAGTAAACATAGAGTACCAACATTTTTTCCTATCGCTCGCGTATCAGCCCTGACAAATTAATTATAGGGCGTGCCACGACAAACTTCGTGCGATATAACGAGGAACGCGCTGTAAAGTTGCATCGACGGTTATCCATAAATCAGCAAGAGCCCATGGAGTTAAGCCCGCTACACTTGGAGACGCAAACGAGAATCTAATCTCGCGCATAGTACCTGAATCTGTGGACATACGGATTTTCGCGGTACTCGCGACAGAACAATAAAACTGTTAACTCCTATCACTAGAAGAACGAGCTGTACCAGCAGCATCAGTTTTTCTATCTCAGTCGTCGATGTTGTTGTTCAATCTGTTTACTCACGTTTCATAAGAATATTCCTTAAGAAGATTACTTCTTAATTTACAGTATATCTACTAGACACAATCGCCCATAGAATATCTCGGTTACGAGTAAATAACACTAGCCGATAAAGTATCGAGTTTATTATCACTTTTACACATAGGCCCAAGCTGCACCCACCAGAAATGATTCGGAAGATTATGATCCAGAACGAGGTACCAATTTATTCCAATTATACATTGTCCTGCTTGCTTTTCAAGAAAGTTCGATCGAAATCCACTTGAACATACAGTAAAGCTCGTCGTACCTCCAGCCTTTACACGCTCATCCACGCCTCTGTTAGTCCCGTTTTTATGTCTCCAACCAAACGGCGATGGTTTCACCCACGATCGTCGTTCGTTATTCGAGCACACCGTGGCATAATTGATTTTCTGATTTAACGCAACACCCATCGGCAGCTGTACACATTTATGCGCACGATATCACGAGCCCAACCCAAGGCCTCGTGCCCGTTGATGCAAAATTTATGCCCTCAGGGAACTGTGACAGCATGCCTCGGCCATTCACGTATGGTTAATGTTAATTAATACCGAGCCGGCAGCTTCGGGCAGCTAATTGAACACGCCTCTTGGCACCGCCAATCCCTTTCAAGGGCCGATCCACGAAACCCTGGTCCTCTTATCGGGACCTAGAGGCTGTTTCAAAAACATATGACCTACCAATAATCCTCGGATTACCACCTTTATGGTTCTGGCTGTAAGCTGGTCCAGCTTTCATGTTCTCTTTTTTGATCTAGAATAACTTCTTTCGATGCGGTTTTCTTTTTGGTGTACCTCGTTACTCCTTTGGATTTTAATCGGGATTTTAATCACTTGGTAACCGACCAGCAATTATTTCGAAGACAAATTTGGACGGGTTGAAATACCTGTATTTTGCTTCTACATGTTGCGAAAGCTTCGGTATGTCTTATGAAGTAGCAAATTAGTGGATGCCATTAATATATGGTTTAATGTGCCTGGAAGGCATGATTGGATTGGAACTCCAGATCTGTGCCTAGAGGGCATCGCTGGAGTGTAAATCGTTAAAGTAATACCTGGAATCTAGATTTTTCTCAGTATGAGACATTAGTCTCTAATTATGCATTCTTAGAGCTCTAATTGGAAATGGTTAAGAACGTATCCTATCGAGTGTAAGGATGAAAAAGACACATAAATATTGGTTCAGAATCACTTCTGCCTCCACTTATGAACACTTTTTACGTAAGATACAGTTCCGTAAGAACGTTTCTCGTGTTTAGAGATGCAAGTACTTATATTATTTCGTTTATGCTTGATGGTAATGATCAATAATAATTTTTGGAAAAAAGAAACTCATATTTTAGACCACTAGCACATTCTACTAACATCTCGTTTAATAATTGTAGACGTATGGGCAATGAAATTTTTAGTAGTAAGAACAACTCAACATATTTCTTTTTCACACTTTTGCTATTACTATAAAAATATTCCAAAATTGCACTGTCATCTTTCCTAATCAGACTGAGTATTCTCAGAATTTTTTAGCTTTAACCTTCTTCAACAAATTCCTGTCACAAAAAATCGCTGCTCGTATATCATTTAATGTTATTTTAAATTCGTATCACGTAAAAATTTATCCGAAATAGACGGACGAAAATCAAGTGTGGTTTATGCTTCATAAAAATCTAGATTTTCATTTATCCTAATTCCTCGTAACCCTCACTGAATAATCATAAACGTAAACCGTTTACACCTCGACAAGGTGGCAATTTTAGAGCCGCGATAATATATTATTTAGTTCGATTTTTGTTAGGGGCAAAAACTATATTTAATGTTCAGTCGCGTATTTATGGAACGCCCCGTATATTTGGCCGATAAGCATCGAATCCGCCTTCGCTATCGGCGCATCGAGCTCGGCTTGAAAGTGGCCTGGCGACGATACGAGCGGCCGACCGACGGGAATATGAATCGCAACGAGGCTTAATTAAGCGGCCGGTAATTTGTGGCACGGCCCGTGAGATTCAGGATTGTCATGAAATTATCCTTAATACACTCTATCGCGATTCTGAAATCGCATACACTTTCCGGGACGCGATCGCCTTTGGCTCAGCACACGTATTAAAGTTCGATGGAATTTCCATAACGACGGGCAAACGAAAACTATTGGATCTAGTTGGTGATTTTCCTCGGAGATAAAACGACAAATACGTACGGTAAGCACATGGATGCGGTAGGATAAAAGGGAGCGATTCGAAAGATAAATATATTTAATTCAGAACGAGCCAACGCAAATATTATAACGCCGTTGTTTCTCATCCACGTTTGCCCTTTTAACATTGGATCGTACATATGCATATTGTTCATCATGCAGAATTACGACGAGCTGCTTGCTCTCGAACTCTACGTCCGTCTTGCCTTTATCGTTCCTATCGGAATTTCAAATATTTGCCGAAGAACAGGCCTCTCTTGCGATCTTTCGTGCACAAAGACGAGAACGGAGGGATCGTAAGTCGAGATGGCTGCTCCAAAGTGAATGGGCTATATGACAAACCTGGTGGGAGAATGGCGTAAAGGAAGGTCATGTCAGGAGCAATCTTTGACACTAAGGATACCCTCTTTAGCAACGTCTCTTTGTTCAAGAAAGTCACGCAAGACGTGAGCATAATTCAGGTTCGCTTCTGCTTGGAAATCCGGGTATAATTACGCAGTTATTCCTTACACGAGCTTTTATCAAACGGTTTTGCTAGACTAGGCAACTAAATTCATTGCTAAATAAGAATAAGGATTCAAACGATCGTTTCTTTGAATGGTTCAATGATATAATTGCAACTCTACCCGTCGAGTACTTCTCGAATGTATAAATGTTTTACATATCCATATTATAGAGATTGACAAGTTTTATGCAGATTTTGCTGAGCGACGCGTAATTGTTCCTTGTCGTGCGTTGCAAAGGACAAAAGTTCTTTACATTAAACCTTATTATGAAAACGACAAAGAGGTCGTTAATTTTTACGCGCGACACAAAGTTTCGCGATTCTAGCAATTTTATATTGTTGCAAAGTATGGATAAATTGATGATATTATTAAACGGATGTAATAAAATTATAGGTATTCTTAAGAATACACGAATGTTTATTCATTTTCACTTCAGATAAGCATTTATGCTTCTGAATTTTTCGTACCTCGGGTCAGCAGTGGTATGCTATGTTATTACCGTAGCAATTCATCCTAATGCTCGTAAATGAAGTTTAAATATTTTTTACGCTCATGTTTATTCCGGTAATGAAAATTGCGAGGTATTACCGTAATGCAAGCGGGCGCATATGTTGTAAATAATGCAGGAGTAATGTACGGCCACATGTGAGAGCTTGTCGTGGACCTCTAATTGGATGAAAACTGTTGCGCTACATGCGTGTGTTATTGGAACTAAATACTTACAGCTTCCCATGGTGCATTCATCAGACTCCACTGTACCTGAAATATAAATAATATCTAATTAAGACTCAGTCATACCTCCTTTGAAAAGGATTTCTATGGCTATTGGCCCGAGTTACAAATATAATTTTCATCCAGTCTGATGATTACGAAATACCAGCATCATGAACGTAGTTATCATTGTTTTCTTTCGGGTTAATATTATCGTCAAACGGCATTGCAATTATTCTTCTCATCATTTTATATTTGAAATTTACTTTTCATACTCAATGTTTTGAATAATACCCGTCTTCCTCTTTTATGTCCAATTACAAAAATAGATACAAAACATCATGCATCTTATCAAGCTAGCTACTAGGCTAACAGGATTAAGACGCTAAACATTTAATACCTAGGGAAAAATGTGGGCAAGTAATTAATATACTGTTTTTTCGCTTGACGATTGGCCGATCTAACAGGGTTGAGAATTAAATCCGCGGTTTAACTAGAACATATTCTCCGGGGAAATCAGTGACTTAAGGCGAATTTATCGATCTGACTAAAGATTTCTCACCATAAAACCACTTGAAAACAGTGTAGGCAAGCACTGACCGGGTGTATTGCGACAAAACGCTAATGCCTACGTGGGAGAACTGGCGCCAAAGAATGCGTAATTGTTTTGAAAGAGATCGAGCTTCGTCGTCTTTCGTGTGGGACGTGTGAAAGGCGGCCTGGCCTGTCGACGTCGAGCAGAAACGTCGAAGACAGGTTTCGTGTCTTTCGCCGTCCACTTAACAATTACCTACACCTATATTTCGTTGGCAAGCCTCTGCAAACCTAGTGGGATATTCCCCGTACAGTCGGATCGTGATACGTACGCTAAATATTAATCTGCTTCTTGGGATCAAATCAGTAGTGTTGAATGAAGCTTGAAAGGTTCTTTTTTTTTTGCATCTTGCACGACAATTCGTAACATCACTTGGTTAACCAATATTCAATTTGCATACATAGATCATACATGTTTGTAACTTGCACGAATTTGTTTACTTACATATCTGTACACTTTTTATGATATCCGTGTTGCACGATTTCCTAATCCGCTATAGCTATGCTTGTAAAGTGTCGGTATATATCTTCAATACTCTTATCCTTTATATAAGTAGCTTTGTGTTATAAAAAGGTCAAGACAAGCAACCTGCAAATTATATCTCCTTCGTTTGTAATTCACATGTTCTGCGACTTACCGATATACGGATTTCGAAGGCTATTCTTTTTATTCAAAAACTATTCTTACAATCCTATATTCAGTATACTTTCTAGTAATCTCCTCCACTGATCGCAAAACAATAATTCCTTTGCAAAATACATGGACCCTCGATAAACATCTCGTTTTTCATAGAAACGAAATAACCTAAGAAATTTGTCTCAGAATTTTCTCCAAAACAAACTATCATTAAAAAAAACTCCATTACATCCTTCTGATTATTTCCCCTTCAAACTTGGCCCGGCTTCTCTTCCCCTTTCATTCTCATAAATTTTCCCGCTGAAGGACGACGATCCAAGTAGGTGCAAGTGCCAATCGAGGACCTCAGCCGGGACAAATGATCGCGCCTCCGCACCGATTTAATTCTAGAGCAGAGCGTTTGCCAGAAATTCTATTGTCAGCGGCTCGCGGGGGTTTCGGGAAAAAGTCCCGAAACGAGAGAGGCGCGGAAGCACGGAGGCAATTCGAAATTTCGAAACAAGATGTATCCGATCGCGAGAGGTAGTCGAGTGGCGGCACCAACAATAGGGATTATTAGCATTGGCTGAGCCGACTTCAGGTTGATATTGGTCTCTCGAGCCCCGACATATTGTAATCACGCGGATATATTGTGCTCGCGCAATGCACGCTCTACCCTCCGCCTCCTCCTACACACCCCTCTCCCTTCGCCCTCTGTCTGTCTCCGCCCTTCCTCCCGTGCACCCTCCGGCGATCAATGCCCTCCTATCCTACCGATAACTCGATAATATTACACGCGAAAACCGCTTCCGACATGCTCGCCCAGTCAGCGAGCCACTTGTGCGAGCAAATAACCAGTTATCGGAAAACCGATTTTATTTTCTAGGGAAAGAAGCGAATTTTTTTTTCTCCTCTACCCTTTCGACTTACCCCTCTCCCTTACCGGCTGCCCCCCGCCTCTCCAACCTTTTCTCGAAACCACCTTATATATTCGTTTCGCGCTCACGAGATTGGTCGAAAAGTATCGTGGTTCTTTTCACGGGTAATACGCGTATTATTTGTTACTCTTGTTTGTTGATAATTTAGAATGATTGGTTTGGTCTATTTTCTAAAGTTCCACTTCCATGGTCTGTTACGAGTACTATATTATCCACATGGGAGCGTGGAATGATATTGACGACATAGTATCAGATATTAACTTTAAAAGTAAAACATTTATAAACCAATATTAAATTAATAGATCTTTCTGTGTGATAGGTAAAGAAAGAGACGCCTTTTCTCTTAATACAATTTGGTTTATCTCACGCAAAGATCTTTAATATTAGTTTATGAATTTCTTGACGCTTTAACTTTGATGTCATTGAATTATCTTTTAAAATTTGAGAGAAGTGGTCAAGACTAATCCACGCATCTATGTGGAAAATATGGTGCTCCTTATATATCGAGAATTTTAGGCGTTTTAAACACCAATTTTTAATGGGAAACTCGAAAGAGATGATGGAACGAGGTGATGGAACTAAAGCTGATCGAACTAGAGCACGGCGATAGGTGATAATGTTCGAGGTATCCAGCTAGAACGAACGATGTTTGGTCGAGGAAATCGTGGATACTTAACTCGAAATACGAGGGTATCCACTTCGTTTCCCCGGACGCCATTACCAGAAACGTTACGCGGAGCGGTTGCCGTGGTTTCGGTTCGTTCTTTAACGACGTCCTTCGTTTCTTCCACCACTCGTTAGATGTTATCCGACGACTTGCCGATCCACTCTTCTAACCCTTCTTCCTCCGCAGACGATAATACCGAACCGTCGCTTGTCTTTCGTGTTAAAAAGTCTAATCGCGGATCGCGCTTTGATACTTGACATCGCACAGTGGTAGAAGTATGGATTCTAGGTGAAGAGAATTATTATTGAATAAGCTAAATGTCTTGATAATTGATCATGTTGATTATCGTGTTTAGTATATTCATATACAATAGAAAGGAATTGTAGCAAAGCAATTATCTTCCTTTTTTTTAACATATACGTTTCGCGTTTTTAAAAGGTAACTAATGTAAAAATTATTGAATTATTTAAATATAATGCTGAAATGGTTTTCAGCGCATTCAAATGGTGGTGAAACTATCTCTTTCCTTGATTTCTTTCACCATACGTCGAGCGAGTGTTTTGGAGAAACAAGGCATGCATCTAAAATTTGGCAATTTCTCATTATGTAGCAGATTTTTTTTAATGTTATTAAGTAATTTATATGGAAAAGATATACAAACTAAATTACTGCTTGATGATGCTCGAGTGAAAGTACAACCTTGCTTTATTTCCTTCTCAAATACAAAAGTACGTTTTTAATTGTAGTCTTATCCTAATTACACTTTCCTTTTAATTTTAAAGAGAAAAAGAGGATATAAATTATTTTTAAGTTTACTCATCGTTTATTTTGCTATATACGACACAAAGATCCAGAAATTAATCATCAGCGCAAATTGAAATTTCGGAGTATTTCTTTACTAGATAACTCAACGCGATGGGTAAAAATGGAAATACCTCCCACAATTCTTAAAACTGTTTGCTTCGATATGTATATTAATATATTTTCCTAACAAAATATGTTTTAAAATAACAGCAGAATATTTCTGTCCAGCTAGAATTAGAATTTTTACCACTGTGGTTTACAATTTCACCACTTCATCCTGGTTACAGATTCTGAAAGAGGCAACAGCGGCCAGGAACGAGCAGCTCAGCGAGCTGGAAAATCTCTTCGGCCATTTGGACGAACACAGAACTCTCCAGGGCTACGAGGGCACCAAGTCAGCGCGGTGAGTTTGCAGGATCTATGTGTTTTATTAAATGCCCCGGGTTTTAGTGCTTTGCATAGAGCGGTCGTAAATCACCAGGAGAGTGACGCCGCAACGTCGACTGTGGAACAACCGAGGGCAACTCGGCCCTCAAAATGCCATTCCGGTGATCGGATTGTCGAAAATTGTCCCCCGATTTATACGAGCCTTCGTGGCGCTGTTTTTCTTTTTCATAAACTCTCATAGATCGAAATAATGAACCGTTCTCAACGCCATAATTATGTAAACTATATGATAAGTTCCAGTTTAGGAAGATTGGGTTGAATTGTATCGAGAAATATTATCGTATAAATATATCGTATTATGAATTGTATCGAGAATTGTATCGGAAATTGTTTCGCATCGTAAGTACGTTAGCTCGATTGAATATTTACGACGACTCCATACTTTTGGTATCTGTCGCGAATTGCAATGTATTTCTCGAAAGGTAGAGATTCATTGGTCTGTAGTTTTTGATTATTCATTCGGAAAGCGGTATTTTATACGATAGAGTTTTATTTAAGGCATTGACGAGGATTGTTTTACAATACGTACTCTGGATTAAACGCGTTTTATTCAGACAGCAAGCAAAATTTAGTTTAGTAGCTTCAACGGCATGTACCTTTTCAAAGAGCATTCAAAATTACACTCTGATATTCAACCAACTTTAATCTACGGAGTATATATATGTATATATACGTTCTGTATATACTTACATATTATACGTATGTTCCAAAAGAAGCGATTTTGTTTTGTTTAGAAGAATAAAATATGATCTACGTTGGAATATAAACACCCTTGAATAACGCGTCGAAGCGAAATGGATTTGAGTGCTGTACTCTGGGGCAAATTTTTCGCTCACCTCTTTTCTACGGTGCCTGCAAAAATGCCCTTTACCACGATAAAGAACAGAAATGGTGTATGTTCGTGAGAGCTAGACCGCACTTCCTGAGAGATTTCAATGGTAAGATCGCAGAGGTTGTGGAGAAAGAAGCGCGGAGATCAGGCAGTCGGGAAGGGAATCAATCGTGTCGATTGGAGATTGATTAGGCGTTGCATCGAGGTCCGAGATTTAGCGCACCGAGGCAATTTCTTTTCCGCCTTCACTTTGTGCCAAGCTTTTTTATTCTCCGAGCATCCTTGTGCCGGGTGCCTTCGCCCCCTCTTCGATACTGGATCTTTCAAGAGTACGGATCAAATCGAACTTTGAACTGCTGGCACTTTTGAGAATGGTAGGAGGACGAATAAGGAATCTTAAAGCGAAAGGAAGAGAAGGACGTTACTACGATACTACTCTTCATAAAATATTTTACATTTCTCGCAACCTTACCTTATACAAATCTTAAAAAACGCAGCGTATACTGACAATTGAAGCATATTAAGTCGGACTAAAAGCGAATGAGGAAAAGGACTTATTTCTATTCTTATACGCGACATCGGTATTTTCACAGTATCGAAAATCTGCGATATTTCATTTCGTTGCGCAACTTTTGGAAAAACCCAATTTCATCGAGAATAACGTGAAAATTTTGCACGCGACGCATCTTTACTTCTTCGTTTTTAAAATCGCACACTTTTCACGCTACGATAAATAAATCCAAATTCGATAATCCCAATTGGGACGTAGCGATTCTTCGAAATTTTAAGAAAATCTACGTGAAAGTGAATTTCGACATGTATAATTCCTCTGTTCGCACATTTCCATCTCTTTCCCCCCTTCTTCCTCTCCTCCTCCCGGCCGTTCCTTCGATCATGCGTCATTAAGCTTTACAAAATCAGATTGCCGCGCGGTTTTACGGCGTTTAGAAAAAGGCGGCCCAATCAAGGAATAATTCCGCGACCTCCGGTGCCTATATAAATCCTAAGGAATGCTCATAAATGCCCGGTAATTCCCGAGGCGAGCGAAAGCTCCTTAAAAGGAGCTGGGGGATCGGAAGAGCGGGCTCGTCAGGAGCCGCGAGGCGATTATCGTCCGCCGGCAATTACCGCCTTCCGCGCCTATTTATGCAACGAACTTTACGCGCAACGTGCAATTTGCAAGATTCCACGGACATCGCCGGACACCTACATTATTGGTAGATTAAGGTGGAATGGCGAATAGCTCGGTCTTCCACGGAAAAGATCCGGTTTCGAATTCGATCCATCAACGCTGAATTCCTTTTTCTTCTTACTCGATGCGAGCGTACGAGATCCTGCGATTTAGAAGACGCCTTAAATCGTGGGCCGTTGCAGCCGATGCCGGAAATTGAACGATCAGATATTCTCACGATTGTATGATGCATCACGATTTTGACTATCATAAAGGGGATTTGCACCTGAGTTTCGCTAATCGTCTCTAGTTTCTTTTTATGTGACATATATACTGCAAACCAGATGTTACAGAACTCATTTAAAATAGTAACTTAAGGTTATTGTTATTTAAAGTAAAACGTAATATCTCTCTCGATTTCTTCCACGTGACACCCTAGAAAGAAATTATTCGAAATCCACCTTGAATCTTGCTCTTTGACCAAATCTTATTTGTGAAGTACAGTGAAGACGATTGACCAACTTTGTGATAAAATAGTGAGTTTTATAAATATTCTGTACAACGTAAAGTCGGTGGTTTCGAATTAATTTTCAATGACAGAACTTGAATGACGGTGTCTTAGCAAATTAAATAATCCACAGTCGTCCCTGTTATCTCTTCCGTGACTGGCCACGCGAAGCTCGCCATTCTCTCCCTGTCCTCCACGAACGTGCGTATAAATCCCTTTATGAGCAACGCGTCACGAATTCACGGCTCGTCGTCGATTTTATTGCACGCCGGATTGCACGGTATAGCCCCGGCTTTTATGTCGCCGAACAGGAGAGTCGAGACTTCCGGCATTCCGTCTGTCGATGCTGGGGAAGCAAACGTGCAAGGTGCAGACGTACCGCGACGAGAATGCACACGTTGCATGCTCGTAGGCGGACAGCGTTTAAATCGTTGGTTTAGAGCTCGAATAAGCTCAGCTGTTTTATGGGAAAAACATGGAATGTATTGTCACGTCTTACCTTAGGCTTTATTTGGAGGATTTAAAAAACCATGCTTTATTTCCAGTTGCAATAGTACCTTTGGTACTTCACGCGCCGACTACTGTGTTTAGTGCAATGCCCATTCATCCATAGAACTACTTCATATAAGTATCGCCATTAAATTTGTCAGATTTCCCTCTTTCTTTCTAGCATACAATTTTTGCCCTTGTTTACTCCTTCACAAATCTGCAACCTTTTCCACGAGCAAACCAATCGAAAGATACTACTCTTTTAATGGAAATATCATTTGTAAAATCGACTTGACATTAAGAAACAGGACGCTTTCTTTTTCTCTTACGACAAAGTTCGATGCAGCACGCTAATGACATTTCTTCCATACTCGAGCACCTTAGGCTTCGCACGGCGCATAAAGCAGGCATCGAAGCCGCTCAGCGAGGGCCACGCTCCGCGCATGAGTTATATCAACGTGAAAGTGCGAAGCGTACCGTTAATCGTTGATTGCTCGCAGCACCGAGCGGCCCGATGATAAATATTCTCGCGTATTCTTGTCGCCGGGGCATAAAACACGCGTGGCATCGATCGCGTATTCTATTACACCTTATCTTTCTCACCAGCCCGACGATAAACCCGCTTTTCCGCGTGTGGAACCTGACGTTAGTCCGAATGAAGAATTTACGGTGCCGCGTGACTCGAGGTACTATCTCTCGCCGCTGATAATTGTCGCGAATTAGTTCTGTAAATCAGTCGGTTCGCCCCCCTCCCCCCTTCCCCCCCTCCCTCCCACCCTCCTTCATTCCCTCCACCGCGCCCACCGCCCTTCTCTCGCGCCGTCCTCCGCCAACGACCGCCGCTTCTTCCTCCCTCGGTTCTCAGAATGGCGTGATCGTTTGGCGTAAATAACAATTAAACGGAGCCCACGGTGCTCTCTAAGTCCAACCCTCCACCCCGCCTTTTCATCCTTCGCCATCCCGTGTTACTCCTGGATTATCATGGCGAGCATAAATCCCAATTACCCGCCCACGGCGCGCATAATGATCGATAATTAGCGCTGAGGGAACGCGGCTCGTCTCATTGCGTTTTTACCCCCCCCCCTCCCCCCTCTCCTCGTCTTCTGCTGGGTCTCCCTAACCTCCGCGGGCCTCTCGGTTCGTCAAGGGGAAATCCTGGTAAAAGTGATCGTTATCGAATCGTTTAACGATCGACCGATCGGACCTCGATGATTGTAAGTGATTGGGGAACTATTAAGGGAAATGATGATAATGATAGGAGAGCTGTGCAAAGGGCATACGAGTGGAGGATAATGGTGTTAAGTGTGGATGGGGAAAATTGATCGGTAGTAGGGGATTGTAATATTTGTCGTTGGAGTGGCAGGAATGTGGAATATCAAAAGGAAATGAGAAAATAGTTTAGGAGAAGGAGGGATAAAGTGCGGTCATCGAAAATGACGTGTTGCGATAATGAAGTAGCGGGAAAATAGTGAAAATAAAACGCGGATAACCTAACAATAGGAGAGGTGTGTCGAAGAAAAAAAAATGGAAAACGATAGATATATATTTTCTGACATTTATCTCGCGGTTGAATTTTCAAAAATATATTTAATAGAATTCCAGATGTATATCTCGTTTCGAAGACATTTTTTTTCTAGCCTTTCAAGGCGGAAATAATTCTCCGTCGGCTATTATAAATGTTAAGATTATTACGCGATATTTCCTTAGCAATCGTATAATTCTCTCAAAACAATGTGCCATCCAGAACGATGTGAAAACGCAAGACGTTTCAGAGTAAGAATTGAATTACCAGCCGTACTTGCAGCGGAAATTAGAGTTTCTTCGTTCCACAATCGGCCGGCTGGCTTCCCGGCGACCCCATAAATAACCCGAGGAAGAAGCCTCCTGCATTTGAATGCTAATTAGAAAGAAACGCGCTCGTCATAACACCATTAGATTGCTCATAAATTCTTCCGATACCGTTCACGACAGCCAAGATGAATTCTCGATAATCGGCTTATAACAATAAATTTCTTCCAAATCGGTCGATCGGCGCGCAGGTGTATTACAGGTGCAATACCTGTCGCCAGGAATGACCATGCATATGGAGCAGGTGATCTTCCGAAGAGAATTTCTTTCGTGATCTAGAATTGATCTCGATCAGCCAGGGTCCGTCTAATGTCTCGAAAGTGAACTTTGACGCCTTCGAAGACTGATCTAATCGCACGGTTCGTTGAAACACAATGCTTACGTTTTGATGCCACGGAGGACGTGCATTCTATCGCATCGCGGGGCAATCATCCTCCCCTTCCATTGGTAAAAATGAGATCTTCGTAAGGTGATGGATTAATTTAAACCACCTACAGGCTACGCTGACTTTTGAATAACGTCCCTTATAATTACACGCTCTATCGTAATTTAGATTTTGTCCTCTCACGGTCCATAGATCGTGGTGGATTGCGAGGATGCTCTGTAAGGGCCACATCGCACAGTATACCTTTTGGCTTGTTCTTTCTGCAGTATCGATTCATATTGACAAAGCGTAATACCAAGCGCTACAAGACCTTTACACTTCTCTCGTTTTTGTTAACGATATATTTGCGCTCTTCACCGCCTAAGTTCATCATGAATACAACACGACTGATCTAAATGTTACTTATGGTACAAACCAGGCGGTAGTAACTTATTTTCAGCGACCAGGATGCTGTCAGAAATTCCTGATGCGACGAGGGGATCGATTTGAATTAACGATGCACGCACACCGAGGCCCTGCCCAGGACGAATTCTATTCTCCCGCGGCCCTTTGTACATGTCCGCGGCCCATGAAACAATTATTATTCTCGACGGATCGCCTAGGTTATTGAGCAAGAACGGGACTTCCGCCGTGGAATCAGATAGGCTGGCCGCATGTGCAACACGGCCGTGAGATGCGCACACTTGGAAATCTTGCTTGGCTGCGTGTATCTACCTGCGATTCCGGCGCATCTGTGTAGGAAGCGCCCGTGCACAGATTACAAAGTGGATATTGGCTGCACGAGGTTCGCGTTCTCTATGATTTGTGCCGTGGCGCGAATGGACCGGGCTTAGGGTACGTCCACATCGACGTGTCTATCGGAGATTCGAAGGGCTTTACTGTCCTGCGTTAAACATGCCATGATATTGTGCTCTTCGATGTCGATGTCGCTCCCTTTCCTGTAATTAGGCGGATGAACATATCAGTCCTCGGCTGTTTCTTCTATTTCTGACTATCGTTAATACACTTTCATTTCTCTTATCGCGTCCGCGATATTCGCGGCCAATAGTTCGACTTTTTCTATGCGATACAGTGTCAATGCACACAAGTGACGCTTTGCATTTGTAAAATTACTTTTAGTAGTAGGAAATAACACGAGTAAAAAATAATTTATAAATATGTGCGGGTTTATTTTTGTCTTTACCGTGTTTTGTATTGATTTAGTTTTTGAAAGTTATTGTTTGATGTATATCTAAATGGTACATATAAAAACTGCATGACAGTAAAAGAGCTCGCTTGGATTGTCCACCGTGTATATTGAGGTTTAACATGAGCGTTGACTACGAGCGGGTTGACTGGTGCAATAAAACTTTTTTCGATCGTGAAGGATTAATTATGGGCCGATGCGTGACGTTTAAGACGCAGGGAAAAGATGATTAATCACTTTCCGCAATCGAGATAATTTGCACGGTGTATACCTGTGTTCAATTAGAACTTGACTTAGCGGGACTAATGAGCTGCGGAAAAAGGAACTACGTTAGCTTCGGATAATTTTTGAGATCTCGTATGTCGGTAATCTTAAGTGAACGTAAGTTTGGGACTACATATATATCTTTAACATCGTTAAAATTATAGAAATTTTGTGCGCTGTGAAAAAGACTTGTTAGATATCGAATCGTATTTAGACCTTTGGTTAATGGTAATTATACTACCAAGAGTTAAAATAATTCCCAACTTTGTAATTGATAGTGATCCTGCAAAAATCAGTTTCATTTACATAAAAATGACTCAAATGTGATTTAATTCCCCATAAAATACAAGCAAAGTGGACGAAAGGGTAGACGCATCAAATCACGTTAGTCAATTCAGCATTCGAAACACGTAGAATGGATATCTTTACATCGAGTAAACGTTGAGGTAAATATCTGGAGCGTGAAATACGAGAGAAATCTTGGTTGAAAAGATGTCGCGCGTGCATCGTTATTTCCCCGTATTGCGAGTGTAACCTTCGAAACGATCGTTATTTTCTGGTACCGTCAGTAGAGACTTAGAGAGGATCATCTACTATTACCCTAGTGACAACGTCGAAGAAAAACTTTTCTGAAAAACCATTTTTATTCTTCCTTTACTTTAATTCCCAACATAGAACATTAAGATTATTCACCATATAACTCACCGCTCCCCCAGAAGTTTACATAATCCCAATTTATACCTCATACACTCTTGTCTTCTTAAACAAATACATACCGCACGATAAAACCCAGAAGCAACATACCAGATTCGAGTCCAGGTTATCCTTACCCAAGTCCAAGCTGCTGTCTTTCAAGTCACTCCAAGAACATCGCCGAGGACAGGCGCGACTTCTCAACGGTTTCAAGCTAGATCCAACCTTTGTGAACGTAGCCTAGGCCTAGTGGCGAGCGCGGCATATGCGAGGGGTATCAGAAGCTAGAAAGAGAGCCCATGGAAATTGGCAATTATCGCAACCCATAACTAAAGCCCCTGGCCGTGCGCTCTATCGGGACATAAGGTTTGCACGCGGTGTCGAGGGTCGAAGTGCGGGGTCATTACGCGATAATTAGAAATTAAAAATCGAAGGAGCCCCCTGTGTCTGCCGCCCCCGCGACCTCCCTCGCCACGGCGAGGCTCCTATCTATCTCCATCTTACGTTTCGCGCGTGTTTCCTCCTACGGGGCCCTGCATCACGGCCAGTTCGTTGCAGTTGAGCGCATCGTCAGCTGGCGAATTGCATTTCTGCGAGGACGTCTATGCCGATGGGTTAACGAACCTGGCGCTACGCCTCCTTCGTCGTCTTTCCATTTACGAGCCGAACCGTCGATGGGGAATGACCAGGGATGCCGGGCCGCACCGACAAAAGGGAGGCGAGAAGGAGGAAGCCGCCGGAAGCGGCCCCTCGGCGGATGCCTTCGCGCCATTTTATATCTCCTTTATTGCGTCATAATTTCGTTGCGGTCTTTACGACGCACGATCGGTTTAAAAGGCGTACAACGCACGATTCGACGGCACGTCCGGTCTTCGGACGTTTAGGGAAAGGACGTTTTATACGATGTACCCTCCTCGCAAGCATCCTCTACCGGTGATGCGCGCCGCGGTCATCCGAGAGCGCTGGTATTTTTCGATTCGGTTGGAAATATTGCAGATAACAGCTTGTGCGAAGAGGGATAGTACTTTCGCGTTTTACATCTCCTTCATCGCTTCATAGTTTCGTCGCGGTCTGCACGGCGAGTAGGTTTGAAAGGTGGACAAGACGTACAGAATAGAGGCATTATTATTATAGAATGGTATAGCAAAAATATCGTATAAGGTTTTTCTTTACGTTACGTTGTTCTCGAGGAACAAGTGTTGTCGGTATATACGAGCTTTAAGTGATTCTTAAATTATGATAAAAATCGATGAAAAATATTGGCCATCCTTTTCGTATGCGCGATCTCTTTCATCCTCCTTGGCCCTCCGTGCACCTGATCGTGGGATGCTGCGTTATAAGACCATTCATAGGACGGGCGATCCCATAAAGCCACCCGTGAATTCACAGCGACTAATCACGAACCGACATAATAGTCTGCCGGCTCATCTATCCGCGATGTTTCCACGTGGGAAAGAGATCATTCTTCCCGGCCACGAGTAACGCCCAAGGAACTGGTTTTCACCTTCTTCCCCGCCCACCCTCTCCTCCACTGTCTCCTCGTGAATCCACCGCTTCTTTCTCCTTCTTTCGCCTTCCTTCCCCTCCTGCTCCTCATCGACGATCGCCTGGGCCGAAAGTTTTACGAGTTTCTAATGAGAAGGGGTTGCGTTAGCACGCAGCACGGCCAGCATAATGTTTGGTGTATGCGTCTACGACCTGCTGAGCGATCGAGCTATGCGCCCCCGCGACAGATGGAGGATGGGCTCTAACGTCGTATCGCACCTCGAGGACGCCATTGTACGGGGATATTCAAGACTCTGCCAAACTCTCGAGTTGCACCTGTCTAAGCGCTGGCCATTGCGCATTCTTGTCTACCTACGAAGTTGCACTCTGAGTTATATAAAGTAGTCGAGATCGGAGGATCGTGGTGGTAGATCGTGAAGGAATTGGTTTAGTTCGAAAGCAAAGAACATTGCACGGTAGATCGTTTAATACTGCGTTGAAACCTATTGACGTCGGGATGCTATTGGACTAAGAATGGGATGTGTTTGGTCGAAAACATGTTTTTCTGTTGAACCGTGAAGGCAGATTTTATATGATCGAATAACTTTAGATAATAAGTTTTCCAGTGTTGGTGCAGACGTTAAATGTGGTTGGAATGCACGATATTCCGGTTAATAATACACGAGAATTTTCTCTTCTAATATTACTACATAGTTCTTGAACGATTAGGCCTCTTCAATGAATAACACTAATTTTAATATTTTGCATTTTTCGCTTCGGCACTACGTCGACGAGTATCTTGAAAGTGTAAAACAAAGTACACGAAGTGTCCACCAAAAAATGGGGAAAATATTTCATTACCGTGTAGCCAATTACGTCTCCCGATTCTTGTATATCAATGAAGAACAATTACAGCCGGCGGTTATCGATAGATCTTATCAACAGCCACCAACAGCTGAGACGTTTCACTTTCGGTGGTATTAATTAAGCCCAAGATTATACGACATCAATTAAGTTAATAATACGTTCGAGCAGTTGCTTCCAAGTTAAACAATTAACCTTCCACCGGTCGTAATTCAGACATGCGGAGCGCAGGTGTACGCCTACGATAGTTATGCGACGATTGCCTCGAAAAATTCTGCCGATCGAATTGCGTGGTGCATTGATTCTTTTCGATTTTCGGATCCAGCCAGCCAGATTCGCGGAACTAATGAACAAGATTCACGAAATCGCCTCGTGGCCTACACGTACAACGCAGTGCACTTGTTGCTCGTTGCACCGCCAAGGTTCAACCTATGTTTCAATTATAGAAAAGGCTATGATAATGTTGTTCGACGCACGAATGAATGATTGTTTAAAGATGATAAAAGATTTACTATTTGATTACCGAATTGTCAAACGCACGAAATTGTTAAATCGAATCATATATTCAAGTTATAATGAAATTATATACGTCTTTTCACAATGCCATAATCAGTGCCATTAGTTATTCCGCGGTTGGCTCTTCGAGACCCTCGTATTTGTTGATTGTCATAGCCATCGGCCATCGTTTGCATAAGCGTAGAATTCAGGTATAACTCTCCCGTATCTTTGAAAGAATCACATAGACCGCTGGCAGATCCGTTTATTACCTTCGACTCTTAATTCGAGAGTGGGGCGGGAGCTTCGTGGAACCGCTAAGTAACGATTCGATTGCCGCTAATTCACGAAAATGGCCTAAGTGCAGGCTACACACGGACCCGCAGGAACCATAATGCAATTTCATTCGACGATAATGGGCAGACCTTTATCCGGCCGAGTTCTGTATAATCATTCGATTAAAATTACACGAAAACATTGCTGAGGCCGATAGGCAGATGTGCATTAAGAACGAATGTATTCCGAATGCACCAGCCGGGCTTTATTTGTCTTTTCGCTGGATAACGTGGACATATGCCGATGCCGTTGTAATAATCGATCTCGATAAGATCGTCGCATTATTTTGCGGAGTCGGCCCATGGCGCTGTACATCGAATGCTGGGCAATAAATTCTCTTACTCAATTCGAAGGAGTTAAGATAATTTATGAAGGAGATAGAATATAGTTTAAAAATTTCTGCAGGAATCAAAATGTTTTTCGGCTTCGTAGAATCACGAAAGAATCAATTTTTTTTTGTAATTTTCGTTACGAATGTTCATAATGTTTGGAGGATTAAAGTAAAGTCGTTATTTTTATGACATCAAAAAATTATTTATACTCTTTTGATCTATCTATCGATAAGATACGAACAATGCTGTACGATGTTAATCTATTTTAAACATAAATTAATAAAACATATGTTTTTCACTTTTAGCCGTCGTTGTGTGCGAGCCAAAGTTGAAAAAATCTAGTCCCTAGTTACGCGGTCTAATTATTTAGTAAAGAATTTTTGTTTGGAGTCAGATTTTGTTTGGTAAATTAGCCAAGAAATGATTGCAGGCTTGAATTGATTTTGCTTCGGCCGCCAATAAAGGAATGCGAAATAAAGTTCTCGCTTCGGCACGCCAGTGGTTTCCCATTTTATTACAAGCAAACCACAGTTGTTTGCCGATGAAAGCGGCCGTCTCTCCCACCGTGTGGAATATCTTCTTCCTGACAATAGCTTTCGCAAGCATTTCTTCTGTGCTCCCTTCTTTTGTCGCTTGCGAAACTCTCGAAGATCATTCTCCATGATTAATTGAAAACTACGAAAAAGTGAACGTGGTACAAGCTTCGCGCAATAACGATATATGAAGCAATAACGTAGTAATTTATCATTAAAAATAGTTGCATATCGCAAATTAAATACTTTGGTGCAGTTGGCGCAACTTGTTATTGCTCCTAGTCCTTGGTTTAATTGGCGTTTAAATTGCGTACCAGTTGCTTTAACATCGGTGTTGGGAATTCTTCACTTTGTTCGTGTTTCTAATTCAACGTTAAAGTTGGAATTTAATAGAAATTACTTTGGCTCCGATAAATTTTCTGAATTGACATGCCAAGATGCTCGAAGTAGCAATTGCGAAAGTTTCTTCCTCGTTCCCCCTTTTTTATAACATGATCATTTTGCTCATTTTTTCTATGAATCCAAAGATTTCTTCCAATATATCTGTATAGTATCAAAAGCATCGTAAAGTTCATATTTGGTTTATAAAAAAATCGTGAAATAAAATACACGAGATCAATAAACAACAACAATGTAACATTATTTAAGACAAATGCTTTTACCTCCATAAACGTCAATAGCTCTCTCCTTCCATAAACGGATATCACATATTCTCTATTTTCATCTCATTCAAGGTTCCTAAAGCCTCATGTCATAGTCTCTCTTTCCCGTAGCTTTATCTATAAACAGGCATGGCCAGTTCATATTTTCAATCTACCTACGATCCCTGAAGGTCCGATATCGAAGGTCCTTCCCACCGCTTACGCCGTAGATCATCATGATCCCATAAATCCTCGAGATTGGATTCATCTAGACCTCCCTGGCTCCTTCTTTCATCTCGAGGCTCGATTAATTCACGCGTAAGTTAATTGAGTCCACCTTGCGCACGGCGGTTGAGAATTATCCGAGGACATATATATGAATATATATACATCTCGCGACACGTACCTAATGCGTATAAGTTTCGAGGCTCTTGGCAAAGTTAACTCGCGTCTGTTATCGATGGGAAACGGGTTTCTCGATATCGTTTTAATTAATTGTAGAGTCTTTGGAATCTTCACATCGGCATTGCCGTCCTTCGGCTACGACGTTTCATACCGTATTATTTATATCGCGCAAAGCTTATGCGCTCTGCGCTCGGTTGCATAACGCCGTAGTAACTGGCGAGTCATTTTTAACACCAACCTTTTAGCTTAATGGTTGGTGTCCTCGCGACAAAGGTTGTGCTTGTACTCCGTTTAAATGCGTCTTATTAATCGCGTTGAACCTGATATTTTAACGAACGTTCTTGCATGACAAATAACGATTATCCTTTAAACTGTATCCTTATATGACACATAATGTACGGATCACGTTTTGAACTGTGTACATTTACGAAACATTAGACGTGCTTTAATTTAAATACAAAAAGGTTTAAAGCAGCGCCGGGGAAAAGCGTATTATTCGTGTTAATTTATACAAAGATTCTGACCGTATCGAATTTATGGTGGTTTGGTAGCTTGTGCCTAACGATAATACTTCGTCCTCGAGAGAAAACCATTCCAAGAAAATTGAATTTCAGTGCATACGTCTTATACTCCAAGTTATTATATCTTACACTTTATTTGTACGTATTATCCGTAACGGTAGTATAAAAAGTAAATATTTCAAGTATGGACAAGGCACTTTTATGTGCTCGATAAAGGGTTGAATATCGCGCAAAACACGTTGCTGTCCTGTCGTTAAACATTGGGACTACCCACGTAGATAGATTATGCCCTCGGCGATGATTGCGTACATTAATT
Source organism: Ampulex compressa (assembly GCA_038496175.1). Lineage (NCBI taxonomy): Eukaryota > Metazoa > Arthropoda > Insecta > Hymenoptera > Ampulicidae > Ampulex > Ampulex compressa. The sequence goes on along the minus strand of JBCFXI010000208.1, from coordinate 96,226 downwards.
ACGATAAAGATTGAAGGTATCTGGGATACCTTCCATTACGTTCTTTCGTGCTTCCATTTGGCATTCAGCAAGGTACAAGCCTCGACGGGCCGTATTGCGAGAATATTTCTAAATTATTATCCTGCATAATGTCGCGGCTCGCATTAATCCTGCTTATCAGCGACGATATGAGCAACGCTTTGCATCCTCGCCGGAACTTGAAGCTATTGAGAAGCTTTGGCTAACGACGGGTTCCATTGATCCTTCTCAGTAATTATGACCGTATCTTCTCATTGCCAGCGAGCAAATAGAATGCACGATTGTAAACTTAAGGCAATTGCGTCGCGCGTAAATGCGAAGGTACACTTCTTACGGGACGATAATTGAGATATTATCGTTGGATATCACGATGTACGAAACGTATGACTGAAGTAAACCCATCAAGTAGGATCCTGTCTAGCTTATGTATACAACGGCAACATAAGCGTACATTACGTAGCTACTAATCGATGAACCGCTATGGGGAAATCAATGACTTCCCATTATCTAGATTTAAATCTTATTAACTCTCTTTTATGGAGATATTTGAGTTACAAAACATTTCTGGAATACTTTAAAGCTTTTGGCGGTCTACGGTCGATATGAAGCGTAAATGTTTAAGAGAGAAAATTATTTTCTATCATTCTCTTAATGCAGAGTTATCTTCAAACTCTAATGCAGTAAAAAAAAAAATTATAATTCAAACAAAAGCAGTCCCATAATCCGAAAAGAAAGCGTTTCAGGGTGCATACCTCTGAGACATACTTTTTTACCTTTACGATCAGTATCGTAATTGTTCTAAAACTTTTGGCATTTATTTTTGAAACACACTCTACGCGCATTTTCTTGCTAACGTCTGAAAGCGAGTTAAGGGACAACATATCCTGCGCTATCACTCAGATTAATTAAAGATATCCCAGAATCCCCGGTTGGCGCATCGTAATCGGAAGGCATCGTGCTTCCGCGTAATATTTCTCTTATCGCGAGTGGCGACGCAGGTAGAGAGTTTCTTTTCGATCGAGCGGCGAATAACATTTAATATTCCGCAAAGGGGAACGCCGATGATGCGTGAAGCGCTTTGAGCCGCCGCCTTAACAATTCTACTTTTATCCTTTTTCGACCGACCGTCCTGATCTAATTTGCTCCCTCATCGCGGTCGCGTCTTTACCCGATCGGTTTGTTTGTCCCTCTTAGAAAGTTTTGCCCGATAAGATTGCGTTACTAACTTGACGATATCCGGCAGCTGGTATCGTGATAACAAGAGTCAATGAGGCCGTAAGAAGGAATTTTCTTTTAGCTTAAGTTGCAATCGAATTGTCTTCGCTATGATCGATGTTTTCCGCTCTGGTCACCTATGCCTTTATGGCCATCAATTTGACTATTGTTCGGACGCGTGCTTTTAATTGCGAGTATTATCAGAAATTAGCGAGTGATTTAATTTCACAATAATATCGTGGCTAAGTAAATATTTTTTGAAAATTTGTCAGTATATGCAAAGGTCCAGATATAATATACGGATATCATTTTTCGAATACATTATTCTATATTAGTATAAGTGCTCTTGTATGTATATTATTAAAATATAACGATTATATATTTCATTGAAGTATTGTGGTGTGGTTACATAAACAGTTTAGATTTCTATCCTTCACACAACACATCGCGTTTTTATTCAAAAGTTCTCGTCGTACTTACGCATCGTACGTCGTACTTTACTTTGCACCTTTACACAAAACACGCGCACAATTAATACCTCCTGGTCAGATAAAAAAAAGCTACAAAATAAGATACCATTTCATCTAAAATAATCGAACAGCAACCAAACCAATACCGATCGCTAGATAGACGATGCCAACTATTCCATAATCGACGCCATGAACATCTCATCGAAACCATCGAAGAGGCTCTTAAACTCATTACCGGATAACAAATAGAAAACAGCAAATACAAATACAAACTCCTATCAATATAGACTCTCAAAATCTAAGTATACCAAAATTCAGACTCACAGTCACACACACACATACAAACAGCGAAAATAGCTCCTCGAAGCGTACCACGATGATTGCGTGAGGGTTAGCGAGGAGGTTTGCAAAAAGCACGGCGGAATCGAAGGAAGAAGAAGAAGAAGAAGAAGAAGAAGAAGAAGAAGAAGAAGAAGAAGGCAGCAAGGAGAGGAGAAAGGCTCTCCATCGGCTCGCAGCTGGGAGGGGGGAGTTATGTGAGCGCAACGCGTAAATGCGCGCCTTTGCCGTCCTCCGCATGGCGAGAGAGCGAGGCAGATAAGGAGGTTCCTCGTACGTAAGTACAGGCGAAGCCTCCGAGACACAAAAGGCTAGGCGAGAGAAGAAGGTGGTTAGGAGCTAGTCGTAAACAACTGTCGAACACAATCTCCTAATGCACGCCTCGCCTTTGGCACGCGAGGCGCTTCTCACACCCCCTCGACGGGTCGACGTCTCGCCCCCTTGCACCGCCCTCCTACCAGCGCTGGCGTGGCCCTGCGGTAATAGGGAGTTATATCCGCGAGATTCGCGGGAACGGGGCCGCTGAATCTATCGGCAGCCGCGATTTTTTTTTGCGGCCTCGTAAACACTCGGGATTCGGATTTGCAGCGGTCGTATCGAGGGAAGGAGCGATGAGACAATGGGGAGCGCTAATGTATTAGATTCGAGTGGAGAGCGTCGAGGTGGTTCTTTGGGCGAACACAGGATACACGTGTACGGTATCATTGATGTTTCCTTCTGAAGGTCGATCGTAAAATATCGGCAGCAAGGATATGTTTTGATCGGTCCTATCAGTTTTGCAAGCTTCTTTTAATCGGTCACCGATTAGATAATTGATTGGATATTAATTTTCTCCATGCGTGCGAGGGTTAAAGAGTGTATTATTTGTTATTGCTAACCAGGTTGCTGTTTCAATCCGCCATCGATGCTGCGCGTTACATAACGTGCTTCTGATACGTATGGTCGTCCACTAATCGGGAGATATACTGCGCGTTGCAATGGTGATTCGCGAGTTGTCGAGTACACTGTGTTTTCGAGTCTAATGGTCCATCATGGACCGCCGCGGGTACCGCGTTCGTCGCTTTAATGGTCATTGATGGGCTACAGAATATAGGGTATTTTCGGTTTGGTCTGCCATCGAGTATAGCGTGCTTTCGGTTTGAGCAGGCATCCACGGACTGTGAAGCATACCGCTTCTTCGATATCAATAGTCCTCCCCAAATTACGAAGTATTGTACACGTATTCGGTTTTAGTGAATATTCATGGAGCGTACACCGGACTTTTGATTCCAATAGTCATTTGCGGCCTATGAAATGTATGGCGGTTTCAATCCCGACGATAGTCAACGAGGCATGGAACGATTTGTGTTTAGGTTTAACGGCTATTTGCAAATTACAAGATGCGTTTTTTTTCTATATCGATGTATATACATTATGGTAAAATATTACTAAACTAATATTATCGATGACAGTAGATAAGCGCAACGAGTTGTGGTAAAATCCGATCTTGATATTAATATCCAGGTAAATTTCAAGGAGCAGTTAAACGAGAGTAAATTAATCATAATTCAGCTGTACGCGTACACAAAATTGCTTACTTATTCGGAAAACGTATCCATCCCAAAGGATAAGGAAAAATGATGACATTCCTTAGAGTTCAGTGGCAGTCTCGGAAGTTTGTTAAACACTTTAATTCCTGCCCTACGAAGTAAATTTTATTACAGCTATTACTTAGGAATTGCCTGATTGGCGTATTACATTTCTATAAAAATGATCTTAACTACAGTAATTCATGGGTAATATGGTTTACAAGCGATGGGAAGTTGTACGCCCGTGATCTCCAGAATTGTTAGTCTTCAGACCCATCATTATGGGTTTCATTCCAGTTATAAAACGAAGTGCTCCGTAAACATGGAAAGTCCTCGTAAAATCCTTATTGAAACTCCTGTTTGCTTAGGCGATGTACGAGGGAGTACGTTTTGCGCGTAAAATATAACGCTTATAAACTACGGCATATTTTCAGGGTTCGAGGGGGGGGGGGGGGGGGAAGGAAGGCACTTCATCGCAGGGCTATCGGCAAAGTCGTTTGGTAATCACATAAACCAAAGCTTTGGGTATGAAATTACGCATCGAAGTTGTAGGAGCGTTGGATGTATTGCACTCCACCGACGAAATTGCCGAGACACGTTTTTCCACGATGTTCCCTTTTTTTTGTGGAACTCTCCTTCTCCTTTGGCCCTCTGTATCGTAGGACGCACCAATCTTAGGAATTGCGCTTTCTCGATGCGTACATCGTCGTCGGAGAAATTTATAGGATGCAATCGCGAGATAGGCGAGAAGCAGAGGCGACAAAGCTTCCAAGGTTTTTGCCAGGCTGCGAAAACATTAAGAAAGATGGCCCGTTAAAGGCGCAATTCACCCCTCTGGAATCCATATTGATATCCTCACCGATCGCATTGATGTATCAAATTCCGCTTCTTTCGCGGTCTCGACGATAATGAAAGGATTTTAATATTCTTCAGTCAAATTCTTCCGCCTTCCCTTCTCATTTCAATTCTCTGAATGGTGATATCTGTTTTTTGTGAAATTATGAAATTCTTATCTTATGTCGTATTTAAATTACACGCTATATTTATATTCAATGTACAGGTCGCAAAATATATCTGGGTTAATGCTCGGTTATTTTTACTTGAAAGGATTCAAATTCTTTCACAAGTACGTTGGTTAAGAAATTAATGTTAAATTTACAGTGACGTATATTGCACTAGAAAGCAATTGCTAGATTTTGTTATGCAATTTTACCACCATAAATTTGATGATTAGAAGTCAACTCTGAGGTAATTAATTACAGACGTTGATGCTAAAAATAGAATAAAATAAAGTTAATGCGGCTCTAACCAGTGTTGAAAATATTATGAAACACATAGCAGAAAGCCATCTAAAATAGATTATTTAATTGTAAAAATCTGAAAGCAAAATTAAACAAACAACGTTATACTTAATACATTTTTACCGAAGTACGTACACCTTCAAGTACTCTTGAAAGTATTAAAACCTGATCAACCGACCTCAAATAACTGTACATGAACGAAGGTCTAAATGCTTCTACCTCTATTGCTACGTGAATAATGTCGCAATCGTGTTTATTTTTCTGTTAATTATGTCCGGAAGCTCGTATTTCAATTCTCGTTCGCCTAATGAATCGATACATTATCTCAACCTTTTCTGCCAGGCCTTATACGCGATATTGCTACATCGATATTCATAGGAACATTTCTCGTGCCACTTACGAATCCGCCAGTTAATATCGGCATTATTTCATTTGCCACAATTTTTATCGATGCCCGACAGCCAAGGTGGCATATTCGTAATGCGGTTCTCTATCAGCGAGAAATCTGCACGCGGTCTTTATACACTCCGTTTCATAATACGTGAGAAACATCGCCATGTTAAAGCAAAGTTCAGCGGCAACAAAGCAACTTCCTTACAAATGTATGTCTGATCGGAGTTCCTTTAAGAATTACGATAGATATGTTTTGCGTTCTAGAATAAGTCTTTCCGCAAGTAGAGGTGGAATACATGTAGATTCGTTCTTCCTACATAAAATCTATTATCTCATACGAGATCTCGTTGAACGGTAATCGTAATAATACGTTGCGTATACTCTGACTAAGACATTTCCTTTTCTGCGTTAATCGTAAGCTATACGCATCGCAAGGTTCTATTCACAGGATCATATATGTTGAAATTGTACATCTTGTGATTCGCTGTGATGTCAGAATAAACTGTATAAGGAGTATCGAAGCTTATCTACAATCTAATTGCAGTAATTTTGCACGTGTTTCTCAAGAAGCGAGTAAACATCTAATAAAATAAAAAAAAAAGAATTAACGTAATTGGCTATCCAGATCGCGTTGGACACGCTATTGTACTTCCATTTCTTTGAAGTGTTTGGTATTAAATTTGTTGTTGCGACACTTGTCGTATATTGTGCAACACCCTGTATATATTCCAGAAGATGTTTAATCTATTAAAGCCCCGAGAAGCATTGATTTTCACGAACGGAAAACCACGCGCTTCCTAGATGCGGTAATTAGTGCACTTGTCCACGGAATATATTTCCGCGCGATTCATTAATAATATAGACATCAAACAAGCTGCGTCCTTGCGTGACGCAAGAAAATCATTTTTACCCGATGATCGCAACCCGACGCTGGTTATCTAACTTGATATACGCGCATATTTTTGTTGTTAAGCCTGTAATGGAGTGACTCCTCGCGAACTACCTCCCTATCATTCATCCCATACTTCAAACTAGGTTTGATAAATCGTATAATTTGCCTCGAACCAACGATCTAGATTCCACCACGATCAATTAAAATATCGAGTACCATACATTGTAAGTAATTTAATTTTCAACTTTTAGAATCGTGTTTAATTTTTTGGAAAATATTCTACAAAGATTGATATAATACTTCGTATTGTAATGACGAAGTAACAAAAGCAACTTCGTAGAAAATTTGAAATAATGGTATTGTAAAATCGTTTAAGACATCATGGTTTCATACTACAGTAGTTTCAACGTTATACACTTAAGCAAATTCATATTGTCGGGTAATAAAGCAAAGATAGTATGATATACATTATAAAACCGAATAATATTTAAAAGTGAAGTTGAATAGCCAAAACTTTATTTAACATCTTCGTGGTATTCTCCCTGTCATAGAGAAAAAAAATTGCATGACTTTATGCACGCTCATTCCGCTGTTGGTAAGATGCTATACACGAAACAATGAATACCATGTACTATGGTTCTGGCTTTTTCGGCGCGCTAAATTTATCTCGAGAACACGGCAATCATTATCGAATGCTCGGTGCAGATAAATGTGCTTCTCACGGGGCTTCACTAGAATGAATATTTTATCGTGCGAGGTGGTGTTGTTACGATAAACCAATCCTGTTTTACGTGTTCAGAGCCAGAGATATGAAAGCTGTCAAGCAAGTGGCAAGACCTGTAGGCTTAAGGACTCTAGATGCTCGTACTAGCCAACGATAATACTACTAGAAGTGATCTAAATCCGTCCACGTGAATAGAAAGTATCGCTTATCGACAAACTTTAGATATTTGGATCATGTATATCGACCGTATGCTCGTAAAGCTCTCTTCGCTGAGAAACCATGCGATAGCCTTGACAGCGTTGGAATCACTATAAACGAAATAACAAATACATTACACACACGCAAGATCTATATATCTCATACCATTAATCAATAGGCAATCATCAAAATCTCCCTGCGCAAAAAAAACCTACCCTAGAATCGCGTACTTAAAATACAACAAATATTTCTATGGATCAGCATTGCAACGAATAAATACTATCATCATCCCTCCTAGCGCGAATCAAACGTTGTTTGTCCAAAAATCTTAGCCGCTCGCATTATTCATATTTTACGTGCCGACTAGTATTTTCCTCCGCAAATAACAAAGGTCGCTACCTGGATGGACTCCCCAGTTCTTGCTTCTCGCTGCGCAAACCGAAACAACTACGTCACCAGACCCTTAATCCACCGTCAACCTCCGCGAAAGCCACTTATTCCTTCGGAGACAAGGAGAAAGAGAAAGAGAGAAATCGCAAATCGAGATTTGCCTAGAGGACTCTCTTGGTCCACGAGAGGTTCCCTACTGGCGGAAGCGAAGAGGAGGAGCCATCCAGCCGGATATCGACGAGGCAGATGAGCTACCAATAACTCAATGTGCGCTTATAAACTGATCAGACTGCCATCCCGGCCCCTCCGCCCTCCAGCGTCACCATCAGGACCTTCGACTCGACCCTGTTCCAATAGCTCCCAGTTCCTCTTACGCCCTCCATGAAGACGAGGACGTATTACCCGGGACTCCTCCGCCAGAGAGTGAAATGCAAGCGAATTTACCGCACGATTTAACATCCCCTCCGACCCACGGGCATTCATCCACCTTGCTCTCGCGGCCGGGAGTGGGGGGGAGGCGAGGGAGGTACAGAGAGGATTCCTTCTAACTCGAGGCTAACCGAGTTTGTTGCGCGCATTCCGACCGTGTATATGCAACAATCTGCAATTCAATCGAATTCGTGGAGATTCCAGTGCACCCCTCGCCTCTAAGAGATTCGTCGAGCTTTTGCCTTGTCCTTTTTTTACGATAAGATCGACGATTTGCGGGGTAAACGTATTTCTAATGTACGGTGATTTGGGCTAATGAGGAGAGCGTGGATGTGCGTGGCTTGATTTCTGGTCAGAAGGCGCTGACTAGCGAGCACAATTTATGGCGCTTTTCTTTGGGGCACAATTTGTTGTCACTCTTCGTTATCTTCGTTGGCGGGTACTTATATGTAATCTAGTTTAGGAGTTTCTGATACTGAAGTTTTCTGAGTTTTTCTAATACTGGGCAGTTAGATCGTGCGATAATTTTAAATAAATGTATTTTATTTTGATATTCGCTAAGAATCATGTATGAACTTTATTAGAATGGAGAAAATTATCGAAATGAGGGAAAATGTATATGAAGAGAGCTCGAAAATCTATCTGGTAATTTGGTGCTGCGTTAAATGATGTAATTCAGTGGAAGTATGTAGTGTTTTCAATTTGCAATATCGATGCTAAGGGAAAGAATTTGAGGAATGTGATTTGTTAATGACTTTCACAAAACATGTACCGAGGAAGCCTCATATGGAATTGCGCCTGCAGCATGACTACGAAATTGCAACGAAGCAATACGAGGGTAACCTTCTCGGCTTAAGCCGTACGCACAGGTACATCCAGTTGCATGCTTACAGGCGCCCGAACCAATACTATCTGCAAGGGGGAACTATCGATCTCATTGGTACATGGCCTCATCGGATCTCGTTTACTGTGGGGATTCTGTGCGAACCGATAAGATCGAAGCAGTAAATTTAAGGATTTTGGTCCTCCTCGAGGAATAAATTTAACTCGGAACGATCCTCTTGTTACACGATCCACTTTCAGGTTAAGATACCGTCTCAAATAAAGATACAGCGGTTGAATAATATATTTTGCGCAAAGAAAAAAATTTTTTAATCTTTTCCAGCGTGGAAGAATAAGAAGAAATATGATAGGCAACCAGCATTCTTCATACATAGTACTATGAAAATATGGTTGATATATTGTATCATAAAATATTTAGCCTGAAATATTTAATAGAGTTTTATTTACGTTCACATTCAGTATAAAAAATCCATCAATATTCTTAATACTCATGTAAAAGTATCTATATAAAATTGCTACCGTACAACAGAAGTTACTGGCTCATTTAACGTGTAGAATTTACAAACATTTTTTCCTGCGGTAAAAAATAGCTCTAATTTCTTTTTTTTCATGTACCCAGTGAAATAATATTCCTCGGTTAACATATCGCTTTCAGCTTTTACAGGATCGTAACAATATTTTATTTTCCCCTTTCAAAATTTACAAAATTACAGTATTTTACAAGCTATGTATTTAATACGTAATTCATTTCTTATAGAAATTATATTAGCCTTATCTAAAAAACACGAAGTACAAACTTCTCTCGATAATCATTAATTCGCGCAGGTACTAATAAGTTCCTTTTTCCAATCACATTTAAATTTAACCGGAAATTTAGAGGATTAACATGATTAAGGGAAGTAATATTCATTCGAATAGCAAATTACTCGTACTACAGAAACGTAGACGTCGTGGGTTATATACTGCCCAAAAGGCAATGATTATCCTTGGTCATCCCTTTTCCTTCCCGCTCTTTAATTGACCTCATATCCTGGATGAAATTACAACTTGCTGAAATCGTAGAGCTGGTTGCGTCAGGCGCACTGCCCTTTTTCTTTTATAGTCAGTCTTTCCAACCTACCCACGTGCAATCACTCCAGATCCATCTCGGTACGCGCCTTGCCTTGGAATCCGGCATATCTAATCAGCTCCTCGGTATACGCACGTGCGTGAATGCGTACGAAGCGCTTGCTGCCCGTCTTACGTGGGAGAAACGTATTATTATATGTAAATCGAGCTCGACTCGGTGGCTATATATCCCTGAAAAACTTCGCATCGAGTGTTTCTCGAAAATTCCACCGGTTAAGCCAACGAACCTTCTATTTTTGCTCTGAGCGCAAAAGGGCGGCTCGAAGATCGCGATTAAGAAATTCAAGAAACTTACATTAAACTAATATTACGCAATACGTCCTTGATAATTTGTGATGCTCGTATATCGGTCTCACAAGCTCTTCTTAAAGAATTGTTATGTCTATTCTTAGTCATTTATTAGTACTATATTGACAATCTTCAGTACATAATATGCATTTTTTACACACATCGTTTCATTCATTATTCGAGCAAGACTATACAAAACTCCAGCCATGTCATTGTCGCGTGGTATAGCCAATCTGCATTCGGCTCAGAAATGTCCAACGGAAAAACGCCGGGCGGTTCGAGATGTCGAAATTGCTCAAAATTTCCAATTCAGCAGTCATGTTATCCCGTCCGCGGCGCTTTCAGTATGTCATCCACTAGGCGTGTAAACACGCTCATAGTTTCTAAAAGCATGGTTGGCCACTCCTGCCATTGAGTACGTGACAATGATGAAGTAAATTGTTGTTCCACGCTCTTTCATCCGTATCCTTGGTGTACTTCCGGGTGTGCCGGCTTGGAGGCCCGAAGGTGCCACCAGCCCTTTGTACAGTCCTGTTAGGGCCGTCTATCAGGCATCCCGTACCAGCAGATGTGTGCCTCCTAATGTATGCACGTGTCAACGTATCTACCAGTGCTCGCTCGTACTTCCCGGTAGATCCTAATGCGAGGGTGGTCGAGATAAATAAAAGGCCGACTTTGGTAGAAGAAAGAAGCTCGAGAAAGGGACAATTTTCAACGGTTCCTTACGGTTGGCATGCTGAGGACACGTGGGCTACTCGTTTCTTGCGCAGCAGTTATTGATGCAGTATTGATTGTTTTAAAGTTTGTTTAAACCTACGCGCTTGCGAATGGAATTGTTGATATATTACGCATCTTTGGTGATCGAATAATGGTATATTATTACGCGGAGTAAATATTGGGCTACTAAGTATTTCTAAGAATGTATGGTACAAAAAACGTGTAAGAGATATTGGAATTTTACTGAAATTTCGGTTCTACTTTGATTCGTTGCGTTCATTGAAATATCAAGTGTCTGAGGCACCATAATCATTTGGCAGCTTAAAAAGTATCGTCGATCTCACGTTGCCTCAAATCGACTCTTACTATTCATCAATACCAGCCTCGTTGTTTCTTTAATTCTAACGTAGACAATCGAAATTCTCACAATTGCCCAGCAACTTTACCAGTTTAACACTCGACATTATAAATGCGTAATTAAATTAAAGAAAAAAAGCAAATCTGCGTTTAAATAAAGAAAAACATAAAAATCAACGAGTCAAAAATCGGAACGCGTACTCGGACTCTCGATTACCTATATAAGGGGCAAATACTACCCTAAGATTTCCATTGTAAAAGAAGCCAATGTTTCCAGGTTTCCTTGTATTTAGTTAACTAGTAAGAATCGCTGAAGTCATTAACTAGAGTAATTAAAGAACTGATAGAAAAGTACCTCTCCTCCCCCCTCGTATCTCACTGTCTCCCAGCCAAGAACGCGTTGCCTCTAAATAATATCGACGAACACTCGCCATTCGAGGTAATAATCCGATCCTCCCCTGGCAAATCCGGGGGCAAAAATATCGTTACTGCGAGAGGCCGTAAATCGAATATCGGAAATAATTTTACGCCTTTCGACGTCTTCGGCTAAACGGCACGTACGAGTAATCTTACATAACCGGAGACGTCAGTCCGCGCGCCCTGCCGGGGTCGCTCCCTCGATTTTTCCGACTTGACAGTCCTGAAGGGGCCGTAATATCGGAATGGAAGAGTTCAATTCCGTATGCAAATGCGGCTCTCTCACGACACCTCGCGCGCCGAGGACCCCCGGCGGTCGGCCCGGGAATATGAAAAGCCACCACCTGAGAATGTGTCAATCGGCCGACATAATTCGATTTGAATAATGAGCGCTGGCCCCCTATGCAAATTTTCGGCCATTATGGACGACCTTCGGGGCCTGTAACGGTCCTCGTGCGACGTTAACCCTTTCCTACGGCGCGATCGAGGCTGAGAGTACTTTGTTCCGTTGGCGCGACAGACGCATCGTTCGTTGCTTTGCCGTTTGCTTATCGGGGATCGATTAGCCCGATTTCATGCTTTAAGGAGGATTCTCAACGGATTTGCGGTTTACGCGGCGTCAGCATATCCAAGTATAGAGAAAGATGTCACTTTTCGTTTGGCATCGCGCGCTAAAGTCAGTTGTACGAGGATCTATTACCCAGGAGGATCGTCGGAGGTATAGAATTTCTAGCGTGCACATTACTCTTTTACTATATTACGAGCTTATTAAATGATGTAAAAAAATATTTTATCCTAGAATTGTCAAATGAATTATAAATCATCGAATTTACATGGCATTGCATTTACCAAGTGACTTCTCTCTCGCGCGGTAATATGATCGATAAGATCGAATTACGTTGGAATTATACGATTACTTGCTGAAAACCATCGTTTGTTTTTGAGTGCGTTTTGAGATTTTTACAGTGAAAAATATGGTTTCGAGTGATCGTGGACTCGAAGGTTATCATCGACCGTCGTCGATCGTAATCCGTTCGACGCGATGGTTCAAGGACAGGCAGGTGCACGGTCGACGTGACACGCAGATGCATGTGGCTCTCTTATCCAGATCGTTATCGGCGAAGTGTCCAAACCGATAACCTGGCCGGTGAAAATTTAATTATTACGCACGTCTGTTTTACGGCCTGAATCGAACTGGGACAGGACTTGCGAGAATGATCGTACGCTATATCGCGAGTTGCTCGCTAAAAGATCCTTGTAAGCCGATACATACGTAAATGTGCCCTGCCCCTTGTCTCCTAGCAGTTATCGCGATATGAGGCATTTCATAACACGTACCCTTAAAGGTTAATTGTTTCCCGAAGGTAGCCTTTAACCGTAGCCGCACCGTTGTCCGCCTAATTGGAACTTTCCTTTTGATTGCACGATCGACGCATTCGACGAATCCGAACACATGGGGGTGATTTAGATCAAATCTCGTGATACGAAATAAAAATATATCGCTGCATTATCAGAAAAGTATGTAGTTATAAAATGAACTTGGTTAAAAATTCTTGTTTAAATTTGAAGTGGAAAGCAAGACCGAAATCTGAAGACTATTTTAAGATCGCTTTGTAAGGAGGTATGTTATTAAAATCTTATCTTGTACAGAGCGTTCTTATGTCGAATATGCCCAATATCTGGATTTGCTATGAATTTCCCATGCAAGAAGGCTTATGCGGTATATGATTTCTTAAGAATATACTGCTTTGGATTTGAAATGAAATAATGGGTTTTAAAATGTGATAGGTGAAACCTTAGGTACCCGTAGGAAAGCATTAAAAAAAAAAAAGGCGAGGAAACGCTAAAGATCCTCCTCTCGATCACGTTGCTTATCCGATACCTCTCTTTTGTCTTTTCCAATGTTTTCGTCGTGCTAAAAACGATGGGCGTGCGCGCAATACACGTTAGAGCGGCTGCCGTGGAAAAATTCATCCAAGCGAAGAGAGCAGTTCTACTCACCGCGTGATTACGTGCTCACGTAACCGGCCGTATCCCTATAATTATAGATATTATAGATAGGAAATTGGTAATCCCAGCAATTATCCCGGTAACAATCATCTATGTAATTTCACGTCCTCGATTACTCGAGCTCGGTACTTGCTTGAGTATCCTCTTAGCCCGTTATCTACTTGCCGCATATGGAAAAGCTTTCCGCGCTCCGTTTAGGCCGTCGTAAACGAACTTAACCGCATTCAACGGCTATCGTTGGGTAATCGAAATACCGGTAGGTGCATTAACTTTTTACGGTATTATATCGAGCATAGCCTCACATCGTGTATTCCACCATCAGCATTTCACGCTGGTTAGCCAGATTAATGGGGAAATACTGATGCATCTGTCTGCGGCTCGTATCGAGATATCTGTTTTCAATTAATATTTTGATTTATCCATCTCGTATTTTGAAACAAAACACGAGCGTGCCGGTGTTTATGGATTATTATGTCTACCTATGTATTCGCGTATCTCTGTGCTGATCAATAGTGTGTTCAGATACATCAGTATCAGTATACGTTTTGTACATTCGTGTAAAATACTTTAAACGCTTTGGACAATAAAGGCTCTATATATCTGTCCAAATATTCAATCTAAGAACGAAGTTATCGGTTACCTAAACTCTGCCTTTCGTTACTCAAACTTCACATCTTTCCAGCCAATTTAAAACATATAGCCATTCAAAAAGTAACCTGAAATATAATAATCGTTTGCCGATGAGCGATGTGTAATAATTTCGATGTACGGCGATCGAAGGACAAGGATCCGTTTCACGAAGAGCTTAGGCACTGGTTTCCACCTCTAAGCAACTCCCGCGTTCGACGCCAAAAATCATACGGGGGTAAACGAGTTATTCGTACTTTGCCGGTAAAACGAGTTGTCGCCGAAGTATCTTGAGTTCTCTCCCAAAATGTCGAGCCGTAGATTACGCATTCAATCACGAAGAAGCGAGCCAGGGGCAACAACGATCGCACATGGTGGCCCACACCATCGGCAGTTAGCGAGGATTCCGCGATAAGCAGTAACGCAACGAAGAGAGGAGAAATACTTTCTTGCGTGTACCGCGAGAAGAGACGGCAGGGCGTCACAATGGACGCTGATGAATGCCCGTATACATTTACATGGAAAATGGCCCTGCCTGAAAATGTCGTCGAGAATTCAGCGTGGTGTCTCGAGGATGGCAAAAAAAAAGGCAAGAAAAGGGAAGAATTTTTTTCCGCAAAATACTCGAATACTCGATTGCGGATTCCACGGTATATCGTGATTAGCAAAGATATTTTCTATCGGTGATCGACAAGGATATTGCCCCGTCGTTTGTCGTATGTCACTAGAATTTTAGACGCTTTTGTAGATTTATACGATGATGTTGATGTTAGATTAGCTTCAATGCCACGTATCTAAACGGTTTTAAAATCAGTTATTGAAATCTGAGAATGGGATGAAGTAATTGAACCTTACTGCATGCATGCCACGCTTATACTCTACACAGTGAATTGCGCAGTGATTATATTGATGTATATTGTACATTACTTTCGATGCGAAATGCTCGAAATGTTAAGTAGCAAGCTTATATATTTTATGAATAAAAGACTGTCACTCAATTGCAACCATATAGAACTATGTTTTTTATTTGCAAGATCGAAAACTCCTTTAATAGATCTTTTAGGAGTTCAAAAGTTGAATGAGCCATTAAATCCAATTTCTTTGGTAATATTTAAAATATACGTGGTTGACTTTGAATTTAACGAGGAAAGGTCATGGCGTGTTATCGTGATTAGAAGCGTTATGAAACAACCTATGCGAGAAAAGATCTCCTTCCTATAGCGGAAGCTCCATTAAATTCCGGTTTAAGCATCCTTCTGGCTCGGTCCCTTTAAACTGCACGGGGTGGCACAGTTTAAGCGCGACCTTGCTCTTGATAATAGTTTATGAAGCGAGGCCGCGCTCTCTATGCAATACGACAGCCCGTAGACCGTCCGGGGGAGAAGGGTGGGTTTATGTCCCGGAATTAATTAACCTACAACCCCTCCGACTGCAAGCGCCCCGGCCTCTCGTTCTCTCACTCTGGAAGCACCGAGCGTGCCAGCCATTTTGTCCTCGACTCTCGCTCTCGAAATTCCATTACCCACTTTCTCCACCCCCACGGGCCACCCCTGCCCCTCCACTCCCGTCCAACTTCTCTCGCCGTCTCTCTCACGCACCCTGCCACCCCTTTGGCACCGCAGTCATCCACGCGCTTTCGCCCGCCCCTCCTGATTTAAACCGTCTCTCACTTCCGGCCAGAACTTTCCCTTAATGGCGGTCCGTTAAAGTCGACGTGCACGTGCGCCACTGGAATCCGCATCGTCCCAGTACCCGCGTTGTTTTCTCCTTATGATAATTTCGCGCCACGGAGATTTTAGCTTTCGAAAGGAGGATGTACGTAAGAGTGGTAGTAAACGTTGGGCTGAGCCTGGGTTTAAAAATAACGCTATGAGCAAAAAGACGGAGTTTCTGAGAGGGATGAATGAATATCGAGGTACATGGTGGTACAATAGTTGGTAGGTTGTTTTTTGATTTTATAATTTTTATAATTTTATAATTTTGCGCCACGATGATCTTATCCTTCGAGGGTGGCAAATACATAATAACGATAAGAAGAGTTAGTTTGATCGTTGAGTTGAATATAAAGTTGAAGGAAGGAAGAAAAGTTTGGAAGACAGAGTAATAAATTTCAATGGTACAGTACAGTATTCCAACTATCGCATCTGGATTTCCCTATTTTGTAGCGCGTTTGTTGCAAGACGTATGTAGGATATGTTGCATTACGGTGCAACTACGTTTTTAAGAGCTGCCACGAAAGCGTAGCTTTCCAAGAGAACTCGGTGTAATATTAAAGATATTTATACGGTTACTCTTCAACGAAAAAGGTTTCTCTTCAAAGAATTCTTGTACCGTGAAAGGGACTTATAAATTTTGCAAATAGAATGCCCGATATTCTTACAAAGTCGTATCGTACAATACACTAGACGAAAGGAAGAATCAAATACGAATTCTCAACATTACCCACTTTTCACGACTTTTCAAAACTCGCAGTACCATCTGAATTAACACAAAATAAACGCTTCTAATTCCAATAATCTACTAATATCTAATCTACCACGAACATCGAAGAAAAAGCCTACCAAAACTACGACGAATAATTTATTTCAACGTGTCACATACATTGCTACCATTTTGCTACCATTAATTCCTATTACTACAACTATCGACTGTCGCTTAAACGAATCGTTGATCCGATCGATGAAATAAAAAATGAAGGCATACTAGGAGCATAAGTGCGATGTTCTTGCGGGGCACAGTGGCGAAGGGCCGTTGCTCCGCTTTCCGGGAGGAAACACGCGAAGGCGCGATTTTAATAAGTAAATAAATGAGGGTTGTCGCGCGTAAATCACAGCGGGGAAACTTTCTCGGGGGTTAAACAATATTCTCCTTAGGGGTAAGAGCGACGGAGATAAAGAGGGAGAGTGGCGGCGGTAAGCGTTTTCCACGTGGTGCCTGAGAGGGCTCGTCCGGGGGATGATAAGATGCGATGCGAGTTTTTATTAATACTCTGCCTCATCTGCCGGTTATACCCTCCGCCCCAAAGTCTTAAAGAGATTGCGGAACGAATGGCACGGGGCGGCGGAGGAAGGCGGAGAATCAGAGCTGCTTGGCGAAAGGAGAAACTCTGCGAGAAAGAAGGAGCGGAAAGAGGATGAGAGAGAAAGAGAGAGAGAGAGAGAGAGAGAAGTTGCTTAACCAAGATGGTGAGACGTACGACCTACCTTAACTTGACCCAGGCTACACTTAGCGCGGGGATTGGTTTAAATTGTCGCGCGAATTGTTTCTGGACCGAATACGTGTCTGGCGCCGTTACTTGAAAATAGATCAGAACAAGTTGAATGACCTTATTACGATGCACTTTGCTATGATAATACTTATTTATATTACACTTTTTAGATAAATTTTATATACATATATGTGTCCGTTTGGTAATCATTTGATATTACGAAAGGAAAATAAATTTAAGATCGGGTCTTTAACAGCGCGTTGCGGGCAACGATCGCAATAGAGGACTCTTAAGGACGAGGGAAAGGAAGTAAGAATTTCCGTTGATCTGTCAAAAACTTTATCGACGGGGTTATCAATAACACAACGCTCGACTCGTCAGTTTCGAAACTATCTTTTCGAACCATCGATTTCCCAGCGAAGCTTTTAACCGATCAAAAACTCCGTGAGTACTGCCACCGTACAAATTCTGATCGACGTGCACGATCGGGAGAAAAATCGATATCCCCAAAATTCTGCGCTCGTCGATCGATCGAAATACGAATCGTGAGAAGGAGTGAGAAAAAAAATCGCGAGGAGGCGCGGCAAGCCACGAAACATATTTATTCAGCGAGTTCACTATCCGACACGGTGCATCGCTGCATCCGCATGAGTAATCTGCAAACTTTCTCGAGGAAAACTCGCGCTCGAGTATCCTGGGCCTTGGCGGAGGGGGTAAGAGGAACGAAGACGTCGGTGGTTACTTTCAGCCCCTGCCGACGCATGGTGGAAAGAGGGAGGGCAGGGGGAGGGGGGATGCGTTCCCAGGGGCTCGGCTCTCTCCTCTCCCGGGAATCCACCTTTTCTCCTGGCCCTCTATCGCTCTCGCGTCTATTATCATATTTCACGGAGGAGACTCGAAAACAGCCAGATTTATGAACGGACTTCCGGCCAAATAAACATGGGCCGCGAGAGGCTGCCTTCGGCATCCGCGGAATTCTCGAGTGACAGGATGCGAAATGGACCCGCATCAGCGCCTCCACGGACGAAGGGCTCTCGTCGAATCGGTTCCTTCTACCGTCGTCCCTGTCACGGTCCCGCCGAATGGAGCGGAGCTTGAACAATAAGGAGGCTTGGTTTCGTTGGCTCCTGTGAGAGGTACTTTTAACACTGGAACTACCGGACCGAACAAAGTGACTTGTCGGATGCTTCTTGGGAAGAATTAATTTAGTGGCTAAATACGAGCGTCGTGTAAATAATTTATATACTCTACTTGATGCGTGAAAACCTTGGAGATTAGTTAGTTCTTCATCACTTAATGCACAGCCTTAATTTTGGGTAATGATGTTCAATTGTTAAAGCGATACCAGACACTGAGTGGTTATGATTTGAAATTATTGTAATTTCTAACTTTTTTTTATAAATTGCGGCCAGGCAGCAAGTAGTGAAAAGCTAACATCTCCATGAGTCCTCCAAGGAACTTCCTGATGCTCGAAAGATTTACGAGGATAATTTGGGATATTCGTGTTTTCGATTTTAGCAAACGTAGGAATCGTAAAATTCCTCTCGTGGTTTATCAGCATATTTGGCAAGGCTTGTTTGATTTATAGAAAGTCGGTTAGGTATAATGATCTGCAGCCTACTTTGATGGTCTATAAACTTGTGCACGATTCTTTTCTCCTAAATTTATGAGAGGTTTGTTAGGAATATTTACTTCTCACGATATATTCGAATAAAATTGTTTGCTAAATATTTGAGCATCGTCAAAATTTCGGGGTAGCATTCTCTAAATTCCCGTTTTATAAAATTATCGTGCATTGGTATGTATTACAATTATGACAACTCATATGAAGACAATGACTTACAATTTTTTTTAATTGTCTATAAGCTACTACTCCATTTTGCTGGTTGAGATCCTGTTTGAACTTTGATGGAAATATTACAAATTACTTCTAACTATACAGTAGAGTAAAAATGTTTTGCGATTTTCCTCGTGAAGGTTCGTGCTTTGTTTCTTTGTCAGAGTTTCGTAAGATCTTTGGTAGGACCAGCAATAGTAAGATTCTTCGTTGAACGGAAAGGTTCTCTTTTAAACTCGTATCTTTTATATTCTATTTAAGGTTTATAAATGCTTCATTAGGAATAATGATCCTAAGGTTTTCTGAAACATGTTTCTTTTTCCCGCGAGCGATCTTTGGTCCTTCAAGCTTTAAGAAAGAGGACCGCGGAATCTCAACGAAATTTACTCATAGATCGAATATGAATTTTTAGAGTACTTTTAGTTTGTCTCATATCACCAAATGACGTTACCGTTTATTTTTCATTTGTTTTTTTGTGCGTATAGTGAACGTGAAATTACACCATTCAAGTATACATTAACTACTATTATACAGCACATACCCACTGATTAACATATTACCTTTATGGAATACCTTTATTTACGAATTTTATTATTCATCCATGAGTTTGGAGAATGTGTATGTACAGGAAACGTGCTTTTCACTCAAATGAATTCTTTGAATTAATTTGATCCGAAAACTGTATACCTATAAACACCATAAAAAAAAACATGTAACTTACTAAAATTGAAATTACATAATTCTAGAGTTAATCGTAAAAAATTAAGCAAACATTTTTGTTCAATCAAAATTAAAATCGACATATCACGAATAAAATATTTGTTTTTCTTCAATGCATCTCATAAACAGTTTCAGTTACTTTAATGTGTATAGATATTTTAGAGAATAATAAAATTTGTATCCAATTAAATGAAATATATAAACAAAGTCTAAAGACAAGACGTTGACCCAGATCTTGTATCAATATAAGCATTCCTTGATATCGCAGAAGAATCGATCCGTCTTCGCTTCAATTGTTTCGAATTAGTTGCGCCTATTAACACTATTCCTACCACGACCGGTCAAATGACCGGTCAGCGATTTCTTTGAAAAATTGTAGAACATTGAGGCGCAGTCACTTCTGAGATTTTTCATGATTTTCTCGCAGCGTACGGATCGATAAATTAATCCATCAACGTTTTTTCTTCGTCCTCTTTTTCTTTAAGGATATATTTAGTACACTTAAATCTGTATGGAAAATGGCTGGTAGGAATAGTGTTAAATTCAGAGATACCAGCATTGGATAGGCTGGCGTCTTCGATCAGATTGTTTTCAGAAAAGATCGACCCTCCGGGAGTCACTTATACTCAAGTTTACACAAGGCAAGACCCTTTTCTGTCAAATTTATGAGCGCTTCGTATCACAAACATCGGAATAGCGCTTCTTGCGTGAGCATAAAAATTATCATAAGCTCGTTGACATGTTATCCTTACTTTACTGGGTTATATTCATGAAACATCATGCCGTTAGATATGCAAAGCAGGTTAAGATCCTCTCCGTTCGTGATACCCGCGATCAATATTTTGTTACCCTTTATATACTAGTTACTGAAATGTTTTTGATTTTGTTTCGCTCAATACGCGTTACAATTGAAAAATTATGTTATGTCATTTCGCATTGGTCGCGGAAATCTTGGTTACGGATTTCAAATTCAACCCGTTCAACAATTTCATATCCAAACCATTTTACAATTTTGCGGATTACTTACAATGTGCTGGTAACCCGTGGAACTGATCTCCGGAGTTTTACAGATGCACTTGTCATGATATACCGATTAGCCCTATCGTGAACCACCAGGACACAATGTTCCATTGGTATTAAATATTGCAAAATTTCACTCACGCTATTATCACTCCCTAAACTCGCTGGCAACGTAATCAAACTGCTCGTAGAATACAAAATATATAAAAATATACATTTATGCAAATACGATATAACATATATGAATATGAAGAAAATTTAGTTACAGCTAAAGCTGCTCATGTCTGAGACAGTCCTCGTTTCTCCTGAACCACCATGAAGGAACTGCAAGCGCACGTGACGCGAAGGAAACCCAGCACCCTAAAATTCTGGTGCCACCTACCCACACACACATACACACACAGACACACATACACATGCATAACCACGCACACCTACAGGATCATACAGGACCGTTCGAGAAGGTTTCCTAAAAGGCATGTGCACCCTTATCGGGAAAAAATAACGCCCAATCAGGAACGTAGAACGTGTGCAGCGCGCACCCGCACAGGGGTTGCGTGTGTCTATGGAATTCGGTATGGTCGCCATGACAACCCCATGCTTTTCTCTTGGAGATGTCCATGGGGGACCCTCTCTCTCTCTCTAGCTCTCTCTTTCCTTTCATCATTCTTCTATCGTTGGTCTAACGCTGTGCAACATTCGCATACGCTTCCATGTATTCCTCTTTCTCTCTCGCTCTCCCTCAATTACGATCGACGTGTAAAGTAAATGTAACTCGTGATCTTTCGGGGATACAGTCGATCTTCTCGGGATACAGTCGAATAAGACCGTTTCCAAATTCTTTATCCTGAGGGTACCGTGTATGATCTTTTACTTTCCGTTATGAGGCAAAAAGTGATCGGAATTATTACAAATATATTTTCCTAATCATTGGTTTTTCATAATATGCCTCAATATTTTTGGTTACGTTTATAAAAATACTACGATATGAATCTGAAAATTCGTAGATACTCCATTTTTATGGCAGAAATGCGTATGAAATCTGAAGCGTGTGACGGTTATAAGGTTTCTTCGGATGGACAGAGCAATTATTTAAAAAATTTGAATTTTCAGAATTTGGAGTTAATTTTTTTTTATTTTTTTTACGTAGGTCGATCATTCTACGGTTATTTGTTGGTCTTTATCAAGTATTAGCCAGCTTGGTCTAAATATTGAACAAAATATCAAGAATCAACGTTGCATATACTAGACTTTTTATTTAAATCAAACCGTTATTTTTTAACATCATAATTACTGACATCAAACTTTTGTCACTTAACCTATACTATAAACACCGTTTGGATTAAAAACTCCAAAACGTGTTGCGAGGGAAATAAATTTAACCCTTATTTATTAATCTTAAACGCAATCATAAATTATTCGTTGGTAAAGTTACCATTGCGGTCACGCTTCTTCAGGAATCCGTGGGAAGAATCCGCAAATTTGAACACACGCCACGCCGGGCCTGTGTTGACTCGTGTCTTGATTGTATTTGCTGATACACTGTTTTAAATGCGAGAGGATTTCCACGAACCACGTGCTCGTGCAGCCGGAGTTGGTAAATGGAATTATCCAACTGCCGTACATACTCCCGTAAATACCATGCAGTATT
This sequence comes from Ampulex compressa, assembly GCA_038496175.1. Taxonomy (NCBI): domain Eukaryota; kingdom Metazoa; phylum Arthropoda; class Insecta; order Hymenoptera; family Ampulicidae; genus Ampulex; species Ampulex compressa. The sequence goes on along the minus strand of JBCFXI010000208.1, from coordinate 73,466 downwards.
ACAAAATGCGAGTGCAATGGAATTAAATGGGATTCTCGGTGTATGCTCACGTCCCGGAAAAACGTACGGTTGGTTCGCAGAATTTGGACGAGCTGAAATTAAACCGAATTATTATTCGGCCCAATAGAAATTTTTTACGTTAATTCGCCGATGTCTGCTCGTCGAATGATAACGACATATCCATTTGTACGTCACCTGGTTACGATGGAGGAAATAAAAAATATGGTGGAATTGATCGAACATGAACGAAAGTTTAATACCGCACCCTTGCAGTACTTTTCAGTGGTCATAACACGAATCTGAAAGGGTGTTCCGACGAAGAACCATTGTTAGAAATATACAACAAAATAAAGATGAGCGGTGCGTATCGCTAAATATTCATTTTACATTTATAAGACGTTTGTTTGATTTTCAACGCCACGCGTTATCTAACACTCAATTTTGCATTTGCGCAATTAATTTTGTATGAGTTCGAGTCATTTAATTTTACTTCCATTTTATTTGGACAGGTTTATCTTTCATATTTAACCATAGTTTTTACTCATTCCAACGAATAAGAATAAATAATGTGCTGTACATTTTATATCGAGTACCATTATAGTACCCAAAATTGTATAACCCACGAAACAAATAAAAAAGCCACATAAAACACTAGAGACTCAAACAATAAGATCATTTTACAAATCATAAAGTACTTACCACGTCAAACTCACACTAGCATCGAGCATTATTCGTAAAAGATTATCACGCGCTTCGTACAAATACGAACTTTTCGACGAAAATTTTTCCCAAATACCCGTAACTTTGATCGACAATTTTCACCTACAGCCTAGTCGGCCGCTTTTTAAACCGGGCGTAGTTTTTCCAAAATTCAGCAACTCATACGAAAGCTCCGAATCACAGGGCTCTCTCGTTCCAAATCGTTCCGCGTAAAATCCACCCGCGTTTTCTCGTGCGTCATGGCGTAATAACCATCTCTCGTATGCCGATAGCTACAGATAACGTCGTCGCATTATTTTTCCCGAACATGAATCAAGGCGGATCCGAATGCGAGCGGAGAGATGTTCGAGACAAATCAACGGCGGCAACAACGTCGAGGAGAGAGAGATAGAAAGACAGGGAGAGAGAGAGAGAGAGAGAGAGAGAGAGAGAGAGAGAGAGAGAGAGAGAGAGGAAGAGAGAGAGGAAGAGAGGCTGGTGGGTGGCTGCCAGCCCATCCCCGTTGAGAATTGATAGAGTAAAGAACGTTGCCACCCCTTGCATCCTCCGCGACGAACCCCCGTTTCGCCCGCAACCCTGCTTATACACGTTCTATTCCTACGTATCCTGCGGGATAGGCAGGATCATAAGAGGGAGGAAAATGATGGCGCGGCCCCATCCAGCCGGAGGAGAATCGATCATACGTGATGGGAGTTTTATTTTTATTGGCAGAACGAGGGACAGGCTAAGAGCCTTCGATGCCCTCGCCTCCTCTTTAAACGAGGACTCGTGTGACCGATCAAATCTCGTTCTGTCGTCGGAGAGATTACTTTGATCGGCATCCTCGAGAGCGTCTTACGGCCGCGCGGGAGCGAGGACTCGGTGGCCGATCGAAATTATTTTTATCGAGAGTCTCTCTTAACACCGAGTTCGTCGCACCGAGTTGTGCGCACCGCGTCGCGGATGTGAACTCGAATCTCACGATTTTAGAACGCCTGTACGAAGACCACGGAGTATTATAGGCTTGTTTGTTTATTATCCATGAGAATGGTTAATTTGAAATTAAGATTGGAGCGCTGTGAAAATTGTACGCGTGGTGATTGATTGGATAACACGAGTCAATGTTTAGAAACATATTAGGAGAGTTTCTGCTTGGCCGAATTGATGCACCGTTCAGATGAATCGATTAAAATCATTGCAGTCTTGTATGGAAATAAAGTATTATTTTCCGCGGCTTTTAATTGAAAATGCTTTTTTATAAAGGTAAAGATATAATTTATAATGAGTAGTAAGGTAATATTTGTTAAATATTTCCTCCAACTTCTTTTCATATTAACTAAGGAACATCAGGGACATAAAGAATTGGAAGTATAAGAAACTTAAGGTAAACGTTTCCCTTATGATACTTTTTTTCTGTGAAGTAATGCATAAATACGGCATATCTATTTCGTGACAATGATTTCTACGTGTCTAAAATAACGCCAAGACGTCAAGTATCGTATTTAACGAGGCTCTCGAGCTTCGCTGCTTTTTCCCTCCGCGGAAAATTATTCTAAAAATGTACACCCTACACCACTTTCTTCATTTTTCATCATGATTCGAAAGCTTACCTAAAGCAGCAATCCGAGGTGCCGATCAAATATTCATCCTATTTCATAAGTACGATATACCGTACGTACACGAAATACTATTACGTTATAAAAAGTAGTTTTCTCGGTCTGTTTAAACATATTACAAAAACCATTATTCTCTTAGGACCAATATACGTATTATCATATATCTACAACACATAACGTTCACCTGAAAATTAATTCCCTATCCAGGGCTTTATACAATCCCAGGCAGGAAGCCTCCTCAACAGGGCCTCGTTCGATACTATTTCGAACCAATGCATTCAATCGTGTTATTGCAACGGGGTACCGATTTACCATACTCTTGAAGCATTATCAGTACCTCTCGCTCTTCAATCGCGGCGGAGGAGATCCTCGAAAAGAAATACCGGCAGCATAGGATGTCGTCGAATTCCACATACGCGGTGACACGCGCAACGGCGCACACGCGTAGCTCGGAGGGTTGGCCCGGTGCGGGTGGGGCGGCCGCCTTTATCCACCCCCGTGGAAACTCGCGTGTTTGGCCTCCCCAGGCACGGAAACACGCATGTGGGGCCAGGGACACACACTTGCCCCCGCGTATTGATTCCATTCTCGTTCTGGGGACTCCCTCCCTTATTCGTCTCTATCTCGCTCTCTCTCTCTCTCCCCCCCTCTCTCTCTCTCTTCCTCTCTCTCTCTCTCTCTCTCTTCCTCTCTTTCCCTATTTCTCTCGTGCCTCTTTGTCTCCTCCCGCCCGCCTCTCTTGCTCCTCCAGCAGAACCAACCCCCCGGCACATCCCGTGATCTGAATTCTTTCTATTTTCCGTACATCCACCATCGCCAACCCTCTCGTTGCTCCTCTCCTTCCGCTTCTCTCCCTCGTTTTCCTTCCCTCGCCTTACCCACCAACCCCTCCCCCCCTCTCCCTTTCTCTCTGTCTCTCTGCGCGAGCTTTATTCCTTATCCGACATTGTTACCGACGTGCTGCCCTCCCCTCGTGAGTTTTCCTCCCGGTAACCACCGCCATCGAACTCCACCCTTCGACGTCGCGAAACGAGTGTCTCGCAGTGCAGGAGGATCCTCTTGATCGCGAAGGAATCCTCCAGGAGACCAACGTGGAATTTAAAGGGCGATCCATCCGAGCGAATTCGTGATTATACCCGATTCGCCGATGATTCGCTCCTGGTTCGCGTGGACACGCTGTATGGAATTCGGAGGGCTGTTGCTTTGGATGCTCGAACCGTTATCGCGCATCGAGTCCTGCTGATTATTCCTATTGCGGATTATGTTCAAGTTTTAGTTGAAAATGCACGATGGAGAGGCGGGAGGATTTTTTTTGGGGACAGGTTCTTCGTGAAATACAAGTAGAAGAGTAGCGTACGCGATTGGTGGACGATCGATGTGAAATATCGATGGCGGGGGAAAAAGGTCGAATCAGACTCGACGTGAAAATGTAGAAAATTGGGGACGCTAATGTGGTGTAAATTATGGTATAGAAATTATGCGAGAGGAGTATTACTAAGGGTAGTGGAATTAAAATATCCCGAGGTGTCCCTTATTGTTGTATGTATGATATGTACGTTGTATGTATATAATAAAAAATCATAGTTTAAAGAATTTGAGCAATAAAGTATAATAATTGGCCGCATAAACAGTTTTTTACTATAGTAGCAGATAGAACACACATTTATTGTTTTCGGTTTTTTGTATACGTTAATTCTAATTACGATGGTTTGAAGCTATTTTCAAGAGTAAGTTTTTGGATAAGCAGCTATCGTGCCTGTTGCTTAATATCATATCAGAATAGAGACAAACAATTTATAATTGCTCTAATGTTAGGTATATCTTAGATATTGAGAACGATGAAAAACCAGTGAGAAAAATTTGCCTTCAAATTCCTTTCGGACAAAAAATACATCTCAAACTTCCTCTCCATAACAACTCCTATATTACATTCTATATTAATTCCATGTTACATTTTGCAAGAGTTCGCTACATAAAAATCTCGAGTTAAATCCCATTAAACCAACTTTCCACGGGGAGTAGCACATCCGAGAAGTCTTTAATGGCCGGCAGAAAGTTTCGTTGATCAGGAACGTGCCCTTGTTCAACCCCCCAGGACAATGGATCCGTTTAACAAGTGGTTGCGGGAGACCGTGGCCGGGCCAGGAGGAAGAGAAAGACTCGAAGGAGGTAGGAAGAAGGTGAGGAAATGGCTCTCCACGCTCCTCCGCCCTCTCTCTCTTTCTCTCACTCACTCCACCTCTCTCATCCTCCGTCTCTCAAATCAGCTGATGTAATTTAATTCCCTTGGAAGTAAGGCAGAGGCGTGCGGTACCACGACCTACCCTTACACATTAATTATAAGGGGAAAACTACCTTCCCCTTCTCCTTTCGCTGTCGCCCTTCCTCTCTCCCTCTCTCTCGCTCCTGTACTCTCGTGCTCTCACTCTAGTCTCATCTTCCTCGGCTCCACTTTCCGTCCTTTCTACCCCTCCACCACTCTGCAATCTCATCTCGCTCTCTCCAGACGCGTACCTATCCTCCTCCTTCCCTCGTTCACGTCTCCTCGCGACCTTGACTCCGCGTGCACCCTCAAATGAGAGAGGGTGGCAGGCATTACGGATATGGAGCAAACGGTATGCCGTTCGTTTAACTCTACCCGCGAGTTTCATTCAACCACTCGCTGGGATAATTCTGCGAGCCCTTGGGAGCTTTTCGAGACACTCGCTGGAACGAGTCGGGTATGCCGGAAAGTTCTGGCGTATTCCAAGCGGAGGCAATGTTAAATGGGATAAAATTTATTAGCAGCTTTTTATAACGTGGAATATTTATGATCAACCGCGATATTTCTCCAGCTCTTGGGCGATCTTATAAGACGGGAATTGGTGATATGTGTTCCCAATTCAGAAAGTTTCGTAACGATTGTAAGAACGTAATTGAAAGTTGAATTTTCGAAGAATATTGCGTATCGCTAATCGCCGCGCGGCTAAACCTTCTTGATATTTTGAGGCTGAAATATTATTTTCACCGTGAGAGGAATAAACTGGAATTCTATTCGCCGAATAGTAAATTGAAATTCTAATAATTTTTAGAATTTCTAGTTTATTGTACATATATTTACAACACACCTATTTAAATAATATTGATAATGATCTAACATCTACCTTAATCTGTATCTTTTACGCAATACTTCAAATCCAAAATGTACATTTATACAGAGACATACTAAAGAATGCATAACCTAAAAATCAATTTTGAAAATTGTTTCCTTAACCCAACTTAGATGACATCTGATTAAATTGTACAATCTCAAAATTGATATCAACCTAGACTTCACACCAGAAAATTATGCCGGATTTTTCCCCTTTCCAATTATCTTCAATCTCCCTCTGTAAATTCACGCATACTTTATAAATCCTTAATTTCCAGAACAAGACGAAAAACGATATTCTCCGATTCTCACATTAACAAATCGAAACGCAACCAGCGAGACGAGTTGAAATCAAAAAATCCACCAACACAACGACGATGGTCGACAGATTGATTTTTGTGAAATAAAACAAGGGTAAAATTGTGGCGAGCCCAGGCAAGCTGCGAAGAACATTTTCGCGGCCGATAGGTCGAAAATTTTCTCCCCAACTGCGAGATCGAGGCGCACCTATCCGTGCACCTGCTTACGCTGCGAAAATAGGGGGAGGTGGCGCACGTTGACGATTCTCGAGACGAAGCCCGGACATATCTACAATATTGGATGTACCAGGGGCGAGAGGGCGCGAGGGGGTGGCGGAGGGGAGGGGTCGCCTCCAGGGCGACCCGGAGAGGAAACAGGGGGTCCTCGAATTGGCGAGGGGATGAGGAAGAGGAGGGAAAGTGGGAGGGAGACACGAGAGCTGTGGATGTCGGGACGTCAGTGTCGGGACTCCGGGATGCGAAGGGAGGAATAGAAGTCCCGCTCGTTCCCAGGGGGTGAACAGAGTGGAATGAGTGAGTAGAATCGCGGAATAGGATGGAGTCTAAGGGTGCGCCAGTGATGCAAAACTCGTACGCCGTTCGCGCTACCCTCCTCCTATCTCCAAATCGCTTTTCATACGGAGCAAGCCTGCGTGTGTCTGTGCGCGCGCGTTCTACGTGCGTGTGCGCACTGCCCGTTTATTTTTCGCGTCGTCGAGGAATAGTCGAATGATTCGCTTTAACTCCAAGGATATGGTAAAGGTATTTGTCTAATGCCTTCGCGGGTGATTTAACGGTATTAAAGGTCGGGTGTCATTAAGAGGGATGCTTGATCGTATCTTGGCTAACCGTGTAATTCATTTCACAAGCTAAGCACGTACATGTGCATCCTGTGCGCCTTGTGTGTACACTTGAGTGATTTCCATTACCCTCAGGATTACGTGGCACAATTGGATTATCGTTAAGTATCTTCATAAAACGCAGTAGAACTACTTAACGAATGTAATACAGACCAATAAAATTCTAGAATATCACGCACCATTCAAAGTAGTTTCTGTACACATGAAAACGCGATACAAAATTTTACCCCATCACACAAGAGTACAATATAATTATCAATATAAAACCATCCAAAACAGTGTGCGCGAATATAATTCATAATCACTTTTATAAATAAACGGAGGTCTCGCGCGATATGCAAAAGCAAGCTGCGCACCTTGCAAAACCCAACGCAACCCCGAGATTGGATAAAACGCACCCGGCTAATCTCCCTACAACCAAACGATCCTCAGCGCCGCGTTTCACAGTACGAAGGATTAAGATAACCGCGACGGAAGAAGCTAGAGACCCAAAGTACATCAAGCCAGCTACCATGACCCCGAGGAAAAGATCAGGCCCGGAGAGAACGAAGTGGATGCTTATTTATCCTTACGTATATGTGGCTTAGGACGCATTCACGTTGAGGATAGGTAACCGCATCTCCTGGGAATTTCGCATCTCCGAATTCGACCTTAAACCTCTCGCAGCCGAGTCGACAGCCTTCTGCCAATGACGCCGGCTGAAGCCCCCGGCCCTTTCTATTAGGTTACCTACCCTATCCTCCACTATCCGTACTATTCGGCGGAGGCATGCGTCTCTCTGCCAAGTTCCTCCTTCGAGCTTGGCGGCTGCTGATGTGCCCCCCGGTTCAGACGTACGGACAGGCAGACGTACGAAATCTCGTATCCCGCGCCTCTTTCTGGGCTCTCTCCGCCCCCCCCCCCCGCCTCCTCACTCCCCACTCCCTCCTTCCTCCCCACCCCCTGGCCCGCACTCCGCGCTTATATCGGCTGAAAGACGTCGACTCAGCTTCCAACCCTCTTTCCATTCCGCCCTCCATCGACCCTCCCCCCTCCCCTCGGCAGACCCTGCGTACGAGCCGGGGAATTCGATTCTGCGGTGCCGCGTCTCGAAAGAGTCCTCCCAGGATATGTGAGGGGCCGAGAATTTTTATTCTCCCGACTGCATCGAACGACAACGTTTTCCCCTCCCCTCCCCCTCCCCCTTGCAACCGGGTCGTATTCGTTCTTTATGAGATGATGATTAATGAAGCGATAGTTGGAGTATTGGGTTTGAGAATGACGAGTGGGGAGTCGTGGATAAGTGTTTGATTTTTTGAAAGATTTTGGGGTGTCGGGGATATGATGAGAATTTAGTGCGCGTTGTGCAGTAGGTTTGCCGCGAATGGTGATTCTCAGGGAACAGGTTATGTGGCCCTCCTCAGGATGCATAAAAATGCAATGTATGTACCCGGAGGAAATGCAGAGAAAACTTTGGAGAGATTCGCGGGCATCACACGTTAAATAGGAAGGCAAACGTTCTAACTAAGTCTGAAATACTCCGAAATGCGCCACAGTAGCGGACGAGCTCTACGTGTCTTGAGAATCTTCGGGTCGTAACTGAATTTTCCTCGTGAAATATTCACCCCGCATACCTACGCTCGTACATATCACTCTGTATTCACCCGTTCTCGGCCTTTCTCTCGCCCCACCTGCCCCTCGTCTTTATCCGTCTTCCATTTTCCCCTCCATTCTTCCGCCCATCCATCCACGCGGAGCCTTGTCGCTATTCAAAGCCCACGTCTAATCTCGCTGACCCTGTTTACACGAGTCTTCCACCAAAGCTCGCTCCTGTTTTTCACCTATTTTCATCCACACCGCATGCATACGTATGGCGATAAGGAAATCTCGGGAAAGCGTGGCAAAAAACCATCGCGGGGAAAATGACGTGCTCAGGAATGATACGGATTTTGAGATAAACTTTTTAAGCTTAGTGTCAAAACGTGATCCAAGAGATCTAAATATTAATTGCAAACTTAAATAGTGGAGCAATAAAAACGCGGTATCATGATATCTTCAATTTAAAAAATCGATAAGAAAAGCAACATATACAAACAAAAACGTTAAACTCATGCCCAGTATAAGGATTAGTACGACTAGCACAGAATTAATTATAATTATCACAAAATCCGTATGGAATTATACCGAGAAATCCTGCTTTCAGAATCCCAAGTCATTTTCCATTCCGCACATCGACGACTGTTCTGACCAATCGGTGATTATTTCACAAAGTCCCCGCATCCGTCTACACAGTGTATTTACCTTCGTCGTGCAATGTACAATTCCCTCTCGCTGAGGAAGCGAAACGCGGTAGGGTGGCAGAAGGAAGAAGGAACCCTGAGTAGAATTTCATCCGGCGGTTAACTCGGCATCGAAGATCCTCTGGCGCGCAGACGAAGGTAAAACCGAGGTGGCAGGAGGAGAAGGGAGCACGGAGTCGATGGAAGCAGACAGAAGGCCCGGGACAAAGGGGTTTGTATCGAAAGTCGGAATGCAAATGCGAGTAACATCGACACGGTATCTCCATTCGAACGGTCCCTAAATTTGTCTCGGCATTCCTGCCGTCCCCCTTTCTCCTGTTTCGCGAGCACACATATTCCGGCGCTCGCAGAACGAAAGGACACACATGTGAAACGGAGGCAGCGACGGCAGAGGAGCCCCAATCAATAGGAAGTACGGGCTTTAGCATGACAATCAACGATCGAATACGAGGAACGTCAGTCAGGCTGTGCGTGCTTGCTTTTTCCAGCGCACACCTGTTTCGTGGCTCTGCGGTTAGACATTTTAACGTAGGGACACTCGATCTTGGGAGAAAAAACCGACGCCGTTTAATCGCTGGCCTTTCATCGAATGATTTTGCGTGAATCGTATGCATTGGAGGAATTGTATAGACGAAATTTACGAGGCCCTTCTTACGAGACTCTTCTTCTTTCTTCTCTATTTCTTTAAGGATATACCGAATGTACTTAAATACGCGTGGTAAACTAGTGCTGGGTTTAGTATTGAATAGTAATACGAATGTTGGATAAAGTACTCATAATTCTTACCAGTTTTTAATTCAACTGCAGCAGCGTTATTATCATCAAGAAATAACACGTTTCTTAATGCAACAACATTGAGCCTGCTGTTTTTGGAGAGGTTTTTTACAGTGGCACGCGAATTTGTCGCGTATTCCCTGGCGAAAATTCGGATAGCGAGAGAGATAAGGAGGCAAAAATCCAGTGGAAGAGATCCAGGAAGGAAATAAGTAGAGAGTAGAGAGGGAGTATATGTGTGTGTAATATATATGAGCAGAACGAGAGGATGATTGGACGAGCGGTTTACGAAGAGTCTCTTCCATATTCCCACCACCGATTTTTTTCCTGCCCTCGCCCGCCCGATTGTTTGTATTCGATCAAAATTCTATTATTCCTAACGTGCTCGGGATGAAGAGACACCGATGGGGGCTCCGCGAGTCTCCGTGGACGTGTTGCTCCAGCCCACCGCGAAATACCAGCCCTGTTCATATTATTTCACGGTGGCCATTCTTCCGTGAGATAGTTCGGATGCTAACATATTTAGAATGCCCCGAAAACGGGTAATAGTCGTCTGATGGTGAAATGTTTAGCGTGTCGCGTAAAGTAAGGCTGATCAAAGATGCGATTGAAGTTACTCGATAACTCAGTCTAGTCGGTGAATACTGATACAATGAAATATTTGGAACATCCTGGAGATCGTGTGTCGTCAGCGCTTGATGAGATATTTAAAAACATCCGAGAATAAAGCGTGTTTTGTGCGCAAGCCAAATCGTAACGTGTGCATATAAATGCATAAGTAAAAGTGCATTTATTTTAACGATGGATGATGCACGGAGGAATTCAACGTAATCGTAATGGAATTACAGCGATGCTCCAAAGAAAGTAAATCGATGAACCAAGGAATAGATTGATTTTTCCAATACACAGCTTTAAAACAATTCTTTTACTTTTCCTGTTTTCCAATGTATCTTATTTCCTTTAACAATTATTGCTTTACTTAGAAGAGTGGTGTAGCGGATAGCGGTTCGAACTTCCACGCGGGCTTTCTACGTGATATGTTATACACTGTAGCTCTGGTGGTTCTGGACCCACCTTAAACAGTAGGTCCTAGGCCAAATGACCTTATCAGTCGGTGCCAAGGATCAAAAACAAAAAAAAAATTATTACTTCCACAGTAGGTAATTACGATGGTAGTTCTTACCACGGATGGAAATTTGTGTTTGTGCGGACAGAAAGGGAGAACATTTCGTTGTGAGAAATGGATTACCCGAAAACTTATTGGTGCATTGGGATGTAACCGTGGTGACGATAGGTGCCGCGAGAGGAGCGAAGAGGGAAGAGCGAAGCCGACGTTGCGGATAGCGGCTTCTTATGAAATTATTGCGAATAGAGAAAATTCTGGCATGCGCGACCTTGGAAGCAGCCTCTCGGAAAATCGACGATATGAAACACTGTCTCGTTTTACTCGGCGTCAAAAGGGAAATGGGACGAGAGAAAGAGAGGAATGGCGAAGGCAAGACACGGCTTTGGCTCGGTAAAAAATATTGAACTCAGCCGGCTGGAAGGCCATAACCCCGACCTCCAGAAAGGAAGGCGAGGATGTACGTTGTTACGGCACCTTCGACTACCGAAAGAAACTCACCCGGACGAATATAATTAGCTTCGTATCCTTCATCTTGCAGCGGAAGGTTTGCCCCTGACCGTGCATGATCGCGCATCCCAAGGAAAAAATGAGGGATGGCGCACCCTTATCGCCCGCAGGAATGCTTAAGTTCCAAGGATCGCGGATTAATATCGCAATATTAGGAGGGACAACGACTAGTTTCTTTATCCGTGTTTCGAGTTTTGAATTGTTTCATTACTCAGCATCTTCTAAATCGATGCATAAGTAATTCTGAAATTTTAAAAAATAGTCCCAGTGGTACTCTTCTGAGTTAAGTTACTTCTTCTGGAATTCCTTTGGTTTATTTGCATAAAATTTTAAAGAAACTCCTTTATTTACACTAAAAATACGTTTCACGCTGAAAGGCTTGAGAGGGTGAAATTTTGACAATTAAAATACTCGAAACAAGCTAAAGGATATGTTACTGCTTTTCATGATCTCCTTATTACTACTTTTTGGGGAATGGCAACGTTTCCTTGAAGAAGAAGAAAACCTGGAAAGCAAGCAAGAGAGAAAACATTTGCTGAAGCAAATCTGATGAAATTCTGCGGTTAAGTAAGGAGCGTGATGTGTCAAAAGGGGTGTTTCTGCGTGGAAGAGAAGTCAAGCAGTGAGACAAGGACGAGGGGGCGGGATTCCATTACATATCGGTTTACTCAGCGAATCAATTTCGATCGTTAAAAGCAAGCCATAAATTCTGACGGTAGTGTTAGACCCTCTCAGTTTGACTGAATCAGTTACACCGTGGTGTTTTCCATTTCTCTGCCTCGATGCTTTACCAGAACCACCACGCGTCTTTTCCTGAGCATCGAATTAATCCACGATTTTCGCGCGTGAATATTATTCTCAAATCTATTTCCCCCGATAAAAACTCGATCTTGAAAGTCATGAGCGACGTGACTTGGTTACGAGCTCTCTTCAAAATTGGAAATTCATCAGATAAATATCTTCGCTTCTACAGGCACTTACAATCACATTGCAAGTCAATTGCTAGAGTTTGCGTGATTTATCACTTGTAATAATAATAATTGGCGCCCCGTAATCTTTTAAACACATCCTAACATATGACAAAATGAGTTCGGACTATATTATTCGTCCTAAAAAAACTTCGCATAACCAACGCTGACGAATAACTTTGTAACTGATGATAAGGATTTAATTTATACTTCATCATGATCATCATACTTGACACTTTATAAGGATGACTGTGATTAGTCCTTGCATTACGAGTGTCGTGATGGCATAGCAAATTATGGATAGTTTATCGAATTTACTAGATCCATTAATTTTGAAATAGATTCTGGTATTTCAAATGGAATACATTTTTTAATCATGAAACAAACTTATTATTGTAATTCCTGCTGATTTTAGCGGACGCATACAAAATTTCTACGTGCACGAAGGTGCTGCACTTCCCAGTGTGTATCAAGCAACTTGCGTGAGTTTTCTTTGGCGTGTTTGCAAACATGACTCGCACGTGCTTAGTAAAAGCATAAGCCGCTTGAACGCACAGGCACTTTAAGCTCCAATTACTTGGATCTACGAGCTGACGCTTTTGCGGAATAATCGTTCATTATGACGGCGTGTCGAAAGAGTTTCCTATCTCGTTCCGCAAAATTTTTCATTCTAACGTTCTAACGTCGAGCAAGTAATGTCGTGAAATTGTTGTCTTTTTAAAAAATCCAATGAAATAAGGATAAAGTAGCGTTTATTATACAGAATTTTTCCTGAAATATAATTCATACCTCAATCTTTATATTACAAAGGTATTAATAGATTGGAATTAATATCAAGTAATTAAAACGGAATTGTGAAATTGTCCACATTCAAGATTATTTTAAACATACCGGATGCTCTGCTGACATAATACTTGAAACGAAAAACACGTGATGAACAGCACAATCGGTTCTATTAGAATTTTTACGTTTCAAGGAAATGTTAATTTATAAATAGACTATAGTTTTACATTTGCCTTTTGTATTAAATATTGCTATACACGGTATTAATAATGCTAGGCATGATAAAGCATCGAGGATTTGCTTAGTACCATTTTCCACGGAAAATGTGCCGCGGAAGAAACTTTATTACGGGATTGGAGGTACTTTGAATCCGAATGTACGAAAGGGTCGATGCAGCAACCGGAGATAGAAGCAGTAGATGCGTGCCCGGGTTTAAAACCAACGAGATAGGACAGGCGTGAAATCAACGTAAGAGAAGAGAGCGATCGTTTCCGGGCGCATCACGAATTAAATTTATTTCCCCGCCAAAGGAACAGAGCACGTCGGTCTCGGATGCCGATCAATCGAATTGTAATTTCGATGCGAAACTGCTGCGGAAGTTAAGGATCAATAATTGATACACACTGATGGATTATATAACGATGAATCGCAAAATGTGTGATCGCTCATCGTCAATTTCCAATGTAAAATGTCTATTATTACATTATCATTTTTTTTCGTTTATTTCTCTATTGGCTAAAAACTCAATTCTCCGATCAAATTAATTTCTAGGTTAATACTTGGATTAGATACTTGGCAACATAAGTTCTTTGTGTGTATCCATACCTGGCCAGTATTTCGATGAAATACCGTGCAACCGCACAGCGATCGATCGAGTATATAAATCAGATAGAATACATAAATACAATGATTTTAAAGGTATCTATAACTCCTTACAAAAACTACCCAAAAAACCACCAGTGTTCAACGATGAACCCTAACAGTATCTACGCGTGAACAATTTTGTACACAGTCGCAAAATAATAAACGTTAGATTAAAAAAAAAACAAAAATTGACTTAAATAATATTCATCCACAGTAACGTACCACCCAAGATAGAAACATATACACAAACCTAGACTCTATCTGCACTGGCCCAACGATACACTGGTCAATCGCGAGGAGAGCGCATGCGCGATGGACGAAAGAGAGTAAAGGAAGGTGCAAGCACGATCGACGAAGGAGGGTGAAGAAAGGGGCGCGAAATAAAGTTGGTAGCGCGAGATCGGCGCTATCTCTCGACCAAAAGCAGGGAAGGCGCGGGGAATAAGGGGGAGATCGGGTGGTTCAGGGGCGTAAGTAGATGCGCGCTAGGGTTGGGATATGCGGAGGGGCGGATGTGCTCTGGAAGGGAGGCGGGGGCGGTACGTAGGTTCCGAGGGTGATAGATTGCCTCCTCGCGAGGACGAGGCAAGCTCTCTCGCGGAGGCAGAGGTGATCTCTCTCGAGAAAGCTCGAGCTTTCTCTCCGGGATCTGGTTTTGAGGAGGAACGGGGATCCGGCGAGCGCGACGATGGAACGATAGAATGTATCATCGTATGATTTATTATCGGTGGCTGTCTTCGAGCGACCATCTCGCATCCGCAGCCAGTCCGCCCCAGCCGCCGCCTAACCGCGCCAAACCGCCGTCTTATCTACGCGGTGCGCAATGGAAAATGGCTCTGTCAAGTCATTGAATGCTCGGTACCTCGGTACCTTTAAAGGAAGTCCGGTAAATCCGCGAGGAAATTAAATCAATGGAACGCGAGGATCCTTCAGTGCGATCTCGTATCCAATGCTCGAACAAATATTTTATATTCCGATATAACTGTGGGCAAGATGCGGATATAGGAGTATATTTTCTCCAATTCTAATTTATCGATTTATCGTTTACGCGTTTCGTCTACACCCATTGGGATTAGATAAGTGAGCATCGAAACGAATTATCGTGACGGATAGCACTCTATATGTGGGTAGACGATACCAGCTTACATATAACAACAGCTCTAAGAGTACCTTTGGATAAATAAGCAATTCATAAATTCCAAACACCTTAATACGATACGAACAGGTGTCGAGTAAAGAAAATCGTCTGGATCGAGGCCAATAATTGAAATGGAAGACAATAGATAAATTACCATTACATCTTGGACAACGCATCACCCGTTCACCGGATCTCATTCTACCTACTTGCAAAGTTCAAGCACCAGGGTATACGTAGGAATACACGCACTACCAATACAAAGCATTGCTCAAATATTAATCGTCGACTTCATATATCCACAAAACCAGGAATCAAACGTGCTTGCTTCGCACGAGCAGCGAGCCTAAGAAATCGGAGACCGCGAGATATTCCCGATAACACATCTCCCCATACGAGTTATCCCCTCGAATTCGACCACGAAATGGTTTTACCCGATACACGGAGGTGGCGAGGCCTCGAGCCCAATGGCCGTGTAATCTACGCGAGTATTTGTATGCCGGAGGAGCGTTTACACCCTCGTAGATATACCAGCTCTTTAGCATGTACACGGGACCTGTACACACACGTGCGCGGACCCCGAAGAGATAGGAGTCTGGATATTGATAATCTCGTCGGCTCGAGGAAGAACCGCCTTCTCCGCTCACGGCACCCCTTTCCGATGACGCCGCTCCTGCCGATCTTTAGGCTCGACCTGGTCGACGAGAGATAAGCCACAAGGGCGTAAATGGCGAGGAGGCTCGCGGATGAACCCCGACAAGCCGCGCCGCGCTCTATCCGGTGCGCGGGTTCTTTTTAACCCAGGATAGAGGTTCACCGCGAAGCCCCGCGGCGACGTGAAATCCGCGGGAGGCCGGGTATTTTTCTATTAGGATATTAGACGCTGCAATGGGATACTCTGGCGTCTGTTTTGCCTTGCCACGGTGTTTCTGTTTTTGGTTTACGAATCGAGGGTTCGCACTGAACGTTCTTACCGCACCTGATTCTTAAGATAATTGATAGGGAAGTATCTCTTAACCGATCGGCGGTTAGAATCTCGAGGTTTGCTTTTTTACGTGTATTTTTTACATGGAGTTTACAAGGTGAACGTTCGAGCTGTAGAATGATTTTTGGAATTTCACTTTTTCGCACAAAATGTAATACTGGCGATATGAAATTATATAGTTCTTCTAGTCTGAATCAATGGAATTGGAATTTTAGTGCTGTTTGCAACATCTTTTTACCATGGGACTCGGGCGGAAAGTTTGAACGATTGGGTGATTAGAGAAGCCGGGCAATGACTACAAATATGGAGAGAGTTAAATAATCACTCGTAAGATGTTTACAAGTTTATATGTGGATAAAAAAAAAAGATTTTGGACACCTTTAAAAAGGAATTAGAAGCAACTTGTGGAAACACAAATTTGTTATAAGTCTAAAACAAGTTTGAATAAAATGTATGTTCATATGTCCTTTCCTCTTATTAATTTAATATGGTAAAATCATCTTTAAAATATCTTTCTCTTATTCTGGGCCATTCTGTACATACGTAGCATCTTGTAAGAGTTGGGAAATATAAAACATAAGCTAGTGGCCTAGAGGAGCAACGACCTTACTCTTACAGTCTTAAGAGTCAAATTTCAAGTTACCCCTCTTTAGTACGTGCCTACGATATATAAGGATTATATTTTCCGAATTCTTTCCAACTTTTTCCTACGACCCAATAATTTAAGCTGCGCGTTGATGAACCAATCGAGTCGGTCAGCGCATTTATTCTTACGTATATAAATTACTAGGACGTGTCTGAAAAACGTAAAGAAGCTTTGTTACCGCCTCAGCACAGTTTCGATCGCTGGCAGGGTAACCTCTCCGCGAGAGCGCCGCGTGATCGCAGATTGCGGAAGGCTGAAAATTCGTTTTTCGCCAAGTGCCATTTCGGGAACGAAGCGGCCATGTTTCATCGCGCGGCTTCGTGCACCTTGTGGATGTAGATAGAGCAGGAACAAATGGCTCGATATAGCTGAGACAGCCTGTGGCGAAGCACCCGGCGTCTACGGTACCCCATAAACGTACGAGAGCCTTTTTAGGAGAGGCTCTTTTCTTTATCAACATGCGAGGACTTTTTACGTGAACTCGACCTCCTCGTAGGTCCTGGTCGGCGCTCTAGCGGGTTTATGTATTCGCCGTAGGAGCCCCTTTGTCCAAAGTATTTCTCTTTTTGCACGTCCCTGACGGTGATGGGTTGGACGATGCGATCGCAAAGAGCTGTCAGAAAAATTGCAGACATAATCTGTGAGACAATGCTAGTGAAATTCCATTCCGATGAACGTGATTCTGTCCATTGTTTTTAGATGATATCGCTTAATTTATAAATTTGTAGTGCTGCTATTGGCTCGCTCACGAATTGGATGAATTTTTAAGATTACGAATGAAGGGTCAGATATGAAGGATTTGTTAATTTTACTTAATACGAGTTATAACGGGGTTAATTGATACGATTATATCGCGTTAAAAAGAATTGTTTTTGAAATACAAAAGTTTGATGGATATGTATTTACTTTTAATCGCGCTGTGTACTGTAATATCATAGTATTATTAGTAAAAATATAAGAGACCGGAGTGTGGATCTTGTACAACGATTTCCCTCGCGACAATTTGTCAGAATAAATTAGCATTAACAGGTGCATTCAATATTTAAGTTCGACTATTATCGTCTATTATGCTATGTTTTTAATCATAAACGATAAATTCCTCGGTCCAACGTACAGGTACACGATGATCTCGAGTACAACGAGCAGTAGTATAGAACCAACATCGTCAGACGCCTTCCGAATTCAAGTCAGACCAGCATCTTCGTCTATTTCACTCATCAAAACGTATTTTAAAATTAACAATCTTAAACCGCTGGGTAAACACCAAACTTCTTAATTAATCCAAACATGCAATTCACAAGTGTTCACCAAAAGCGTACCGCGTACCTAAACATTTATAGCGCGACCGATATACGCGCATTCACAGAGTTATTTATGTATTACAAAATGTCTTTCTCTCATAACTATTTATACGCTATTCACTAACCTTAGATATGAGCAGTATAAACAATAACAATTACGAGTTTGGAGTTTCCACGAGAAACCAACAACACAATATACTCTATCAAGCTAAATCATTCTCCTCATTGAACAAAGTACGTTGTCGCAACAACTCTTTTTTCCCAACACTCCAACAACCGACCATACCTTCCCATCGTTATAAAAAAAAAAAAAAAAAAAAAAAACAAGAAAGAAACAACACGACGGATTTTCATTCCAAAACGATTCAGCATCCAGATTCGGACGCATCAAAAACGAGTCTGTCCGCCGCGATGTGCCGTTGGGAAATACGGCTGAGCCGCCGTCGAAAGCTTTTTCTTATCCTGCCGCTCGTAAGGGACGTTGAAACTTCGGCCGTTGCAGCGATTTGGAATTTTTACGAGGCCGTTACCGTTCTGCCGGTGATACCGTGCGAGGCGACAGGATCGAAGTCGGGCACAATACGCCGTCGAACGTCGCGCATAGGACGCTGTCCGTATTCCCCATACGTGGCCCTCGGCGCGTACGCCTTCCAAGGCGCGCATCTCCAGTACTTTTACGACGCCCTCACGGCGTTTATGCCCCGTGTAAATCTCGCTAATTCCACGGGCCAGGGATCTCCCGGCCTTTCGTCGTTTCTTCGTCCGCTTCGCCACTCGAGGCCGCGGCTGGGCGATAAAAAGCGACGCAAAATTGCCGTTACAGCGTCCCGATATGCATAAGCCGACGCGTAGCAGCGATCGGGAGCCACGGCGCCGTAGACTGGTAAAAGTTTTGATTCTAGCTGGAGAAAATTATTGTTGAACGAGCTGTGCTCTATATATACTTATTCGTTGTATTTAATTGTAATGTTTAATGTATCCATGAAGAGTGAAATTTCGCAAAGCGGTTTTTTTTTATTTAATTCATTTTCGGCACCGACTGCTAAGGTCATTTGGACTAGGACCTACTATTTAAGGTGGGTTCCAAACTACCAGAGCTACGGTGTATATATCGCATAGAAAAAACAGAGGTGATGGCAAAACGTATTGTTTCCTTTTTTAATTTATATGTTTCGTATTTTTTAACAAAATGTATATTAGATGTGGTTTTAACCTAACACCCTATTCGCACAGGATTTGAATATATAAGGCGATTAGAAAAGAATTTTACTGGGGGGCCTGGATAGCTTAGAAATAGAGCAGTCGCCAGGCAAACGAAATGTCCCGGGTTCGATTCCCGATCAGCTTTCGCCCAGTGTCAGATTTGTTCTAAGCCTTTTTTCCAATTATTACCGGTTCACTCACCACCTTCATTTACTAGATTCACATTTATTTAATTTTCAATTTTAATTATTATTATCATTTATCCTTTAATTTTTGAGCCACGCATTAATGGCCAAAAATGATCAACACGATAACGACTCCAATAAGATCCGATGGAGAATTAAAAATTATACGTGTGCGAATACGCTGCTCGCTTAAGACCACATCTAACGAATATTTCGCCGGAAATTCCCGAGCAAGCAGAGGTTAGGAGTTCACAAGTGATGCTTATTTTTAAACAATTAATAATGCATTAAAAACTAAGTTATTTAAGTTCGGGGCCTTTGCTTGGTTTCACCAATGTCTCGCGTACGTACATCACTTTGCAAGGTTAACTGTTTCGATACTCTGCATGCTCAAGGTGTTGGCCAAACGAGGCGTGTAAGTGGTACCACGGTATACGTTCGACGGTACACGCGCTAAGTGTACTCTGTGCATTAAAGTACTCGACTTCGAGAACTGGGGTAAGACGGCAAGTGAGAAAAATACGAAGCGTCCGACCTAAGCCCAAGATCCTAACAAAAGTCCCCTTTTCCGTTTTCCCGAGCGGTGCTCTATTACCAAAGCAGTTCCAAGAGCCGACCGGCGCATTCTTTCAACTTTTCTCGAATCTGTCAAGTTCAGCCAGCGGCTGAATGCGGCCTTCCTTCTCTCCTGCACGTTCCTCCTCCTGCCGGAAGCGGTCACACGCACGCTGAAAGGTACGTCTGCCGCGTCCTCTCGCAGTTCTGTGTTTTTCCTCGTCGGCTGGTGTGAGACGTTGCCTGCAGCAGCCACAGTATTTACTCATATCGCGAGTTTCTCGATAGTTGTTGTTTCGAAATAACGTTCCGTCAACGTCAGTCGACTCCCCTCCCAGGTTTTCTCCCCTTTCGCAAAAACCGCGGTAAGGAGAGGAAGAAATCCATTCTTCACCGGGCGCCATCGACCGAGCTTCCAAGGAGTAACTGGCGCGCGATAAGTTATCTCTGGAAACCGTGCGATTGTTCAAAATAACGGGTGAAACCATCCGCAAAACTGAGCAGATTTTGGTTCGACGCGATCATTTTGTAGAATTGCGAGTCTGTTCTTTGATACACACATATATATATATATATATATATATATATAGAGTGTATAAGGATAATAAGGTACATAAGGCTGAAGGAACTGAAAATTGTCGTTATTTTTTGCATTAGAATTTATGAGAAAGATTATAAATTTTTATAACAAATTGCACTTACATGTTAAAAAATAGAGGAAATTTTTTGAAATTTTAAACGGTATTTAACAGCGTCGTAACGCGCGTGAATTAAAGTATGTTGAATATCAAATACAAGGGTGGTCAAGGGTAAATATAAACCGATAAATATACTATCGTGTAATATATTCTCGTAGACAGCTACCGTCAAAATTTCAGCCAAATCGGACTCGTAGTTTTGCTTTGGCCGGGTTTGAAAGCGGACGATGGATGCCGCGTTTGCTCACTCCGGACAACAAGCGCATCCGTGAGACTCCGCCGTCGCCACTGCCAAATTGGTCGAATTAGGCTACGAACCGCTGCCCCATCCACCATATTCTTCAGATTTGGCCCCGTGCGACTTCTTTTTGGTTCCAAACTTGAAAAAGGCGCTCGCCGAGCAGGAATTTGAGTCGAACGAGGAGGTTATCGCCGCCACGGAGGCCTACTTTGAAGACCTCCAGAAAACGTTTTTTTCAGACGGGTTAAAGAAGTTGGAGCATCGCTGGGTCAAGTGTATCGAGGTAAAAGGAGACTACGTTGAGAAACAGAGCGCCACTTTTCTTAAATTTTAATTTTTTTTTTGTAGGCTAAGTACTTATCAGACCACTCACGTAGTCCAAGGAGGACTCCTGTATCTTACATCAACTTTTATTCTGCAATAACATAAATATATATTATCTTGTTTTTAACTTTTATAATAAAAACCTAAACAATAATTGTTCATCGTCCCGTGCAACACATTAAACTGCATCCAGTTTGCGAACACTCGTTTCTTACGTACCCGATGAAAAACCAAAACAAAAAAAGCGCTTTCTAAAATTTTGAATAATATTAGCGCATTACAAATGTATCACAAATTTACAAACACTAACGTATTACAACTTCTAACAAACTTATGCAAAGGAGCCTACATGCCCACATTTATATAATAAATCTTTATGTAAATATACACGTATTCTAAATTCCCTTACAACCGATATTTTAACATATCCTTGAACCTTCCAACACAGCCTCTTAAGAAACCGTACGGGCAGCGTGGTAACTTTGTTAGAAAATAATTCATGGTCATAAGATACGAGGAAAGTCTACGCCACGAGGGGCTATCCAAAGGTACCGAGGCGGCAATACGTACGAACGCTAAGTAGACGAGAAAGGAAAAAAAAACAAAGAGCAAGAAGAGCATCCGAAACACGCATCTCTCATACGTCGGATAGGAAATCAATACCGTCTCAGCGTCTCTGAACCCATTTCCCGTACTGCCGCATGCAGTGCTGCCAACACGAAACGAGACGTTCACCAAAACGAAATATGTTTCTCTCCATGCCGGTACCTCGGCTGTAAATCCGTAACAACGGTGCCATGCATTTTCGCACGGTCGCATTCCGAACGCCCGTCGAGCAGAATGGCCGTGTGAACCGAAAGGATTCTCCCCCGGTATTCCCCGATCCAGAACTCGCAAAAGATTTTCTTCCCGTTATTCCAGTGCTGGAGCCTCCATAACCAAAGAGGAATTTCCAGCCTGTATTTCAAGGCGGGCATTTCGAAAATAATGACAACAGCGGGGAGAAAGTGGAAAGGAGAAAGGCACCGGTGGATTTCAATCGACCTGAACCGCCGCGTATTCGCGGACAGGTGGTTGATTACGACTCACCCCGGGGGGTGCAAAAACTGCGGTGACGTTTGAGCCGGCCGGTTATAGTGTTCAATAATTAAGTGGAACCTGTTGCGCCTCTTGCCTCCGCGCCCACCCCCAACTAACCCCGGCCAGTATCGCTGCCGCGTATAAATGTATAAATGCATACGCGCAGCTATATATGCGCCGCGACAGCGGCGCTCTCTGATTTAATATTCATGCCAATTAAACTAGGACCCCGAATTCGGATTCAACCGAGCGTGCGGCGTGAAATACCCTTTCGAAATTTCATGCCGGCGCTCAGCCCTGGCCGTGACTGTGTTTCGATATCGCGGTTTACGCGGCCTTCGCCATTCGTATCATCTAGAAGGATTGAATTACTCGATTCTGAATAGGAAAGTAAGGATGGAGCGATGGAACTTTATTCTTTTTCGCTCATCGGGTTAAAACCAAGGGTATTAGCAGTCTATAATACTAACACTACGATCAACTATCACACTACGACATACCAAGTGGCTTTTCAATAGTTCCAATAGGGCGGCTGTCTCCTTCGAGCCTTGGTCGAAATTAATTATGTAAGGGAGATTACCAAAGCGACGGGGAAAAGCATGGGCGAGTAAGTAACCGGTGAGACTACACTACCTACAGAAGTTTGCCCTTTTGGTCGTTCGGTTAACCTTAAGCTCCCGAAGATAATTTCGGCAGTGGGGGGCGGTCAGGGTCTGGCTCATCATCGATAAACGTCTCATGCGGAAGGTCGAAATGAAAAGGACCTCGAATTCGTTGGTCCGTCCCGGTTATCTAACAAGGCTGACCCTCTCTTCAAAAGCGCCCTCGATCGCGGGGGATGAGCTCTCTCTCTGGGCAGGCGGAAGACATCTTCAGAGGCTTGCACAAATACGCGAGGGAAACATCGTCGGTCTGTGCGAGGAGGAGGCAGCCTCGACGTAGGAGCCACCCTATCCTCTCTGGAGTTCGGTGTATATATTTTCTGGCTTACCTTTTTGCTCGTATATTATATTGGTCTCCGTAGACACAGAGGATTTTCCCTTTCTCTTCCGTCCACCGTCCCCCTCCCCCCACTCCCTCCCTCCTTCTCCCTCCCTCCCTTCTCGCCGATTCCCCGCGAGCCCGCCACTATCGCCCCTCAGCAGTCGACGACCCAATTCTGGGCGCCTTTCAAGTTTTACCATCAGTCAGCGGGATTCAGCCGCTTCTGCCCCACCTCGAGAGGCATCCGCCCCCACCCACTCCCTTCCTCCCACCCACTCTGTCTCTTTCTCCGCTCGACACACATGCCGCTAACGGGGATCCAATACAGCCTCCGTCGTACAATCATCCCTCCAAGCTGTTCCTCTCTCCTCGAGCTTCCCCCCGCTTGTCGTGTATCAATTTTGAAAATAACAATCCCGAGCTGCTCGTCTACCCGCTCTTCCTTCTTTCGCCCGCTTCCTTCCTTCGTTTGCTGCTCTTCCCGCGAGCGAGCCCGGCGCATCGGGTTCCCTTATCCTCTGTTTCTCCGCTTGGTAATGGTCCTGACGTCTGCCGGAATACGCAAAATCCTATTTCGAACCTCTGCCTCGCTACGTTCTCTCTCTCTCTCTCTCTGTCTCTCTCTCTTCCTCGCTCTCTCTCTCTCAGCCAGAATACGCCGTGAAAACGAAGGCGGGAGGGGCAAAGGGCAAAATAGGAAGAAGCCGCTCTTCGACTTGTATTTCAGACGGACAACTCTCGAGAAAACAACACCGAGGTCCTTGACGTTCTTACGAGACGGAAGGAGTCGCCTCGCGACATGTGTGCGTCAGAGGTGCATGCCTAACGACGCGCATCTTGGAATTCTGTAGGGCCATTAGAATCGACGTGTTGTAATGTCGTACTCAAAGGCTCACTCCGACGTTGGTGAGCTGGTGCGAGGTAGTTCTGTTCTACTGAAATTCTGGGTGCCGGATATTCGTCTTTGAATCTTGCACGATAACTTTGGAAAACTACGTTTTTCGTATCTTCAATCTTAATAGCTGTCTTAAAATTACAAATTGATCTATGATGGGCACAGGTGAATTCAATATATTCTATATTTTTAATTCTAGTGTTTATTAACGGATTTACAAGGTGCGTTATATTTGAGGGAGTTATGCTATTCTAGATCCACCACCGCGTACCAGATAATAATAATTATGTATACTTTCAAATCGTGGCGTATATAATTGGCATTAGGTGTATAATAATAATAACGTATAAAATCAGGTATAATCAGAAATTCAGAAAATATAACAGACTTGAAGAATACTGGGCGTGTATTTTATACGTTTAACCTCTATACGATCCAACATTGAGAACCACAGATCCAATTTTCGCGAAAGAATATGCGACCATAAATTCGTATACCCTGGAGCTTGCACGACGTGTCGTTAATGCCCTGCTGCCATTCAATGTATGGCCGCGGAAGATGGGGCGCTCTCGCAAAATTCCAACATTTCATTGACACGAAGGTCCATAAAGCTGGTATAATACGCCCATAATAGCTGGCTGCGCGTTAAAAGTGCACGGCATGCATTCCTGAATGGTAAATAACATTAATGTTGGAAATGAAAAATATATATTAAAAATACGGCAGATATGAACCAAAGGCTCATTTTGTACGAATAATTATATTTTACTCGATACCGCGTACAGTCTTTCTTGTGTTACAGTGAAGTATAGTTATTATTGATACGGCTAAAATAGTATTCGCTAAAATACTTATCATTGGATAGAGTAACAAATTGAAAATACGATCATAAATTCGTACCAACTTGTCCCTTACAGTTTAGGAGGGATATTAACCAGAACTTTATCTACACATAATTTTTGCATTCTCCTATACGTACAAATACCATCTACAATCCATAATGAATATAAATTTGACATGGTACTGTAATATACGAACGAACATTTTGCTGTTCATAAAACTCGTCTATAACTATCCTCTTACCCACTATATACCACTCTACCAAGAAGTACGCAAGCCAAGCTACAATCAAGCTAAGCTCAAACCGAACTTCAAGATCACCAGCATCATAAGTCACTCCAACCCCTGAATATTCTTTACAAATTCCTCCACTTCACTATTACATAATTCAACATAAGTACATTACCGCATCGCAATATAAAGTGACCTTTAAACATTCCTCCCAATGTTCCAATGCATTTAAACCTAATCACCGTTACGTACAAGTTCGAAGATTTGGCATGGGCCGACATTGAAAACCACGGCTTCCAATTTTCCAGGCGGAATACGCGAGCATAAATTCGAACGCCCCGGAGGTCGGCCGACATGTCGCTCGTGCGCCCTGGCGCGCATTGAGACCGACGAGACGAGAGAAGGGGGGGGAGATGCAACTGCACTCGCGAAATTCCAGGGTTTCATTGACATCGACGTTGGTAAAGCACCGATAATACGCGCATAATAGCCGGCGCGATATCAAAAAGGAGGCCGAGACAGGAGGCGAATGTGAGAAGGGATTCATCGGGAATAATATGATGTGGGAGATCAGGATGCGCCAAGAGCGGCATAGTCGATGGGTTGGTGAGGGCTCTGTGGGCGGATGGTGGAGGGGGCTATTCCAGGGGGGCGACGTAAGGAGATGGAGAAGAGAGCGGCACACTGTATGTCGCAGTAATCTTTTACGGTCTATCTCGCATCACGTTGGCGCGCGAGCTTGCGCTACCGAAATCTACAGGGCGCTTCAGAACCTTGTGGAATGTTTGTCCATGAATTTTTTATCCCTTTGGGCGGGGGGGATGGAGGAAGTATATGTGAATCAAGTGGTAATAAGAGAAATTTGATCAAAGCCGAGGAAAATATCCAGTAAATATTAAATAATTATAAATATAAATAATAACTGGAAACATTCAGGACATTTCAAAAGAATTTTTAGAAATTTTATAAATGCGATTTTTGATTTCAAAAAGTTGCCGGCGTGACAGATACTGAATTAACGATCTTCGTTCTGTCATACCCCTTAGATTATTACGAGAGTATCTCCTTTTCACAAAAACCATTATATATAGAAATCACAGAACGATCATATCTACCTTCAGAACTGTAATATTCTGACCTTTCTTTATTGTGATTTACCAGCGCTTTAACCAGCTTCGAAGATCAACGGCTTGCACGTTCTCGATCGACAGTTTCGCAAAATCAACACGAATGTCAGTGTCTAATAGGTGATTTTGCGCCATACGCATCGTGAGTTTCGTTCTGGACATCTCGCACGAGAGGAGGGTCGACGAACGATAAAGAAACCCTACAGCCCAGGCCACTCTCGACCGCTTCTGGCTCTTTGTGACGTCGCCATTTCAGATCCGCGTTTTATCGGGCGCCTTTTTGCATACCTAACGTTAACGTTGTTCGGTTCCTGCGCGCTTGATCTTGGGACAGCCTGTAGACGTAGTCACGGCTGAAAGGCGGACTCGAAAAGCTCCATCTCCAGCGCGAGCTCTCTTGGGATAAAGGATCAAGGATCCTGGATGCGATGCACACGTATATCCTTATCTTATATCCCTGCCAGCCAAGCGCCCCCCTGCGCCTCCAACCGCCACTCCTCGAGCGCCACCCCTCTTTCCAGACCTGCAAGTCGCTCCCGAGTTTCGCAGGGTAGCGTGTCCTATGCCTGCCTAATATCGAGCATCATCGCTCATCCTTTATATATCCTGTACCCGTTTCTTAAGTACCGTTCCAACGGCCCAACGTCGGCGTTCTGCCGTATTACCTCGATTCTATGTAATACTCGCGGCCCTACGGGATCAGATATGGCGAAGCTGCGAATAATTCTGTCGACGAGATAAGCCCTAATTCCCGATCTTCTCGAACGAAGTCGCGGATGTGCCAGGGGCGATTCTCTCTTGACGACGCTCGCTTATTTGGCGTTGCAACGCCGATCGGATATTTTGACGTGGTCCAAGTTCATTTTTGGTTGTACGCCAGACAAGGATATAACGAGATACGTATATAAGTAGCCTTTATCGAACCGTGGCGCGTGTATTTGTTTAATTCGAATTTCTTGGGTATGCTTGATTTATGTAAAATCCGATGTTCTTTTCGTAAGGTGAGGATTAATATCTAACGTTGATGTCGGATCTCATGTTTGCATGTACTGGAATTAGTGAAAATTTTCATAATTCTCCGACCACGCGTATTGGGATAAAAGTTTAAATCGTTCCAATCAAAGCACGGAAAATGTAAAAGTTAAATTTTTATATATATATATAAAATTTCCATCAGTGTCTATTTAAGAAATTATTTTAAATGATCAGTAGCGAGCATCGATATACATTTTTTATACGTACCACTGTGCGTGGTCTCGTATTAATATTTGATTACTAAGGCGGAAGCGTAGAAAAATATTGAAGATTGGAGTGGAACACGACCATACATAGTGGTACATATAAAAAATGCATACCGATGCCCGTAACAGATGATGCAAAATATTGTTTTTAAAGTTAAATTCTTGCTTACGCGCGATGCACGAGAACCCGATATTTCCTTCGTAAGACGATGATTAATGTTTAACGTCGGGTACTATTTCGCGTTCTAACGAAGCAGAGAATACTTCAGAACTGTAACAGAATCCACGGCAGACTCCATCTTTTTCCTTCAGCGGCTGTACGCATCCGTCATGGCGTCGCAGCGTCACCCCCTTTTTACCCCATGCGACACACGTGTTCGCACGAGGAACACACGAGGCCGTATACGAGGAGCCGTGTGTGCATCAATACATACGCGTACGCGTACAAGGGAGCCAGCTACGTGTATCCGCATCCTCCTGCCTTCTCCAGCCGTGCCTCTCCTTGGAAACGTAAAATTACTGGAAACGCAAAATCGATACAGGTTCCTCGGGTATAACATCGACCGGAATTAGCCATTTCGCGATTCGAAATTGACTGATGCGCGGTTGAATAAGAGTGTTGGATTGAGTCGTGAGTAATTTTCCTTTATTCGATCGAGTTTTATGTATATATTACGGAGTGAATATTCTGCTACAGGGCATAACCACGTATTGTCGTGTGGTTTTGAGAATTCAGAAAAGAGCCATATTTCCGAGAAGATGAGGAGTGTATGTGAATGATAGGAAATTGATTTCGTAATAAGGTATTACCTTGGTTTAAAGAACAAAATTTCTATACTTACGCGTATACTTAGAGGGATGTCATATAAAATCTGTAGCAGGCATAGAAAATTTTAATAATCAATTCATATTCGACTATTGTCCAAGTACATTAATACAGACGGTAAATACAAAGTTGCACTTGTACAATAATATCGTACTTTCCAGATAACTTCTAATCGTCAAGAACGATTAAATTTTACAGTCAATAAAAGAATTCATAATTTTCTGTGCGTTGTCGTACTTCGTGGCTGTCGTTAAGTCAAAGTACAATTCCATTTTACGTTTGCGCAATGGCCTTTGGTTTTACGGTGCCTTCGTTCGCGCTTCTTCTCCCGGCTGTTAGTATAAAAAATTTATTTCACGGCGCGCACTCCGTTCACGGACCACACGAGAGAGGAAAAGTGTTCCTCGTTACTTCGAGCGTTAACTCAAAGTAAGTTCATTCGGCGAGAGTGAAAGTTACTGCGAAGTACTTTGCGAAACTTCTTAAGGTGGGTCAGGACTTTCCTCGGCGCGATGTTATTTCAGAGGGACGTCGGGCGTAATGGGCAAGACTGGAAGAGGTGTCGTGCATAACAGGAGGGTGGATTATGTTAATATATCGCCTGCTCGAGGCTCGTAGTCTAAATCACTTTATCGCCGAGGAAGCCAAAAAATAGTTCTTACTGCTCTTGAGCTACCTAACGAAGAGCCTTTTACCGATAAACGAAATACGAGTGAGCGTACACGGAAAAATTATGACCACACTTTCAGAAACGCGTATGCCACATGTATTGGATTTTCATCATAATATTAAACATTCAGACATACGCTGTGTAAATTGACTAACGATTACTTTTCTGTCCTTTATGAAATATTGACACTGATATTTCGAACTTTGTATTGTGTATTAATAATAATGGTCCTAGGGTGCAAATCCATATAGTTATACTAATATTCCCTCTGATCTTCTGGAGTTGAAGTTCTATCGACGAGACCGACATTCGCGTGTGGGAAATATTTATAATATTTCACGCGAAAATCGGTCTCGTCGACATAACTTTAACTCCAGGAGCGCTAGGAACATTATCATGTGTTATTGCAAACTATCGAGCAAATGAGTTTAGAAGTAAGACACTGATACGATTGTATATTAACATTTATATGAACAGTCGATGCTAAAAATGGTATAAATCAGCTGTTAACCCGAAAAAAGGTATAACCTACGCTTTTTCAATCTGATAAGCATGTGTCTTCTGATCTCCTAAGTACTTCCTTATCGGTCCTCTTGTAAACCGTTGACCTCGAATCCTCCTACCAAACTGCTCGTGGAGGAATCGTAGGTACAACACTGCACGGGAAACTTGCCGAGGAAAAACTTGGCGATACGCGAAGCGACTTTCCGGCGGGTCTTCGACTCTGGCAGAATCGAGGCAGGATCCTGAAGGCACACATACTTCACAGACACCATCCTGCCTATCTTCCGAGACGTCTTCCCCGGAATCCACCCTTCGCCTTTCCGCCACACGCGCACACGTATTTTCCTCTGTCGAGGAGATACGTCACGGTATAGAATTCGTACGCCATTCTGCGTCCCCCGTATTTGCCGCGACAAGTCCGATCGTGATCGAAGTCCCGTGAAAGACAAAGCTCGATCCTTTAAGCGCATTATCGAATCAGGAAATTCCTTAAGATAAGAGGAACGATCACGCTGGCGTGTTTGAAGCGCAATTCTTAGAATCAACTGGTGAGATTATTTTATCGGGTATATTTGCTCTTATACCTGTACATACGTATTTGAAAGACAGTTGTATCGAGAAACACAACGTTGCATACAATTTTTACACGATTAAGGATATTTGAGATTTACGTTGAACTTTACTTCGAAGATTGAAGAAGGCGGTATTGTATCGTTGGCTTAAAATGAAACTTGATTCTCTATAACCCGTCATAACATCTCGTCTACGTACTTTGTTTTATCAGATATTCTTTTCCTCCCGAATTCAAAAAGCTACTCATAAACTCTTTTATCTCTCTCTTACGAGACAAGAAGGATCTCTTTAAGGATACAGAAAGGGGAATGAAAATATCTCAAACTATTAAAGTCTGACAGAAATGTCGGTTATAGATGGTTAACGTAAAAATAAAACATATTATTAGTCTAGCAAGGAGCAAAGCCAAGAAACATTATGGTATAATTATAACCCCATTGGATCCCAGAGAAGGAACACACTTTACGACGAGTAATCGAGAGCATTCCAAGATAGAACAGTCGCTCCACGAGGTAAATCAAACCTTTGTCTTCCAAGCGCAGTTATTCCGGGCGAGGCGTGCAGGCGTACGCGTTACCCCGCACTGCAGGGTGAAAATGTACCCGAAAAGAAGTGACAAAGTCCCGGCGTATTTTGCCAAACAATTTTGCAGCTAGACAGTGTGTCTTGGGGCTTTAAGCTAGACCACCGCGCCCCATCTCCACCGACCCTGCCCCCCCTCCACCCTCAGGTACTACGTTACACCGAGGCCCCCTTTAGCCGCGTCCCCCGCACCTTCTGCCCCTCGCCAACGTCCCGTTTCCACCCGCAGCGCTCACGGTGGCTCAAGTAAAATAGCGAGATTATATTATTCCTGGAGTCGAGAGGGCTACCATATTTTCCTGGCGAAATTTCCCCCAACCGCGATGCATCTGCGCCTCGGCAATAGCCGACAAGTCGTAGCGGCGATACGTCGAGGAGGTTAGTTTGACTCTTGGCCGATTCGTAAGTGGAATATCGATGGTATTTCACACTGTTGGATAATTTATTAACCATGAGTATGTTAAAGGACATACTCTTGTGGCGTTAATTGTTTTTTTGTTGCGGAGACAAGTTTTATTTTTAATTAATTTTTAAACCGACTGCTAAGGTCATTTGGCCTAGGATTTACTGTTTAAGGTGGATTTCAACCACCAGAATTAGAGTATACATATCACATTGGAAAATCGGAGGTTTTCTTCTTTTTTCTCTTTTTTTTATTTTAATTCATTTTCACCGCCGACTGCTAAGGTCATTTGGCCTAGGATATACTGTTTAAGGTGAATTCCAACTACCAGAATTAGAGTATACGTATCACATGGAAAAACCAAAGGTGCCGTGCGGTATTCGAACTCGGCTCTCCCGCGTGGCAGTCCGAGCCTCTATCCACTACACCACCGTACCTCTATAGAGACAACTTTATTATGGAGAAACCGTATCGCGATCGAGTTTAACGACCATACCCCACTCGGTGGCACGCGAGACACCCGCGGGAGGGGAGTATTTTGCAAATAATATGCATGGAAAAATTGCCGGTGTGTTTCCATATAAAGGGAGAGAGAAAGAGGAAGAGGGAGCGAGAGGAGCGGAGCCCTGGCGTTCTCCAATAGCAAATTCCGGGAATTTTCAAAAGTATCGTCCCTAGGACGGTACCGAATGCGGGCAAAGGCGGCTCGGTCGAAGCTAACGGCGCAGTGGAGGACGTAGGTGGAAAGAAAAGTGGCTGCCGCGTAAAACGAGCCATCATCCCCCGGAGCGTCGCATCCACGAGAAATCAAGTATGGAGGAGATTTGCATGCGAGTCGAATATAAGCTTGCTGAATATCCCCGGGTATAAGTATTTCATATAAGAGACCGGTGCACCCGCCACCCGTATAAGACACTCCAACGCTCGCCCCCGGCCCTGCCATTTTGCCGAGAGGAGCGAAAGGGAAAAACCGCCCCTGGATTCCGGAAACCGCCGGCAACCCTCCCTGCGACCTTCCCTTATAGCTAACCCTGCTTCTTCTTCTTCTTCCTCCTCCTCCTCCTCCTCCTCCTCTTCTTTCCTCTTCATCCGTAAGGCCGGAGGAACGGATGGGTTGGTGAGTGTGGCGAGAGGAAGAGGGGGACGGGGAGGGGGGAGAGGAGAGGCGGCCAGCGCCGCGAAATGTCTCGACAGAATACCGCGGTGGCAGGGTGGCATCGCTGAATACGAAAACGTATGTATGAGTACCGCATTCGCGGGGTTTAATAAAAATATCAATGGCCCCTGTCCCGCGGTGGATCCACTTGCCTGGAAGGATTTTTGATCCTGAGAGAT
The DNA here is from genome assembly GCA_038496175.1 of Ampulex compressa. Classification (NCBI taxonomy): domain Eukaryota; kingdom Metazoa; phylum Arthropoda; class Insecta; order Hymenoptera; family Ampulicidae; genus Ampulex; species Ampulex compressa. Next base: position 40,997 of record JBCFXI010000208.1, on the reverse strand, counting down.
ACCGGGAGATAGGGCTTGGAGGATAGGACGTGGGAAATTTGATGGTTAATCGACGGCACGTCGTGTTAATCGAGAGGCTCCTGGTGCGTTTGAGATAAACTTGAGGAATCGTAAGAACCGAAGTATATTCTGGATATGTCTTAAGAAGAATTGTCTTACAGAGGCATTGGTGATTGAATCGGGAATGGGATTATTAAAGCAGCCCGCTGCAAGTTTTCATACTTGAAATAAGTATAAATACCCGCTGGAAGAAATACAAATATTTGACACGCTTAACCGTGCACGATATACGAATTCTACGCTGACACAGTACGTCGTAAACAGTACTCTATAGCCAATAGCAACGAATATCCTAAAGGGAGAGAAAGCAATTTACTTTATCGCAACTTTGAGCAACAGAGCCAAACTTTAAATCCCTTTTTACAGCCTTCAAAAATATACATCCTTGTCGTGACTTCTAAGAAGACGAATATCACCTTTCGCCCAACTCTTAGCAACGAAAACAAATGTCTATTCTCTACTTGCATATATCAAGAAGGTGTTTATCTGCCCCGATTTCGCTGATGACGTATGTAACTGCGGAGAAATCCGTCGACGGGTCAGTCGCGAAGGACCCAGGATTTCTTCTTCCACGAGAACCGTGGCTTTGAAGCGAAGTACTCTTATGCAAACGCATGATATTCCGTTAATCAAGTACCCCCGGGACGAAGGAATATTTTTTATACCCGCGACGGAGCGCGCCGGAATGTAAAAGACAGGGGAATATCTCGGGCAAACACCGTCGAGGAGATGCGGAGGCGGTGGGCGGTTTGGAATATGAGAATGTATGCATGAGCCGCGCATTGCAATGTTTAATAATAATATAAATATGACCGGCCCAAGGTAGCACCGCGGGCAAATATGCCCCACGAGCTGAATACGAGCTCCTCGTTCGACTATGAAATTGACAATTCTATTCCGTGCTTTTCCACGTTGCTCGTGGTGTTTCTCTTGGAGCCATATATATCTAGGAAGCTCTTCGACTTACACTCGAGTACGTAGTGTCTTGAAAATTACGAAACGCCCAGGAATGTAGACGGAATGCTGAAGTCTAAGGGAATCGGACTGTTAAGTACGTGAATGCCGACTAATCAATTTTGAATACCTCCGTTTTGATACACTAAAATTTATCATATTTTAACAGAATAGACTTTAGTGCCTGTAAATCGTCTTAAAATTTGATGTCGATAAAATTATCACAGAAAAGTTTGAGAGTACGTAAATGTTCTGTAGATATTACCATTAGTGTTAAAAGAAGAAATAATGATATATATATACAACATGATGATCGATATACACAATATAATATTAAAAGTTGATCTTTATCATAATTGTACATTGAAGCTAATATGAAGCTTAATATATTTTCTTCGGAAAGATATTAAATAAACGAACGATTTACTATTATTTATATAGTGTATTAGAGATCAAATCTGTGCAAAAAAAAAAATAGATGTACACGTTAAATAGTAACGACGATGATTAATAAGCTTCCAAGATAAAAGCATTGCTCTGCGACACGGCGACGTATTCCTGAGGTAGACGTGGTATTGTGCTAAACCGAGTTAACATGTGCACGTGCCACGTTCGATTATACCTTCCAAAGCACTTTTATGTACATGAATGCAGCCCCACGCGAAAGCTTAAAATATCTTTCAGCCTTGAGACTCAGAAACTCGTGTCACCGCGCAAACTTTTCTTGCGCTACGCGGAATAGTGCCGAGTACGTATTTACAAGCGAGAGGAAACTTGCACCGCGCTACGACTTCGTTCCTCGCGATACAGGCTATGTGTGTCGGGAAATATTTTTGGATTACACCATGAGTTTGACGTATGGGGCGAATTTCTCTCTACCACCGAAATCACGTAAGAGCCATCTTAGCAGGAGAGCAGAAAATATCACGACATTTCCTTCTGAAATCTGCAGAAACATCGAGCAAGACTTTCATGCACAAACAAAAATTACGTAAAATTAGGTGCGGAGTTTCAATAGATGGAGTTATGAGAAACTCCGCACGAACTTTTGCACTCACCCAATAGTATTAAAAGAAATGCACCTTATTAAAAATTGTCAACAATTCTAAGTGTGAAGCAACAGAAAGTTTGTGTGGAATTAGACAGACATCGAAGAGTCCTTTATTATTCATCCACTCATATAATACCTTCGTCTCTAACCACAAAATAACAGTTATTTTATAATATACTACCTCACACCACCCTAATCTTAATCTTCACAAATATATATCACCAATCTTTAAGACTCTTCAACTTTAATCTTCAAGGATCAGTACGCACTACACAAAGATCCAGATGCACACCTATCCAGTGCAACTTATCGTCAAACAGAACCGTCAAACTCCTCCATTGAGTTCAGGCCACCCTTTGACCACGAGGAATTAACCGTCCTAACATAGTAAGACGGAAACCACCATTCAAGCGCGTGGAAGCCCCATCTCATTCTTAAGGCTCTCTTATTCTTTCGTTGCCCCCTTTCTGGTGTACTTTGCGAAAGGGTGCGGCCACGGGAACAGCGGTATGATATGCAAAAATATGTGATAAGGCCAGCCGGAGTGTCTGCGTGCGTATAGTCGGGGATACGTGTGTGCGCACGCGGATATGGGAAAGCTAGTGGCAACCCTATCAGAGTGGCGGCCCCAGGGGGGTTCGCGGAAGAGGAGAGGAGAACGACCGACCAGCCAGGGCCCGAATATAGGATGTCAGGAATTTTCATATCTCGATGTCACCCGTGGAAAGTCGCAAGCTTTTCCTAGGAAATTCTTCTGTAGACACGATGGAATAGAAGCGCAACGTCAGGGAGGGGCCAATGTGCACGTCGTAAAAGGAGCCGAGAGACGCCGAAAATATCTAAATGCTAAGAGGTTGAAGAAGCGGATAATATGATGGATACTCGAGATATTCCTCGCACGGAGCTGATAGAACCTTCAATTTTTTTTTCTGAAATGTATGAATTCGATACCGGCTATGCCCTCTAATTTTGTTCGCGTTACGCTGCAATTCACAATTATAGGAGGATCGCATGGAATGATACATTCCAGATGGAGTGGCTAAAATTTTTGAAAGAGAAACAACGCGTAGCAGCTGATGCACAGTTTCCTCTTTATCCCATCCTTTAGCCTTTCGGGCAAAGGCAAAGTACACGCGTTCCCCCCCAAAAAAAAAGTTTTCTGTTCAAACCGAATTTCTACAATTGCTTTTAGTTTCCCGTATCTTTTTTCACCTTTACTCATGCGCGAACGTACATCGTAGCTCGGATAGAAATACCGTCTAAAATAACGCAATGAAAATTAAATATCACAGCCCGGACTAAAAGAAAGATCTACCCAAAATACACTCTAAAAGTCAGATGAGCAATCAAAACCCCCTGGATTATTCCACCCAGTTACATTAAAATCCCAACAAGCCGGTATCCATCTTGCACGCTCTATCCTAAACCGTGAGACTTTAAGGGCCAATGCCAAGAACTAAATCAACTGCCAGAAACACGGCTGCCACCTCTGGATTTCCTCATGCGCGTAACCGAAGGTCCCGATGGCACGGAATCCGTCCAAAGTGCCACGTTGAGCGGAATCATCGATCGATGCCGAAAATCGAAGAAGCGGTAAAAGAGGAAGAGGAGGAAAAAGAAAGAGGAGCGGCAGGACGAAGGTAGGACGTACGTAAGGGCGCAGCTCCCGTGAAAACCCCCCTCCCTGCCCCAAGGTTTCCTCGGTGTGCACCGAGCAGACACACCCCCGGCGGGTGGCGGCGACCCTGCAGGAGCAGAAGCAGGAGGGGCAGGCGGGGCGGGGGCGGGGGGGAAATAAAGGTGTTAGGGGGTACAGGCTGCGACTGACAGCTACATTTATACGTTTCGCGGATTTTCCATATCGAGATTTGTCGAGTGCACACGGCCGGGTTTAACGCCGCGGCACTGCAAATAACGTCGGGAGGATTTGTATCTGTCAGAAGTTGCGGAGCTGATCGGTACGTGCGGGCTTGGAAATCGCCGAGTGACGGGTTATGAGGAATTCAGCGGATTCTGCCGCTTCTTCTTCGATCGGAGCCGGAGCCGCCCTCCCCCTCTCCGACCCCTCGAGAAATTTGATTTCTCGGATAGATAAGAAGGGGCGGGGGAGGGGATGAGCCGTTCCGGGCCCGCTGGAAGAGTGGGAGGAGATAAATGTTACCGCGGCTCGTTTTTGTTCGGGCAGCTCGATCGGTTCGCGAAGATGACATCGAGATTCTCCGACGTGTCGTTGCTCGCGAGACCGGCGGATACCGAAATCGCATGAGAGTGAGAGAGTGGTGGGCTGTACCGGAAGTATCCCCCAATTGGCGCGATTTCTCGGCTCGGGCGGATCGAGCGTCTTGTGTCATCGATGATCAAATTGGGTCCCAGGATAATCGTGTATTGAACTTATGTACGGAGAGAAGTATACTTTTTTTTTTAGACCGACGATAACTCCGACGTTGTAAATTTATGGGGAGGTTTGGGTGACCTTTGGTACCTTTAATATCGCTGGGTACGCGCGGTAGGGCTTATCGTGTAAATCTACGTAAACGATCACTGGAACGCGTCTCACTGTCCAACTTGACTCCGTTTGTCCCATGCCGCATCCCGGAAGAAACTAACCCCATGGGTTACCGTGGAACTCCGCAACCTACCGGGTCACGTAACCCCTTCTTTCGTGGCTCATGCTCGTGCATACCTACGCGTCGTTCGATTGGCTGTATCCCCATTCCTCGGTATAGAAACACGACGTGGAAGAAGAATCTTCCAGGAAGAACGAACGCGACCCATTTTTATGAAATATATGGACACGCGTTGCTAGTGGAAATTGTTCGATGCACTTGTAGCGTTTGGTCGATGTTCTGTTCTTAATCAGAACATTGGTGCGAAGTGAACATTTGTTTGAATTGTATTCTAATTTGAAAATTTTCAGTAACCGTGAATAATAAGTGAGAACCGTTGGTTCTAAGTAGAAATTTTTCAGATTACCGTAAGTATTATATTTAAAAAATGTTTTCAACCAAAAGATTGAGTATAAGAAATAGATTACTGAATGTAATCATTTTTGAGCAGGTAATTGGTACATTTAACTTTCATCGTTAAAATGTCGAGTGATCGTGCTTAGTTGCTTATGATCGTTAATGTTAATTGAATCCTCGGAGCAACGTGTAATTTCGACGTTTAAAGCAGAGAAAATCTGTAGAAAAGTTACAGGATACTTATCGTATTTTTCAATGCGAAAAACTTGATGAAAATAAATACACGATATTTTTTGATACGTATACCTCCACTTCTGGCCTTCACAAATTACGCAGTAATACACAAGACGGCTTATTTAAGAAACGTCTCACTTATATATACAATTACTAACGTCATTAACATTTGCCATTCTTTAGAAAAATGCCAAAATGTCTTAACAGCGACTACCCTGTAAGGTCGTTAGCCAGCATTTATGTAGAAAGCGCACGTTATCGTAAATCGCGTTATCTCGAATATTCAGCGAATTCCGAATACTTCATGGCACTCGGCAATCCTCGAACTACATACGTAGAAGCGAGCGAGATTAGATTTTCCAGTCCTCGTGCGCCGGCTTTGAATATCGCCGAGGCGGGGAAGAAAAGGAGCGCGATGAGAGTAGAACGAAATCATTAAATTGGCTGCGCCTCAGCGAATTCGGACGGAGTATCGAGCGTGCACCGTTTGCCCTTTTAACTTTCCGGCCCTGTCGAACCGGGCTAAATATATTTGCAAATATGTACGTATCCCCAGCGATCTATTCCCTGCCCCCCCCCACCTCTCCCTCCCTCCCTTCCTCTCTTCCTCCCCACGCCAACGGGCAACCCTCCAGGTTTCGAACGAATAATCAGGTAGATGCGGAGCCTCACTTCTCTCTCGCTTTTTTTTCTCCCTATCTTTCTTCCTCTATCTACCTTCCCGCTTCACCATTCCTGTCCATGCTCCATAGGTATATGTAAATCAGTGCAACGGTGGCCACGTCCGTGCATACCGCCTATCCACGTATGGCACGTACACACCGTGAAGCCAGGGCGCCTGTGTGCGTAATGGTACGCGTACACCGACACCTATATTTGCATGACAATATTATTCCACTTCGAGCATACGCAGATTGGTTACTCCTTTTTTCCATGGACAACCCTACAGGACGATCCACGCGCCGTTCCCTCGTGGCCTCCTCACGCACCGCGCGCTGTCTCCTCGCACATCTGCGTACATTTGCTATCGGACGTGACGAGTATACCGCAGGACTCGTATAGCGTAGCAGCCTCTGGCCCGACTGGTTTCAGGAGTTGATACCGCAAATTGAAATACGATCATTTGCGAATGGCTGGCAACAAAGTTGATTCGTCGCTTTTCGGTATTTTTTTCACGCGGTTATATAGTCTTTGGAATCGGATAGAATTACCCGGGCACAGAGTAAGTTTTGGTGTGAATCTTGAGCCATAGAATCGTCTCATTGATCGCAGAATAGTGTGTATGGCTACTTTTAACTTCCTGTCGCCTGTGTTTCTTTTTTGGTATATAAACATCGTGTTTCTGCAAGGTTGATGTTGGCTGTTTTGTAATTGTTTGATGATTTATAAAATGCATGTTTTTCATTGCCAGATCATCTTGCGTAGTTGAAAACAGCGTGGATTACACGAGGCAACTGTGAGCTTTTTGCGTCTTGAAACCCTTTGAAAACACGTTATGGGCATAACATTTTGAACACATCATAATAAAATTTGCTTTACAGTAGCCAGAAATTTGAATATATAGAAGAAAATGTTTATCAAAATTCCATAAATCCATGCAAATCGAGTTAATCCTCGCGATGATACGCTTAACAACGTGCAACTTTAACCTCAGATATCGCGACAGCTTCTAAAACGTGGCTCCTTCGCAACGATACACTACACCCTTTCAATTCCAAAAGAAAAACATACTTCAACCAATCCATTACAATTTCAATTGAACTACTTATTTTCACTCAACAAACATAGTATACGTACTTTCAACACTTTCAACGATTAAAAAACAAATCCTAAAACGAGTAAACTTAGTGGTCGGTGCGAAAAAAAAATCAAAGAGCCATCCATGTGAAGCAGGAAGCGAAGGTAGAACGATGAACAATGCCGATGGCACAAAAGCTGTGCCCCAGAACCTTTTGGCGGCCTGGCGGTTCAGGAGCCTCTGGGAGGCCTCGAGGTTTCCTACGACCTCGCCGCGCTGCTTTGGAAGGGTCTGTAGCCGTACACGTCTCGTATGCAAATTGGCCGATATTGTCGTGCGTTACGCTGTACATACATACGCGCAGGCTCGGTCGCGTACTCGCAGGTATGTATGCATCGCGGGTAAAAGGCAAAAAGAGGAGATCCAGGGGAGTGAGGGAGAAGGAGGGCCGATTCAACGGATGCAAATTCGCCAACTAAAACGGAGTGCATAAAGCCGAAAGCTCAGCCGGCTCGAGGCACGATTTGCATAAGTGTCCCGGCAGCTGCGAGCGCTGCCACCGCGAAACACGTGCCCCGACATCCGATTAAAGGACTTGCGACCCTTTGCTTCCTACTTCCGGGTGCCCGGTCCCTGCTCGCGCTTCTGGCGGTTTGAGGAATCCGCGCCGTGACCTCCGTCCTGGTCGACGAAATGCGTCCAACGATGAGTTAAGACTTGAGGCTAGCTAGGGTTCTAGAAGGTTGACGCAGGGAGACTGGATCATTAGAGATGCATCTCTGGAGAGGCCTCGTAGGTTTATAATAAGAAATATACGTTGCTTAATACCAGGAAAGTATTGTTGCTTTAAAATTAGGAATAGTAGCTGAGAGAGAGAGAGAGAGAACGTAATTTATTATAATTTAATTTTGTCATGGAAAGGGCGGATTGCTTTCTATTAACGTAATATCCGTCGAAAACGTTATTATATCGACGACAAAAATACCATCTATTTCGATGGCCCATGGAAAACCTAAATGTGGCAGGGATAATACCGCATCGATCCGAGCTTACAATAGCGTACCTACGTATCGAGCCAATCGAAGATAGATATCCCGGAGGAAGGTTGGAAATTTGAAAAACCGACGCGATACCAAATTCAGTCTGTCGTCGATAAAACCGCGTTTATCTGGTCGGCGCCGATATTACAACGTATCGGCGAGGTACGCGTTTATTCGACCGAGGGCCAATATCCTCGGTTAATATCGGTGATTTTCAAACAACGGCGCACCGCGAGACTTGAAACCCCGGTTGTCGTTCAGCTCGCACTCGATTACCACGAATCCCACAATAGAGCCGCTTGGGATAAGACGGCGTCGCTATGGGAAATTTTTCGATTCGATTGCAGCTGTCGCGCGGGGCATGAACGAGGAGGACGAGAACTGACTGCAGCCAGCAGGCAGCCCCGCGCCACGGGAATAAGATATGGAAATTTTCAATTCGGGCAAAATTTAAGAATTTACCCCGCACGCGGCTGGTGTAGGGCGCGGGATATGTATTATGCGGGGAAGGGTGTCTTGCAGGGGGAGAAGAAGAAGGAGGAGGAGGAGAAGGAGGAGGAGGAGGAGGTGATGGTGGAGGAAGAGGGGGAGGAAGGGGCGGGCGGGAAGGATGTGGAAAAGGAGGAGGGAGTATGTGTGTGACGTGTGTGGCGGCCATTACGAAGAGCCGGGGGTGGTTGCCAGGCAACGCCTTTCAGCCCCCACATACTCACACCACCCTCGACCAACCCCCAAAACCACCCCCCCTCGCCCTCTGCTGCGCTCTTTCTTTCTCGGTTATCCGACACGACGTTTGCCGTGCATGGCTCATTGCCCGATAACCCATGTGCTGATTTTAATTCGATGGAGATTATTCGGCGAATCGTGCCCCCACCCCTCCTGCTCGAGACTACCGTGGCTTCTCGCCCTTGCAGTAGATCTGAGTGAAAGTTTTGCTTGAGAATAACTCGCGAATCCTCGAAGGTCCTCCGACGACGGGGACGATTTTCTTCGGTCTGCTTCTCACAAATTTTCTTGTACTACTTTTCTGCGTAGCTGTTCGTGTAACTGTTGGTATCACGCGTTGAGGATAATTAATGACAAGGCATTGCTTATGTGAACGTTGGGAAAAGTCGTGGAAGAAGGCAAGAGTCGATTATTGAACGGTTTTGATGCACTTCTTACGAATGTTGAATAGCTAGTACATATTAATAGCTTAATGCGTAAGTACATCTCAGCGTATCGGATGCTCATAAGCTAAAAAGGTTTATGCTTGCATTTACTGATCGAATGTATAAGCAAGATTGTTGCTTTATCGAGATAAACATGTTTAATTCGGTATTTAAGATTGACTAGATACTACGCAAAGGCCTATTTGCACACTGATACGGTATTTTGAGTAAACGATTTATTGTTTTTACAGAAGGTTTGCGATCATTCCTATAGCTCCGTGTTTAAGCAATGCATTATTTTACACTTTTTCAAATACAACAGAGTATAGTAATCACGTCTCATTTCACAACCGTAGTTTGACTCATCATCAAATATTTAACCGAGTATTACTCATTCTTATTCAGTGCGTTTCACGCGGCTTTCATTACGAAATCTTCCGTTACAAGGAACTTAATATCACGCTAAATCTTACGCCAAACGGTTTGGCAAGAAGCTGCTTTGTAATAGCTCTATCCGTCAAGGGGATCGTGACGTTGAATATTGTAAGCATCAAGGAGCTTAAAATTTAAAATATCCACGTCTTCTAGTTCATAATATTCAGAACTACGGCTACGATGTTATTAAACTTCCCCTTGCATTATGCCTGATGCACAAAGACAACGGGCAAATTGAAACTCTACGTGTCGAATTAAGATTATTTAAAATAATCCTCATTCGATTACAACATTATTTAATTTTCCGAAATGAAGGCATAAGTAGCATGGCAAAGCAAATCAGCTATCCTTGGTTAGTAATAACTCTAGAAAACAAGCAAAAGCAATTGATATTACTTTAAAAATACATCAATTTTACATTAAATTCTATGTGGTTATTAAAGATCAATATGTGAATAATGACACTTAGAGTATGCGATAGTGCCTAGTTAAATATTTTACTTATTCGAACTATCAACCTGAAATCAAAATCGAACTTCATATCAACCTGAAAAATCACATATTAGTCATATAAAAATTTCCACTATAAGATATGAATATACATGACCTTTCGTGAAATGACCATTTGACCAGACGGTTAGATCGTCCTATAATTTGTCTAACACCTGACGTTTCCCAAAAGAAGAGTCATCCAGCTGCGCGTAACTGGCAAATAGGACATTCTTGACATTCCAATGAACCCATCGAAATTCGCTCGTTCGATTTCTAATGCGCATCAAACATTCCCGGATTGGCCGTCTTAAATCGGGTGTAACATTCGGCTGTTGACTTCGTGCGCATGCACTCTCATACACCATCGGCCCGAAGGTAGAAACCCATAGGAAAAGACACGTATCGATGATGGGTCGATAAACATCCGAGTATTGTGCAATCAACCGCCTATTTGGTGTCATTGTACCGACAGTTTGGTAGGTAGCCTTCTCATCCTCTTCTCTCGACCCACGGCCACGAGTCTCTCCTATGTATTCCCGATCCATTGTCTGGCTTTGGTCTGGAGGGTTGCGCAACCTTTTCCATTGGGGTGTTACTCTCTCTCTACCTGAGCGCAAGATACCTGCGCGCTGATATTTAAAATAGGCTGAACACCGGTTTCCGAACTTCCCTTCGCATGATCGGTACGCCTGAAGCGAGACTTTTGGTAATATTTGAATGATTTCCGAGGATACCAGAAAATTTGCACGGTTCCACCTCGCATTGTACAATGGCCAAGAAGATGTAATAATGAAGCGTGTAATAACACTGCGTTTTTAAAAAATACGTTACTCGATTTTGAACAGTTTTATTCTATAGGGATCATATTATACATTGCAGTATTCAATGAAAAATTTTGAAAGGAATAAAGGAATACGTGAGGAATGACGAACAGATTGTTATTCCACTTCTAAATTTGTAAGGGGTTCCTTGTTATGGCTTTCGTTGATTCAAGTAAACACGTTGGCAACCGTTGGATTAATCATTTATTAGCGGTCTACAGGCTGGCGTAAGATCATCGATGTTCGGGATGCGAGATGTGTTGTTAATGAAATTGCACGAGGAACTCTCCTCTGTTGGTCGACAGTTCAGCAACGGTCAGTCAAAATCAATAACACCATTGTTTCGAGGTAAGCCGTGCGGCAGCAATCGTAATGAGATCCTCGGTTCGCTTATCGTATAAACTGAGGCAGCGCTCTAACGTACACTGTTTAGACTCACTATTCTTTGCGGCTCTTACAATTATGAATATAAAATGACATTGAAAGGATGAATATACGTGACTGTTTAGATTCAGATCTGTTTTATTTCAACCAGCACAGGTGTAGGCCAAGTGATACAGCGACATTATAGCAGTATAGCATATCAAAATTAATCGTAGAGTATCTCAAAATTGCTACGCCCTCACAGCATTAGCCTCTTAGCGATAATAACACCTGACGCGGGATCGTGACGGAAAGCCATACCTATTTTTGCTCCAAAAGTTTTTCCAGGGCACCGAAAATACGTAGCACCCCTTTTGTGTGAGCGCACGTTGACCTACGACCCATCTACCTGCCACCGCCACGGGTACAAACATTTTTACGCCGGTTCCTACTCCCGAATCTCCCCTAGTACCTTTTACACGGCCCACGAAAACGGCAGTGTTCCTTAATGCGGCATTATATTGGGCGCCGGTTATTAATGGACGCTGCTTCGAAGGTCTGCCAGTTAAAACGATCAAACTGTCTCCTCTCTAATCCGCCAAATCTGCGCCTAACCGTGCCCTAATCCCTCCCCGCATTATTCCGTAATGATGCCCATTATTATACGGCCTATGCGTCAGGATGAGCGATACCAGGACGGTATTTAGTATTACTTTGGTATTGAGCCTTCGATAGAAGATACGTGCGTGCGAAGGTCTGGTGGGAAAGGAAGCATCCGAGAAGCGTTATCGTTTATTCTATCTGCGTACATTGGCGAACGTAAATTGGATGCTATATTCTTTGCTTGCATCCCGAATGATATGCAATCTAACGTAAAAAAACATTGACTACGGACTCTAGAGAAACTTGGAGTTGGTATATTCTCCTAAGGCTGGCGAGCCTGGTTATTAATTAGACGACAGACGGATATGATATGATCACTTTAAATACCGATCTTCTACGATACACTATAATTTCATTTAGATACGCATTGCTTTATTCACGTAAATTACATATAATCACTACTTCATTCCTCCTCCCGATCCCCCCTCCCCCTAAACCTTCTCTGTCCTATCACTCACATCACCCCCACAACTTCATTATTACTATATAAAACAAGACATCCTTCGCCACCAGGCAACATTCCGCTGGTCAAAGTCCACTTTACCGTAAATCCTCTCAGGCCAGGCTTATCGTTTCGGCGAAAAGTGTAAAAAGCAGTTCCTCTGCCGGAAATCAATCGTCCATCGAATTTCCATCGGGCGACAAATCGAGTATCCACCGTGGTTAACCACCGTGCCAGTTTTGTAACCAGCTCCGTTATCACCCGGCCATTACTCGGCACCATCGGGAGAGCAGTTTGGTAACCGGTTCCGCGGCAGTGAGTCGCGCGGATGGCGGATATTTAATAACGAGTCGGTACAGCCGGATATACCGTTGTCGGCCCATATATATTCCGGTGAGTCGAAGCCGGTACCGCGGCTATATTTCGCGAGGAGATATTTCCAATTTGTCTTCGTGCACAAAGTGGTGCGCCACCCCTGGAGCTCCTGGAGCGAGGGAGGCCAGAGGGGGTGACGGAGGGCGGAGGGTGTGCGCCATAGCAATGGTGGAAAATCCGTCGGCTGAATTGAAGCGGGACGTCGCGAAATTGAACAACGTATGTAATATATACGCTCACGGGAGGCTTACGCGCATAAGAAGGCGCCGGTGTCGCCGTGTATAGAGAGCAGCATTAATGGTCTGCCTCGCGCCGCCGTACGCTTTCCTCCGCCGTGTGATTCGCGATGGTGAATTCCAGAATAAAGGGGAATACATGCATTAGGGGTACGAAGAGGTATTGTCGGTTTTCACATCGAGCATTATCGTCAAGATTGGAGATTAATTATTTTGATACCTTTTTGTACGAATTGGACCTGTTTTCTTGTACTTTTTGTGATACGCTTTAGTGACAAAGGTGATGATATCCTCGAGCGCGTCCAAGGGAATCGTTTAATTTGATTTGTAAGATGTACGATCGCAGAAATGCATTCTCTTCTTGGAGTTTGCTTAACTTAGAATTGAGCATCTGTCTTAAAGGTAGGATATAGGTATCGTCTTGAGCAAGACGTTAAACTGCATTCAAGATAATATAATATAAGCAGTATCTCTTGAATGTCACGTGTAATGACACCTTTTCGTGCTCACAACATAATCGAGACTATAAAAGAATATAAGCAGGATAACGCATGATGGAAACACTAGTTGTGTAAAATTCCGATCCAACGAGTTAAATTTTAATTGCAACGAGGTATTGACAAGAATCAGAGAACAATGCTAAAAAGAAACTGGCATACGTTAATAGCAATATCAGATACAAAGGCAAAACGCAAAAGATCAGAATCGGCAATGTCCAGATACTCTAAATCGATGTACTCATATCGCTTAAACCCATACACTCTTTTTGCGCTCGATATACGATAAAAAGGCGTACTCTAAATGCGTCAAATATTTACTCCACTTCGGCAACTGGGTATGCACAGTGTGCCACCGGAACCTCGAATATTTTGGTTCAGTTTTCGGTCACGTGGTGCCGGTTTTCGACACTACAACCCCCTGCAAACGCAAACGCAACCCTTCCGGCTCGAGCTCGAGCTCGGACACCGTATGCACTCCTTTTTTTAACTTTCACAGGCCATATACTCCGGTATATGCATATGCGCGTGCAAAGAGAAGGACGACATAGGTAATCGAAATTTATTGCGGCGTTCTACACCCGTCAAAGTACGAGAGCATGGCAAAATAACGTAATATCACCCTCGAAAGAGTGGCCCAGGCCCGTAAAGCCCGTAAAACGCATACGATTACCCCCGTTCCGCCGAGGATGCGCCCCGACTTTTGTCGAAAGGGTTGCGATCCGCGGCGCGACCTCTCATAAATCAGTAGCCTACCCCCTTTACGTTTTTAATCGACCGTACAATTTCGAGTTCCCCGAGAGTAGCGATACTTATGACACTGTGAAGAACGATGCAAAACTGTATAAATAACGTTGCGTCGGGAACAGATTTGGACGATCGGTGAGAGGAAGACAACCTTTCATCTTGTTCCACCATCGTCAAAGCGCTATCATAAATCCACTTATTATTATTTTCTGATTTTACTCCCATCAGAAGCGATTGTGCAAGAAGAATCACGTTCATGGATTTTTAAGCAAGGAAGGATAAAACTCAATAGTTTTCTAATTGGAATTAAAGCGACGTAAATGATAGACGCATCGTATACTACTTGCATTGTTTAGTAACAACACCACTTTGATGTCCATTATTATAATATCCCATTTGTCCCAGCGAACAGATTTCGATCGATTCTTCCTACCTCCTTCTTCGCGATGGAAAAGAAAGAGGCATCGAAAATTCCTCCTAGATATCGCCCTGTATTTTCCGATAATTCCAGAATTAAATATTCCCTCCTCGATGCCCGTGGAAAGAATTCCACGCACGTGCGTATCGCACGCACGCATGAGCGGGCACGCGTTAACGGCCGGTTTGGCCACGTACCGGAAGCAAGGGACGAGAGGAAATAGCAGAAAGGAGGCAGCCGGCGGGGCGAGAAGGAGGAAACGAGGGACAGGAAAAGGTGGAGGATTGGGAAAGGAAGGGATGAAGGAGGGTTGGTAGGCGGGATATTCAAATGCGCCGCTCTCGTTACTGCGACTCGAATGCGCTGCTTTGGGTGCAAGGCAATCCTTCGCGCTCTCTTTCTTTCTCTCTCTCTCTCTCTCTTTCACTCTCTCTCTCTCTCTCTCTCTCTCTCTCTCTCTCTCGCTCCGTGGCCGATCTTCGGTCCTTCTTCGTCGCGTTCGCAAGATGGAAACATCGTACGTGCAGTCACCGCGCTCGTGCCCTCGAATTACCGCCCGTTTAAGAGCTACTTTCGCAGCCCGAAGCGTAAATTATGACGCCTCTCGCGTAATTGACGCCCCTTACCGTTCGTTCCCTGAGATTTGCGAGTTTTTCAGAAGCACGATCATTATCCGCCCGGAAGATTTAGTGCGCGGCACGGCTTCTTACTGCGATCAGCTTCGTGCCCAGAATCGAATGATCTCGCGGAGATCCTTCGGGGTTCTACCTGTGAATGCTTTACGAAGCTTATCGTTCGCGAATCGGCTGCAGATTGCGCGCGACTGCCACACTCATGGCCGTGTGTATGTAGATAAAGAGGAACGTGGGAAAATAAAATCCTGTATATAGAAGGTATAGGTGCACGTTACTCAGGTGCAGCTGTACACAATGAATTTGGCTAGATAGGATTTATCTGAAATCAACTTTCATCAAAATGAAATCCTGCTTAAGAGGATTTATTATACGATCTCATTAATCGATATATAAACTGTGTGTTTCTCTTGACGGTTTAGATGTATAATCACTCGTTAGTATAATATCAGTAGTTCAGGCTATAAGAATATTTTTTCTGATATTGGTTCATGCTTCGAATACTGTCACATTCTCGTATATGGAGATTATACAATCCACAAAGAATCCACAGAAAATACATACACGTATTTCGGCCATATTCTGAAGTTTTATTTCCTGTATGTAACGATTCAAGATACACGAGTCACGCTTATAAAACTTTGCCATCGGAGGTTATTCGGACGATGATTGATATATTCAATTGAAGCATAAAACGCGCGTTGCAGCTTGGAAAACTTTGGACCGAATGAAAGGTAATCAGCTATCGCCTTTAAGGGTAGCACGAAAATCCGCATATTTCGCTGGAACGATGCCCAATGAAAACCATGCCCTTAATAACCGTGGGCGACTGCGGACCAGAGTGGCGGAGAGAGTGAGCAGAACAACTTGTTGCATAATAACGCAGGACGAGAAGTTAGGGGCGAGTTTAGTCCTGCGCGATGACCGCGCGTGCGCGTTCGTTAATCGCTCGGCGCCAATTATTATTAATTTGAACAAAATTTCTATGACCCACAATTTAGAAACCGAATATATAACCGGAATGAAGAAACAGTATTCCAATAGCCAGTGAAAACTATTTTTCTAAGTATTCCTCTTTCAGCCAATAAATAATGCCCATGTCCCTAATTAAAATATATATTTAAAAAACAACGTCAACGAACTATTTTCACTTCTTTTATAATGAGTAATTAAAAATTTATTTCATTGGAAATACATTATTGCAATATTCAGTAATATTCGAACCGCGCCGTTCTCAAACAAAATACCCAACAACCTTTTACTATTCTTTTGGCTTACTTTCAACTAAAGTGACAAAATAAGTTCTTTAACCGATTAAACATCAAATCAGAGGTGCGATGCATAAAATAATTCTTAAAGATATTTGCTCAAACCTAAATCCAACCTGACAGCCGCCCCAACGTAAGGCCACACCTCGCGCGCTCAATTCTAAATTTCACCCTTAATCGCTCGAATCTAAATCCGAACGGAGGCAACTCGATGAAGACCAAGAAATCAAACGTCGAGATCAAATGAAAGCCGGAGGTCCGGAAGAGGCATCGCGTGCACCGCGGCGTAACCGCAAAGAAGAAAGTTTTTCTACGAAATTCCTCTCGAAAGGGCCCCGTGCTTTCTTCCGGCTTTACATATAAAGGGCCAATGCCGGGCGGATGTGTCGTCCTGTTATCCCGCGGGATAGAAAATGGAAGGCAGGACGACGTAAAGCGGGCCAGGCCAGGCCTTGGGAGGAAGGGAGGGTAGGAAGAGGAGAACGGAAGAAAGCAAAGAAGTAAGAGGCAGGTTGAGAGAACGGAGGGAGGAGAGACGTGGCATGCGATTAGCGTTTGATACCGCGTGCCAACGTCCTGAGGGTCGGGAGTAGGAGCAGACAGCCAGACAGACGTATAATTTCGGGGATAAGATCTAAAACATTGCCCCGACCTGCCGCAGACGGAGACCGAAATACCGGCAAAAGGGGTTTGCGGCGCCATGTGTGGAACGGGATGGAAGCCAGAATAGCTTACACGCAAGGAAAGAGGCGGAAAGAAACGTTGAGGAAATTCCTGTAAGTCATCGGCATCTGTGGCTATTTGTCGCAGCGATGAATGATTAACCCCTTGTCTTGAAATGATGTTTCCGAATATTCAAGGACTTCAGGCGCCGATCGTTTAAATCTCGATTACGTACATAATAACAGCAACATTTTACATGCATATATCGATTTGAAAAATTTCATCAAACAGTGTGTTTCAATCTTAATCCTTAGAATTACGTTGTGAAATAAGAGGTTAATGAGAAAAATCCTGAAGTAATTATCAGAAAAAGATATGAAGATCTCAGAACGCGTAATAAAATGAATGCTTTTAAGGCGGGATATAAAGTAGCGTAGAATGTTCTTATTAATTTGTGGCAGTCGTTTAAAATAGATGCTCGCAATCTATAACTCGAAATACAACTAAATATTCTAAATAAATAGAAGCCAGGCTACTACGATGCAATAAAAGACGATTTCGCACTTTATCTTTCTCTACCACGTAACGCAGTACCGTGACACGAAAATCTTGCTGATCTATCAGGCGGATGTCGAAGGAAATAACGACAAAGTAATGCTCGCCCACCGCCTTGGTTATAAACATATTTCTCTGCAGAGCATTGTAAATAGCGCGTCTAATGCAGTTTCTCGATTCGCGAGTAGCGCTATACAAATGCATTCGCTTTCCATCGCGAAAAATGACATTCTATAACCTGTAATAAATACATCATTTGCCAAAGGTAATTTCAAAATACAGTTTATGGAACAACAGTGTCTTTAATGGACAAATTGTTAAACTTATCTCAGTGTTAAGTTTATCTAAATTGTTAAAAATAAAATCTGCAGCTATTCAAACGATGTTTTACATTAATATGCGAATTGCGATATTTTTGCAATTCACAAGAAAATTATAGTCCGCCACAAAAATTTCCTATCGCGGCTTTATTTTAATCTAAAGGAAGAGGATTTTTAATCACCTAATTGCTTGCAAACAACTAAGGATTTTTTAAATAAAATAATACGTAACCCAGCAATTCGAGTAGCGTTGCCCAAAGGTCGGGCATAATTATTTACTGAGCGACATTCAACGCTTGGCACCGCACATTCCGCTACGGGATAGAACATAGTTCGCCCCGATTGTGTTAAGTTAAAAAAAGAGGGGGTTCACGAAAAGGTTAACGCGTACGCGACACACTCGACAAAAGATAGTGGGAAGAATGGAAGAGAGGACGCCAGGGAAAAAGCACGATGTCGGCGGGTCATTAAACACAGATAGGGTCAACCCACTGCATATGTCGCACTCCTCTTCTGCCTGCACGTCGGCTGGCAGGCCGGTCTAGTTACTTAGCGTGTATGCAAAGCCAGGCCAGGTAGAGAAAGAGAGAAAGAGGGAGATAGATAGAGAGAGAGAGAGAGAGAGAGAGAGAGAGAGAGAGAGAGAGAGACTCCTTGATTATTTATGTGCGGATCGCGTCGAAACCACCCTTTCTACCCCTTCTCTCGAAGCCCTCCTTTAGCCCGCCGGAGGGTGAGAGACAGAGAGGGTGAGAAAGGTGCACGAGAGACAGTCTCTGCCAACGGCTCAGCCGCTTGCTTTTTATAGATAGTAAAAAATATTATAATCTATGCTTCGCTGGAAGAGAAAAATATAATTCATTATTCGGCTTGGTATACAAAGAGAGCGACAACGGGGCGCCTCGAGACCCGATCCCGCCCGCCATCCGGGAGGGATAAAGGGTTCGAAAGGTAGACCAGGGGGGTTCTATACCCCCGGAAGAAGGATCCATGTCTCATCACTGTTTCCTTCGCGATTATGGTTGCGAACTGTTCATTAAATCTCGATTATTTTTCACATTATCGAATGAAGCTCTCTGGTAGTCGATACCAGTATGCTTGAAAGGAATTAATACGAAGAAAGCAGGGTTGGGAGAGTAGGATTCCATTGTCTTATCTGTTTACTTGAAGTATTAAATATTGATTATATTTAAACATTTATAAACGCTGATTCGAAGAATTTATATTTAAGAAAATCGATACAGGCTCCGTGAGAATAAGCGCGGTCTTCAAAACTACCGGTACCTTGCTCCACGAATCAGGACCAGGCTACAGCAGCGGATAGCTTGATGCTGCTTCTATCTCTGTCCCTCACGCGGGATTGTAATTACGCATGCAGATAGCACAATGTAGAGCAGGGGAGTGGAAGGGTTAAAGAGAGAGAGCAGGGGAGAGATGGAGGGAAAGAGAGAGAGACGGGTTGATGAGTGCAACCGGTGTCTTCCTCCCCACCTTCTGTCCCCGACACTCGGCAAAACAGCCTCGCGGATTCCTGTCATCGGAAACGTGTCAGTTTAACACGAAATCTCGACGAAGAAAGACCGTGGGCTGCCGTGGCTGACCGTGGCTACGGTTGAAAATAAAGTGTTCGAGCGAGGTGACAATCAGAGGTGACGTTCTTAATGATTTCGAAGACCGCCCTTTGAATCGGTAAAAAAAGAATTTAAACTTTTCTCGGGGGGAGTTTTTAACCTGAGAAACCAGTGGCGATTAATGGTTATTCGAAGACCGAGGTACTTTACGTTAAAAAAGGTTGTCGTAACATTTTGCAAGAATATGTAACTCCTCCTGAATATAGAAAGTAAATGTTATTTGAAAATTATCTAGAATATTCTTCGTTGAAACGATAAAGGAAGTATGACAACCGCCTTCTGCGAACAGTGCCTTTCAAAGTTGCATATTATCGATTTGCTCGGAGAATGTAATTGTTCGTTCTATGGTTTCGATAAGGATTGAACACGTCGCAGAAGATACATTTAGTTCTGTGAAAATATTTTTAATTTATCCTTCAAATATTTAGCACGATTCATAAGAAATTACCATAGCCGCTGTGAGGATATCTTCAAATATATATATTATTGAGTGCCTTATTAATCAATTTTGGGGAAAACGTGTTGGATTAAATCAAATTTAAACAAGCTCCTCCCTGCCGTACCTTTGGTTATGGGTCGGTGTACCGAACCCGTAATCATCGCTACATTAATACTGCAAATCCTTTCTAATATTCCCTCTGAACATTCCGGTTTCTAGATTGGGGATTCCGCTTCCGCCTGAACTCGGCTATAATGCGTTTATCAATTTCTGTTTCTACTCTTCGCTCCGCCTCCAAGAAAATCGTATTCATTATCGTGGCAAAAATCTAAGATTTACCGCCGCTTTGAAAATACCGCAAACATCGTAATTAATACGAGATACACTGTATAATAACTCTAACAAAAATATAATTCATTTGAAGAAATACTGCAGCGATTATTGTGTAAATAATACGTTTCAAAAGATGAATTTATTTAAATACTTGGAAACCGATAGGTTCAATTTCGTATTCAGTATTTTTCAGTGTTGATATTATTTCCAGATGATATCAGTCGTACAAAATTTCACGTTCAGCTTTCTCTTAAATATTTAAGATAAAAGGCAATTTTCCATCTTCACGATAATCTTAACATCGAGAAAAAGGGGATTAAATACTTGCTACGACTTTTAATATCAGAGGAATTATCAGCATCTATAAATCGATTAATTTTTATAAATCGTTTATAAATCGAAAAATCAATTTCGACCTGTTTTCGCATAAAGCAGACCATAAATATCGATCTAAAATAACCTCAAAAGCACGTGCATGGACAACGATCGTGGATCACTTACCTCCAGAAGATCCCTCTCGTCTTTGCCCATCGCAGTCGAAGATAGTCGCGTCTTCTTTAGAAACGAGGATCAGGAAATCGACAGAAGGGCAAACAGATCGTTTCCTCTGGACTCAAGAATGCGGCACAGTAACGAGTACGCGCGGCGATAATTAAAGGGTAGCGAGGAAGAGGCGAGAGGGTGAAAGGCGCTGGAAGGAAAGGGACGCGGGGCGAAAGGACGGAGAAAGTGAAAATGTTAGGTGGCCGGGGTAGGAACGGAGAGTGGGAGGGGCGGTGATTAAGAGGAGACGCCGAGGGCGACCGGTGGAGGGGTGCCAGCGATGACGCAATTAATTCGAGCCGAGGACTCCTTGGCGCACCGCGCGAGAGAAACAATCAGCTGTTGGCCCTCGACGAAGGCGCTTCGTGGCTCGACCTTGGCTCCAGACGAGGCTCGATCTTCGACCGACTTTCAAAGGACCAAAAGTGCCATCCGCGGGAAATTCGAAACGCAATTCGACGAGTGCGATCGAGGAACGGTCTCGAGGTTCTTTCACGATAATTGTCAAAATTGGCGCGATTCGAGGTTGGTTAATACGATGATGAACGATAGAGAAATTCGTGATCGGTCTTCGACACTTCACTTGGGGCCTCGAGAGTGATTTGGCCGGGGCTTATTTCGCGACCTGGTTCTACGAGTGGAGGAGGCTGTGACGGTTTTCCGGGGCTCGATCCTCGAGTTTTCGCAGCATCCCTCCTTCGTCTATCCTCGCGCAGGGGTGGAATCGAAGGGAGGCAGGAGCGATGTGTCGGGACGGAGGCGTAGGAAGGACTGAGAGAGGATCCAGGACCGAATCCTGCCATCTCGAAGGACCGTCCGACGGGAACTGTACCGTCGAACGTCGCGACGCCGGCGTCTGCGTCCCATCTGCCTACGTACATATATATGTCTATATGTATATATACATATCTACGCGGGTGGATATATACCGGCTGTATAATATAATATCTGCATGCGCGCGAATATATTTGCGAAAATGTATGCCTTTACCGCGACGCGAGCTGTTCAGTGGCTAAGTTTCACGGGGAAATATTTGGAGTGTGACGATCTTGCGGTCGATCTGCGCGGTAACTAGGTAAAGGTAACGATCCCATAGCTGGCCGATTTATGTCCCGTTGGTCGTCCCAATTTTGCTCATCTTCCGGTAGCATGTCTACTTTTCGGGACGATCCTGTTTTTCTCAATCATTTGACACTTTACGACTTCTACTTTTGATACGATTTCTGATTTACAAATCCGAACTCATTGTTACGCGGAATTAATTTCAAGAAAATGATACTGTATAATAATTGATCTCCATATTATTTTTCAATTCTATAGCTAATAGTCATTCGAGAGTTTGGCTACTTGGAAGACAAATTTCCTACTTCGCAACTCGATATATTTATTATATACTGCTAATAGTCTTTAGCATTTCAGGTAATAGTCGGTTGCGCGAAAGCTTGCTAGTGAACATTTCTGACAATCAAATAGATGGAACCTTAAAATAGTGCCAAAGACTCCTTTATCTCGATAATGTGCAGAAAGCCGTCAAAATGCTCCCGCCAATCTATTCGTATTTGCTACTTTTTTCTAGTCAATACTTTTCTCAAGAATCAACCCCTCGGCGCAGAGAGCGTCTCTCTCGCTGCCCCGCGCGTCGCGACGCCCCAAAGGAGCATACGCAGGCGTCAAGATGGCCGGCGCTCCTCGACTCCATCCGGTGGAACAGCCTCTCCTTCGTTTAACTCGCCCCAGTAATTAATAAAACGCCGTTAAGTGCTACCGCGCCGATCGAGATGCCGCGCTGGGGGATTTCGAGAGGAAAAAAAAGTAGTAAGTGCCGGAAAATTTTCGCGTGTCAGACCTCGCGAGGATCGAAAAGATATTAACGCGTCTGTGAAGTGTCTTCATCGGCTCAAGAAAAACGCCCTTTCGTCATAGAGAATCGTTCTTTCTCGTTCGTTTGTTTGTTTAATCTTTTGACCGCTATGCCCCTGATTTAGCTCTGGAAAAATAGACGTGTCGTGAAATAAGAACCGACTCGTTATTTGTTCGTTGTATTTTTAACATCAATTTCAAATATCGTTTTATCCGTGACGTACAAGAGAAGGATCCGTTGGTTAAGCACGTTTTATTGGTGGATTAGCTTGTTTGTGTATATTCTTAATATGGACTACTGTGATCATTTAGGTTCATCTTGTCATGTGAAGCTGGCTAAACAAGTTTAATTTGATTTTAACGTTTTTTACTTTACCACTATGATTATTTGATTTTACTGCGCCCGAAAAACATCAGACGTTTTATCGGTGGAATCATTTTTTTTCGCATTCCAGTTTTGACATTAACTGCTGTGATCGATTAGATTAAAACCCAAAAGTGGCTTTAGTTGCTTATAACTCAAAAAATCAATAATACGCGTATCGTGGTGGAAAATTCAATATAATGATTTTAATATAAACCCTGGTACTTTCCATAAGAGTTTAGACCTGATTATACGAGTATAACCTTTACAAATTTTATCAATTTTTACCCCTGTATTTTTCAACAATAATATCGGGAAAAATTCATAAATATTTAGGTTAGCGTTTGGTTTATCCAGGTGTGGTACTAACAAACAATATAACTATTCTTGTCGATCAATAATAGATTGAGATAACACGTTGTTTAATTTGATTTTTCTTTTAGTGCGTACATTTGATGATCAGTGACGTCCACGATAAATTTGTGCACCCAAAAGTATTTCACGTCTATCCATTGTAAAGTTCATGGTGTGATAATCAATAAACTATAAGAAGCAAAAAAATGTGGAGTCAAGTTTAATGTAATAAAAACCGTCATGCGTCAGTATAAAGAATTTTGCCATGCAATTGAAAAAGTTAGTAGAACCTATAACCGTTCATTGATAACAATACTCGTCTCACGAGCTGCCAATCGCAATATTCCCTTCAAGCAGTTGTTAATGCCTTCGCAGTATACAAAATAATGTTGCACACTTCGCGGGAGGGCGTACAACGTCGTAATGAATCACGAAACATGAATCGCGAAATGCCAGCCATCAGAAACACTCTCCAGAATTATTTAAAGCCACGCCAGCCGCTTAAGTGCACGAACATGAATTACGAGCTCCTTCCTTCACAATTCACGATCACCTAGCCGAAAGTCACGATACATCGCGCCTCGATCGTCAATGCACTTCTGCAACATCACCTTCCTACCCGGAAATACCGTCGACCTGACACAACACTTTTGAACTTCCACGTTCAGCATACAGGGATGCCACGCACTTTTTGCTCGTCCTCAAAGGGTTCTGCCACTCGAAAGAAAAATTCTGTCCCAAAAAACAGCAACACCAGTCTCCAGCGATACTTCATTAAAGCAGAGAGACGACTCGACATAACCCCTCGTCGATAAAACTGAGTCACCTCGTGCAGCCGGCCGGTCGCATATGCAAATCACTCGCGTGGAGTTCTTCCTTCTTTCTCCCTCCTTGCTTTCACTCTTTTTCTCTCCTCTCTCTCTCTCTCTTCCACTCTCTCTTTTTCGATCTTCCCCTTCCTCCTCCCTGCCTTCCCTTTGTCAGTCATTTTCTCTTTCTCTTCGCGCAATACCCTGCGGTGAAAATGGCGGATAGTGGGGGCAAACGAGGAAGCTCATTATTTTTCGTCTTTTCGATCGTGATAGGGGCACTAGGTCTCCGTAGTTGGCGGCCATCATGTGTCACCCCTCCGCGAGGCCGGCCCTCGATTGTTTACAGGGGTGCGCTTTCGGCCGATGGGCGGTTCGTTGACCCCTTCGATCTTTTTTTGAAAGCGGAACTCGGTTGTTCCCTCGCCACGAGACACGGACCGTTCGACGGTGTTTCCCTGTATATTCTTTACTTTGACAACAATTGTTACGGTTACTTGGCCTATTGAACTCTGCTTAACCCTTTATATTGCTTAGTACTTTTCGGGCGGCGTATCATCCACGTGGTTTATTCTTTCTATTTATTCATAGATTCAATTCTTTGAAGAAATATAAAGAAATAAACCTTCAGAGTGTTTGTTAAATAGTTTCGTAGGCAAGGAGGATGTAAAGTTGAAATAACTATTAACCGATCAAATCACCCCCGTTTTTTCTTGATCCTTTGATGTTCTAGTATCTTTTCACAAAATATTAAAGCACGGGTAAAAGTAATTCCATAAAAATTACACCTTATCCTCGCGATATCTCAAATATATCTTAACTCAAAACCAGATTTAAAAAAAAACAGAGAAACTGTAAGACGTAAAGACGTAAAGAGCAAGTATTCTTGCACGATCACCTCGCATCTTACGCATTAAAAAATCAAAGCAAAAACGCGGAAAAGTAACCGAAGGCTTTGCACACATCACGAACTCATCTAAAATAAGACAATCTCGTAACCTTGTCAAATCTAACCTTCACAACCCTTTTTCACCCGAAATCTCTATCCAACCAACCTTATGCCAGCCAAAGGCGGAAGCATCTCCCTGATCTTCTTACTTCGTCGATCCAAATCGGCCCACCGAACGAGCCCTTGCCATCGGCGACCGTTTCCAAAGTCAGCGACTTGCCAATAACGCATGCAAGCTCGGCAAGATGTCGGGAAGGCACGGCTCGATAAATGCAAGCTCGCACGCGCGAGAGAAATCGTTCGATAAATCAAATCAGGGAGTCATTGTGCCGGCGTAACCTCAGGTAGCCGAGGATGGCCACGAGGGAAGGTGGGACGAGGATAGAGAAAAACGGGCCGTGAGAATGAAAAGCGCGAGGAGAAGGATATTCAAATTTCGTACCCTCGTTAGCCCCCGAAATTCTCAATGTGCAATAATTTATCATCGGGCCCCAGCGAGGTTAGCGGCCGCACAATGCCGGCTACCTGCATGCATAATTTATGCCGATGATTTTCGAGGAAGGAGGCCTGGCCCAAGGAGCAAAGGGTTGCGCGCTCAGGAACGTACCTCGGATTTCCTCGAGCCTCTTCTTAACCCCTCCAGTTAAAGCGAGCGGCGCAATCGCGATTCCCCCGATTTGAAGTCGAGATGTGGCGACGAGAAAAGTCGATTTTGTCTCTGTGGTTGTTAGAATTTGACCGATTACGTTAGATTAATGCGCTCTTCCTTGTTTTCTTAAATAGCTTTGTGGATATTGCTGAGTGTACTAAAGAGGATAATCGTTTAGCGAAATCTGGCTTCAAATAATATCGATCAGATGCATACTGTTGTGAGTTTTTCTCCAAACAGAAGTTTGTGTAAAGAAGATGGTATAATATTATAAAGAAAAATACACAAGCCATGGGGTACACTGTTTTGAGTGACAATTACTATTAAACGAGAAAATATAGATAAGACTATCCCCCTCTCCTCGGTCCTTCCCTCTTCTAGATATATAATTCGTACGTGTATAATTTGTTATAATATGAGGTCTTTATAATTGCAAACGTGACAAAATTTCCGACATTACGCGATTTTGTGGAATTTCCAATCTGTCCTCGAGATATGAAAATGAAAGAAAAGTACAGGACAGCTGAGATCGAATGAGAATCAGTTTTCACACGGCACTGCCCTAATTCGGTTGAGCCTCTTCCGGGTGGAGCATTGTCAGGTAATATGCATATGCCCTGGAACACGTCACCGCCATGTACCTGCCGATCGAAGAAGGAACCCTTAACCCTTTTTTTTCATCCAGCGAAGGAGACCTCTTGTTGTATGGACCGAAAAAAAGGAGAGAGCCGACCCTCTGACTCGGATGCGAGAGTAAAGCTACCCCCGTGATCCCATCCTGCTCTTTCACGGTGAAAGGGCGTCCAATGGGGGTCGATTCAATGCTCTTCTAATTATATGCAAAGACGTACAAGGCTACCTATGTACCATCGATCTTACATAAGAATACCGAGGATAGGCTTACGTAACGTACAATCTCAACTCTGAATATCTGGTTTAGGAAAACGACGACAACCTGACATCTCGTATAGATTTTCCGGATAATGGAAATTATGTTTAAATAGAGGACAAATAAATACTGAGTGTAATTTGTTCGAAGAACATTTAAAACCAAGAAACGTGGAAAGAAAGATATTCGTATGTTACGAGTATTTTTATTTTAATCGCTATGCTTTTAAATTCCTCCTCGTATTTCCATATTCCGATCAGTGTCGCAGTTTCTTATGCGTCCCAATGATACAGTGTAAAACGTTGATAAGTTATACGATAATATTAATATTCATATATACCACGAGTAACCAATGTTAAACATAAAAAAAGATACAGCGTGATAGGTTCGAGAAATTTTACAAAATGTCACGACCTCGGTAGATTACCCATCATACCCAAGTCTAATGTGCAAAACTTACATTGGCATTGTGAAATACCAACCGAGAATTCGCAGCCCCGTAGAATCCTAGCGTTCAAGAGCCTCGGCTTTCGTAAAAATTGGCATCTTTCCTTCCAGCCGCTTATACCGCCAAAACGAAATCTGCGTTCACCGCGATCCCATCTCCCTCGCTTGCCTCGATAGTCCTCTCTCTTTCTCACTCTTTCTCTCTCTCTCTCTCTCTCTCTCGCTCTCTTTCCCCCTCAGCCTCTCCCTCCTTTGATCTCTCCGCACTCCTCCCTCGCTCTCTTTCTTCAGCTTCTGTACATAATGTACCCGCGGACACACACACGCGTGCGCGGGGCTGGCACATACGCATGTACACGTTGTACATAGGACGCCCAGTGGCGGAGGAGAGGGGCGCTATCGATGCACGTATGAGTTATCGTCCGGGCCCAAATTGCTTGCCAACCGGTGATGTAGAGCCCAGGACCGAAGATTTATTTCTACGGGGGTGGGACAGGGCGAGAGCTTGGATTCTCTCGGCGTGAGGGCTCAGAACGCATTCCTGAACCACGAGAAGGACCTCCTCGAGGCCTGACGTTATACTCGCGGGACCAACTTCGCGGAAGTCTTCGGCTGGCGACGCCCTGGCTTAAAGCTTTTTCGGTGCTGCGAACGGATTTACGCGGCCAGAGACGACAGGCGAACCCTATGGACACGCTGATCCCTTCGTTACCTCGAAGAGTCGGATGGAAGAGTGAACGTACACGGGCAATAGCACGATGAATAAATGAAAGCGATTTACTGACGACGATGGTATTACTCTGTCGTTTTAACGCGTATGTTATTCGGACGATAAGTCTGCGTTCGATATTAACACGCGTTGGTCATTTCTCACTATTGCAGTTTTGTTTATCATGAGTGCTTCGACTAAATCGAGCATTGAAAGCATAACGATACGTTGTATTATACTTTATTTTTATTGTTGTTATCTATGCGGTTTATATTGTATTATATTCATGCATTTTTACCATCGGTCTTGCAATCATATACCTATTTACTATGCTGGGGTACACGGAGTTGAGAAAAGAGCGGCCTTAATACTTTGGATGGATGCGAAAATATGTACAACGTATTAAAAAATAATATTTACTTTCTCTCAATGTTAATTTTCAATGCAGGGGTAATGAATAATATTAGATACCAGTTCGTGTACTGATAACGATATTGTTTTTGCACTTTTGGAGGATTTTGCGTAAATTGCGTATCGTATTATCCTTTAATGAGAAATCATTTGGTAGACTACGCATTACCGGGTTGTTTTATTATGAGGCAACGTCCACATTGGCGAGTCACGGGTAAAACGAGATGAGAGCACCGTATTGATTTGTCGACGATACGATTGTCAATACAATGTCGGTAGCTGGGATAAACGCGAATATAAATGGAAACGAAAATTCAACTGCGTGTAACGCGAGAGTTTTTATTTCCCCCAAACTGTGAAAATTGTTTGAATATTTACGTTCTCGGCAAGTAAACGCGATTGTTGTTTGTTAACCGAATAAAAACCCGGTCTTGCGGTGAATCAATGCGCAGATACATATGAGAAAAAACGTGATAAATTATTTGCACCTTTCGCGTACTTTTACACAATCGAATTCTGTACATAGGCGTGCGTGCATAAGGCACTAATAGCTATAATGCATCACCGTAATATAATTTCAAAGTACGATATGTCCATGTAATATTATATTAGAGAATTTTAAAAATGGTTTGAAAGAAAATATCTTAGCATAATGTGAATCCTCGTCTGTCAAACTTGACGTAACAAACATCCGTCAAATGTGAATTCAACTAAAAATTGGACACTTTCCAACTATTTATGACATTGTCTACATAGATTTTACAATCTTTCATGGAAGATAAGATAGCCTTTAAATTTATGTATGTATTTAGAAAAATACAAAATCAAATTCTCTAGTATAAAAAAAAAAATGGCCAATGCTCCTCGTCCAAAAAATTATGTTTGACAACAAAAAGGTGAGAACTCATCAATGTATTACTCTAAAACCAAAAATTCAAATTTAACCGAATTTTCATCTGGCATCTATTAATTACCTGTTTCTTTTGTTCATAAATATCACTTATCATGCAACAGTCTTTGTATGCTTTACAAGCATCGGCTTTGGAAAACTTTTCCAATGTCATGCAACAAAACATTGCTTCACCATGTGCTTCAGAAATTGAAGGCGGAAGAGAAGAAACGAATCGCGGCGATTTTCGACGTGAGTATCAGAAGTTGCGCGATTCCCTCCACGTGCCCACCGTAATATATTCTCGAGGCGTATTTTGCTGTAAATATAACCTCCGTCAATAATGTCCTTTGATGTCATCCTTGAGGAATCCGGGAATTCCAGCGGGGAATATCGATATTCCGTGGCTGTATCGCACGAAATTTCAAGCATGGCCGAGCCGTTTGATGACAAACGCACCCTCGCACGCAGGGGGTGGAAACCGAAATGCGTCCACCCCTTCTATCAAAGGGGGATGAATTCGACCAATTGATGGGTTTGGGGCCAATGCCGATCAATCGACAAACTCGGCGCTCAAAGCCAGTGGCCATTCCTAGTCCACTGACCCTATTTTTTCGCTGCTCGTTTTGCCCGATAGATTGGATTTTTTAATCCTACGCGTGGCAGCAACGATGTTTGTACGCTTCACCCTTGCATCCTTTTTTTTTTAATCACACGCTCGACCAACGTTTTACGGTCAAATCGCCCCTATCTTCTGCCGCGCATCCGAAAGTCGACCATGTGTTATCGGATTTACAGAGCAAGGATTAATATGCAACCTCCGAGTCTAATAGTAAGAGTAAACACGGTGACAAAAATACTTTATCCCCGGAAGTGGAATTCTCGCTCTTGGTGATCTTCGTATTGGAAGGAGTTAAATTCGGAGAAGAGCCAGGCGTTTGATAAATATTTATAAAAGCAACGATTCGAACGTTTCTGCACGTTTCTTTTCAGGCTAAGGAAAAATATACAACGACGATGGGAACATACGTTAGAGAATACAGATGCAAAAGGCGCAAGACAATATAATGCACCTTAGAACCCAGTACCAAGAAACGAAATAGTTAAAAAATTCTTTTATATACAAGAAATCTATCGATCCTACGTGGACAGAGGCCTTGGCCCTGTAGGTAGAAAGATAAAGGAGAATTATGTAAAATGTGTGGAAAGGATATTTATTCCCTTTCGCCTGCTGCAATGTATGAAAAAAAAACAAGTCCAGTGCTTAATACAGAGCGTAGAGATTAACAAGATGTTACTTATTACGATAAGAAAAAATAACAGCGATCTCGTCCGGAAGCAACAAACTCAGAGTAACAATGCAAGTTAATCCCACGTGAATGCAGGAAAGCTAATTAATCCCCAGCTCCGATCGTTATGCCGGTTTTCAATCCGAAACGTGGCCTCCCTCCGAAACACATTGCGGGCTCCAGCCGGTCGGTCTGTGTAAACGCAGAGACGGTCGATGCAAAACCATCCCTTTGGTGGACTTCGAGGCTTGCAGCTCGTTGTTCGTGTCTCTCGAGCCACGCAGTTTGCTTTTGTAGACCGAAAATCCCGTGAAATGAGCCGGCCACTGATTCGATCGGACAGGAACATCGCAGGTACCGTGTCCCGTGCTGGTTACACGGTGCCCTCCTTACAACCCTTTCTGGCTTCTGCCCCATTTTTTCAACGTTCTCGGCCTCGTACCTGTCTCCCCTCCCCACCGCCCCTTGGACGACCAAAAAGCGCGATCGTTCCTCGCACAATGCGGAATCCCGCCCCTTTTATTCTTACAACAGGAGGATAATGCGGACGTCGATGCGGTTTTGCCTAACCGGTCTTCGCATCGAGCCATGCGTGAGTTATTAGCATATGGTATCATATTTTCGATGGGGAAGAAGATAAGGACGCTTCGACGATCATCGGAAGGATCAGACCCGAGGACAGCCTCGTGGCCGTGAATCTACGGGCGGAGCTTTACTATTAGACATCGTGCCTCCGTTTCGCGCGTCAGCGTGCTCTGGTTGTATAAAGACATTCTCGTATGCACGATGATCAAAGAAATGTGCAGCCCTGAACCGGTGATAGTGCAACGTTTGAATACAATTACGACATCTTTGTAACCAGAGGATATTGTTTATTATATTACATGGAATTACGGCATCTTTGTAACCAGAGAATATTGCTTATTATATTACATGGAATATTTATCACAAAATTTGACGTGATGCGCGAGAATGCCGTTTGGCTCTTCGAGTGGTACGGCACATTGTTTACTGTTAATTCATGGCAGTGGTCCATTTACAGTGTGGCAGGTTAAATATATGTACTTTTTTTACAACCTCGGAACACCCCATCGATCCTCGCTTACCACCTTTCGCGCGTTAACACTTTCAATTATCAGGAAATGCGGGTCAACGCGGACTGCGGTGGCGTAAATACGACATTAAATATACGGGGGATATTATTTTTGCGAGGCAAAACCGAGTTTAGACTACGTCAGATTGTCGTTCGCAAGCGTAAGTCAAGTTGGTGTAATTTCATAGCGTGGCAGCAGCATCGGCGAAATAAGCGTTTGGCGCCGCGTGCAGTTGATTGTGACGTATGATACTCGTACATTATGCGCCTCGCGCTTCGTCTCGGTTTCGAGTTTCGACATTTTTCTCGGTGCTTTATTACACGCTCGAGATATTTCTGCTCTCGCGCGATATGTCAGTGGAGAACGCGCGGGAGTATGCGGAAGGCTTTCACGTATACGTATATACATTAAAATAGTCGTAAATATAAGAGGGGAGAGTATCATAAATAGAGTAGCACCGGCAGCTTTTTGCATTTTCCGTTGAAATTCACCGAGAGCATGAAAGCTGTATCCGTGATGCGCTTATCGATGAAATCTCCGCGCTTCGAAACGTTAAGTAAAATTATTTATATTTATTTTACTCAAATTTATATGTCAATTTTGCAGAGTTAAAAAAGAATGTATAAATATGTGTATATATATATATATATATTTATTGGTATAATCCGTGAAAGTGGAAATAACACTTCCCCCGCCAGGGAGCACGGATGCTGCGCGCCGCGCTGTTTTATTATCGATTCTGCTGTCTGGCGCTCGGGCGAACCCTCTCTGCTACTTCTCCCTGTCTCCTTTCATCACGACCCCTCGCCCTTTGCTCAACCTTTGTACGACTACGCGCGAGCAAGCCCTTCCTGATTTGCTCGAAAACACGTAAGCGTGCGTTTGTAACGCAGTACCGCATGCAGGGCGTTATATGTAACCTTTATTTCCTTTCGAATTCAACATCGAACGAGCGCTTTTACCTCCTTTTATGATTAAAAACGGCTTTGCGAACCGACAACTTTCTCCAAGGAGAATTTTCACGTCGTAGGCAGAAATCAAGCGACTCCTCGACGCACCCTTAGCTATGCTCGTTTAAACGAAACAATATTCAATTATATTTGTAAGACTTCTCAAAGAACCCTTCGGAAATCGATGGAACCGAGAAACTACTGTACAGTAAATGTTCCGTTGCGTTATATGTCTGCGTAATTGTCTTTGGTCAGAAAGGAATGCGGCGATGTATTTTTCTATTATTTGATTATATAAATATACTATTATATCTATTATAGATCTATTATATAGATTATCTTATATATGCATACTCGCGTTTCAAATTTTATGTAAAATCTATATAATATTTATAAAAATAATATTTAAAAAATTGCGGCGAATAACTTAAGAGAAATGTGGTTATTCACTAAATAATTACTAACACGTGGTATATTATTAGATCGTGAGTTCTACACGTGTATCCCAACAGCCATATTGAAATATGAATGACATTTATTTTTGTCTTCCACATTTTTTTCGTCGATGGCGCTCGAATACGGGACAGAGTTTCGTCTATAATGTTATTCACAGAACACGATACAAAAAAACGTATCGAAATATACACGAAGTCGGTTGCACATTTATGCTCGTTCTCGAGATATGACATCATCGATTATCATGACCAAAGTTAGACGAGGCAACGTCACCGTAAGTACTTCAATGTCGGACAGCATCATTACTAGTTTAAACTATGCACACTAACCGACCAACTGTCCCATTCGTCGTTCATTACTCCTTTAAGAGCACCGCAGAAAGTAAAACTCGAGAATCTCAAGGTAGTAAAACGTTATGTAACGTATATTCAACAAGAATAACCGAATCGCCGGTATTTCCGGCATTTATCGCGATAACCGTAACAAATATCGGCGAAGTATCTCGCTTGCATCGCTCGCGGCGGAGAAACGTGTGTGTAAAAGTCCTCTAAATCCTCTCACTTTTATCGATAACGAAATTTCTCGAACGCCACGTCACCTAAAGATACACCGGCTTTGGTCCCGCGGTGATAAACGAGATTCTTGTCTTTTATAGATCCGACCATCTCATACGTCCAGCGATTCGTTTGATTATTCGTACCTCCATAATCTACGAGAATGTCTTGAAAGATCTTAGTTCACGATACGGTTTGGAGACTGACGTAATGGCTGGTACGTTACGATCGGCCTGTTATCGTCGCATGGCCGTTGCACAGGTAGAAACGACGTGTCAGGTGTGTATATCTTCGTGGCTCGGATGCAAGACACACCTAACGTGCTCAAATATCCCAGAATGGATAATTATACGAATCGGTTTAGGTATCCTACTTAAACGCGGGATGAACGTCAAGAAATTGGAACCAAAGACACTTTCTTCGTTTTCGTTTAAGGTAATCCATGACGGTCCTTATCGAGTGTCTGCGGAGTGTTACGTTACGTGAATCGACGGGTTTGTTTTCCGAATGCGACGATCGATGTCCGGAGGCACCGTATCTGGCATTTTTCTTTCATTCATGACTTGCAAGACACAACGGGCCATAAATGGATTAAAGCTGCGATTTATCGTTACTATGGAAGGCACTCGTTAAATCAGTTTCTACAGTTTTATAATATTACGGAATACACAACTCTTCCTCTTTATCGTGTTTTATTATTATGCGCGTATTGACTTACGTAGAGCCGATAGTATTGCTCGGCGTATATTGAGATAAGAGTGAGTAATTGATATGCTATTGGCGGCGAACTTTAGTCTATAATGCATGCAATGACTTTCTTCGACTGTGCCGTAATATCGTTGATTCTGGTCGCTGGAGTTATTAATGAATGGAATGAAAGAATTTTTCGACGATACTGCATAAGGGTAAATGTGTGTCTGTGCAAAGGAAGATACCTATGTACAACTTTTTCGTCCCGATATGCGACCGGATCAACCAAGTTCTATAATTGTAAATAGATGTGAAATATGTATACAGTGATGAAGTACACAGTGATACTTTATCGAAAGATAGACTTCATAGACTGAGATACAGCCAAGGTCGTAATGTAGTCTATGGCTCCGCAGGAGTATTAACCGCAAAATCTTACATAACACCGAACAGCATTACGAATCATTCCGAGAATAAAAACGTTATGTCATTTATATTTGATTTTTACGAAAACGATCTAATCGTCGGTATTTACTTCTGCGTATTTTCAGCTTTGTGTATCAATCTAAGGCGACTTGACCCGTTGACGCCGGCGCGTACCACCGGTGGCTCACACTTTTGTGTCATGTCGGACAATGTGTATTACCAAATATGTACTTTTTTAAATCGATTTTGGTAAATAGAAAAAATTGCCACATTGTTCAAATTTCACTTTTCTATTAATAATTTCAAGAATTTAAAATATATTTGTTGAAATAAAATAGAGTTTATTTAATTTCAATTCAATAATCATAAATTTAAATAATTCTCCTCGGAAAAGGATGAGCAGAATGGTCTTATTTCTTTTTTCTAATTTGCAATTATAGATTTATCGAGTTTTATTTATTTCTATGTTCGATGTACTAATAGGTTTATTCTACTACTTGTTGTATTAACAGTAACTCAAATTTAATTTGCAAACTATTCGAGAACTGCCGAAAATTGTCTGCGGAAACAAAATTCTTATAAATTCAATCACTCTGTCAATAAGAAATTCTAATCTGTTATAGAACACGAGGAAATAGTGTCGCCTAGTAAAGCAAAGCACTATTAATAAAAGCGTCAGGTGGTGAGAAACGCAAATAGCAGCAACGGTATCAATTTGTTCTAGTCACTTTATTGAATATTTATTAAGTAGCCACTATATGAAGTATCTCTAGTTATTTCTATAGCGGAATCAATTAATGCACATCACAGTCGATAAATAGGGGATAAAGTCGGTGTGTTTATTTGGCAGTTTAATCGGATAATCATAGTACGCCTTACTACAGTTTATGTCGATCTTTTCCTTGGTCTATACAACCCTTTGTAGTAAGGAAAGCTTCTTTACCGCCTTTCAAAGTGGATAGATAATCATGAATGCTGTGTAGTACGTCTTGAACGAGACGGGGTCGAGAGCTTCTTTTCTTTTCGGAGTGTTCGTCGTTGGCAGATTCAGAGAGCTCTACCGGTCATTGAACTTTACACGCAGACCGTCCACCGATGTAGAATAAACATAAATGTCTAAGACAAGAAAGAAATGTTCCACCGGCCATAAAGAGCGCTTGACCATATTCCAGTAAACTTTGAAATCTCGCAAAGTTGGAGGTGATCGTTACGATGCCTCGCGCGGAGTTTGGTCAATATTCCGTGTGTGGCAGAATATACGGCTTCGTCTAACTTTTTTGTCGATGCATCATTACCTCCCAGAACTGTTTTATCAGTTCGCGAATCGTGTGCAAAATTGCTGAGCGAATAATGGACTTAACGTTAACTACTCGTTAATCTCTTAAAGCTATTCTCTACGTAAAACACGAAATTGTATCGATGTTATCGATGCAGCAAAAGTTCAGCGGTAGGTATAATATCCAGAGATATTTCGTATAA
Source organism: Ampulex compressa (assembly GCA_038496175.1). Lineage (NCBI taxonomy): Eukaryota > Metazoa > Arthropoda > Insecta > Hymenoptera > Ampulicidae > Ampulex > Ampulex compressa. The sequence continues at coordinate 4,665 of JBCFXI010000208.1, read as the reverse complement.
GATTAGTTTCTTTTTTGTATAGAATTAGTTTAGCAGCACAAGGCATTTTAGATACATCCTGCTTAAATGATCATCCGTTTTACGATATTTTTCATACGCAAGTTAATGTCTCGGTGCATTCATAGATGAACCGCGTGTTAACGACTTCATATCGGTTATGGAGTTTAAAATATGTACTGCTTTAACGGTTCCCTCATAATAAAGAGCGTATAGCATGCTAGATGCAGGTTGTATCGTCGGCTAGTCAAACGAATATTAGTAGAATGAAGTCAAAATCCATAAACCTATATATTTTTTTCCTTTTATTAATGTAGCCAAGCGGTATAATATTATGTTTAAACTCGGTACGAAAAAGTTTCTTGCTGCGTTATCGACGAGTTTTTCTAACGTTGTATGCTATACAGCCTGTCCCATGCAACTGGAACAGACTGTACCTTCTAAATAATTGGGAATAGAAGATTTTATAAATAAAATTTAAATGGTCTCAGACGGTGCATAATGTGCAACTCATTTTATATACTTTTGTGCATCAATGCATCACAAAAATGCAACTTCACTTTTTTCTTTAAATAGAAACTTATGTTTTTAACTGCATCCAGTCGATACAGTATCTCATGGTCCACATAAAAATAGCCCTAAATTCACTCGTTAGGAAGTTATTGAAGCAAAGAGTTCTCTTAATTATTTTGGTCTTTCAGCAAGTGTTCCAGAGTATTTGGATATGCTATGTTTCATTACAATGTTTGTAAACATGAAGCGGCTTGTAATACTAGTCACTGTAAGATTAAGGTTTCCACGAGTAACCTGTGTGCAATTATATGCGATTCAATGTTTCGAAATCATGGTATTTACGTATAGTGAAGCAGTTGATATGTTTATTTTGCTTAGCAAAAGCTATCAAAATGATACTGACGTTGCAAAGCTGTATCGAGCGACATATCTCAATCGACAACAATCCTCGCGGTCGTATTTTTGCAAACGGGAATCCAATTTACGCCAATAGGGGTCCTTCCACAAGCCAAAATGAGACGTGCCGAAACAAATCGTTGAAAATGAAGGTAATGCAATAGCAGTCCTGGCAAACAGTGAATTAAATTTGTATTCGTCCATGAGAGATCTGGCCAGAGAATGTGGAATTGCCAAATCCTCGGTTCAACGCATTCTGAGAACATAGAACTTTTATCCCTATCGGTTTTCCATTGGGCAAATGGGGACGAAGTCCGAAGAATGAACTGCTGTCTATACCTTTTACGGTGTATTCAGGAAGATGAAAATTTTGTATTTCAAATTCTCTGGACAGGCGACGCGACATTCACAAACAATGGGATGTTCAATCTACATAATGTACGTACATGGTCCGTTGAAAATCCACGCCTCAGAAGGAACATTAGTAACGAAATACGGTACTGCATAAATGTTTGGTGTGGAATATTTGACAAATGGATTATCGGTCTACATTTTTTTAACGGAACATTGACCATCCAAAGGTACCTAAACTTTCTGAAATCCGACCTGCTAATGCTCTTATACGATGTAGAGATTCCTATAAGTAAATGGCAAAACACGAGGTAGTTTCAACAAGACGATGCACAAAGAATATACAGATAGTTGCCGGACATTTAAATAAAACTTGTGGAGCGAAATGGATCGGTACAGGTAGACACATTTTATGGACACCGCTATCACCGGATCTCATACCCCTCGAATCTTCTTTTGTGGGATCTTTAATGAAGGGGTGTATTCGCGCGCCATTACTCAGCTCGAGAAGCTCTATTAACGCACTCAGCACAAAATATAAAAAAATTACGGAAAGAGTCATTAGGAATTGTATCGCGCAACGTCAAGCACTGGATGAAAAAATGCTTGGACTGCAACAGACGACAGTTCGAACACTTGTAATGTAAGTAATCCGAAACATTTTTCGAGAGACGGAAATAATTCAGAGAACTTTTAACTTCAATAATTTCCTAACAAATCAATTTTGGGCATAAGTATGTTGGTGCTTTTATGCGCAGCACAAAAAACTGTATTAACTGGTACAGTCAAAAACATAGGTTTCTATTTAAAAAAAGAATGTAATTGCATTCTTCTGATGTACCGATGCGTGAAAGTGTGTACGATTAGTTGCATTTCATGCACCGCCCAATACCATTAAACTTTTACTCGTAACTTCTATTCCTAACCATTTAGGAGGTACCACCTGTTCTAGTTGCGTGGGACACCCTGTATATGGATATCTCCAATCGATTATATATATATAGATAATAGATAGATAAAACTCGCGTTCTTTATCCTTACCAACAATTATCAATTGCTCGAGAAAAACGTACAGAAAGAATATGCGCTAACTTTTTAAAGTTCACGCATCATCAGGAACCTGCTATGTGTTGTGTTTGGGTTTGGACCACTTAGCTTTACACTCCGATAAAACTTGGCTGGCATTACACAGCGGCTGTAACTACGTAGTCCTCGGTCCGCACGAGAACACGATGCAAATCGTTCTAATGATCATGATGCACGGCGGGTGCTAGAAGTGGGACGCGAGTAACGAGTAGGACCTTGGCCCCATGCTCGTATAACGATAAGCATTTGTGTAACGATAAGTACTTGCGTATTAATCCAATGCATTACCGTGTAAAGGGCCATCATCATGTCGATGCGAAGAATCACGATAAAAAGTTTGAGAGCTTTTAGCCTGCGACTGTACGATTTGCTGTAACCCTTTACAAAGGTACGTCACTTAAAATGGAGTGCGAACATTTATAACTTTGCTTAGCATCGCACGATGCTAGGAAACGCAACCTATGACCACTCCTTCGCGTGTGACACTTCTTAAATACTAGTTTTGTCCGACCTTGAGATGTCTAGGGATACATCTATCGAAGTAATTACGGTAGGCGCTGGACCCTCTGTGAGCTGGACTTATCCGGAAGCGTAGGGTAAATTGCGGATGCCAGTTCGGCCAAAGCTGCGTCCTATTTGCGGCCTGGCGGAGGGTTCTTCGATTAAGGTCCGCGACGATTATCGAAGACGAGTCTTGGCTATTCCGCAATTAATCGCCCACGAGACATCGTTAGACCATTTACGTTCGTTAATTCTCTAATAAGTTCGTGAAACGTGTTCTTTGTTCACCAATATGCTCTCTTGCTTTGTGCTGTAACAACTTGCCCGAAAGATCCTTTCATGGTAATAGACAAACATGTTTCTGAATTATTGTTATTTTTAATCACAATTTGTAAAATTGACGTAACGAGACAATGCTAAGTACAAGTTACAGATACTTAAAAAGCGTGTACTAAGAAAGATGACAAAAGCTTATGGATATAAAATGATCCAGAAACTATTCCGAAATACGGATATAAAAATGTTCAGTGTTGCTTGTTATTTATTTCTCTTTGTAGATCTTCTAATTATAATTTGGGAAAAATTCATTAGTAAAATATACATTGAAAACATTGGGAATAATATTGATGAGGACACGTTTCTTCCGCTGATTCTTCAAAAAGCACAGTGCATCTTAAAAATAAGGCTAAACATCAATACTTTAATCAGGATCAAAAGAGGCTAGGATAAAGTGGGAAATTAATTTTGTATGAAAGAAGCCAGGGAGCATTAGGTTAATCAGCATCTAAGAGATTTCACAGTTCTACGATTAAACATGCTGGCTTTTCTCATCACTTTGAGTCTAATGCCCCCGGCCCCGGGGCCATTGTACAGTATTCAACGTAGACGTAAGCGTCTGTCCCGATTTTGTTGAAAGTCTTTTGAAGATTCCCAGTGCATTTTTATGCAACATTCTCGTGGATGTATTTATTTTATATGTAAATACCGGACGATCCGGTTAGCGACACTAGTGATGCAACAGCATACTTGGACATTTGCCTGAAAATATTTCAGAATATTTATGTCAATATTGCAATGTCCGCGATAACCAGAACGTGGCGAAGGTAATTTCTCAAAATTCATGTTTACATTCTACATCTGTATTGGAATTAAATATGATTTACACTTGCACGCTTTTTTTTTACTAATACTCTGTCGTTGCTTACGTTCAGCGTCGACGTTTTAGAGGACGCGAATGTATACATACTTTTAGTCACGTTGACAATACCGCAAAGAAATATACTAAATAGAGATTTTTACGTTATTATTCACAATATTTTGTGCTAAATCTTGGTATATTATTTTTTTGAAAATTTTAATTAGAAAAAACATGACAGATCTTCGTGGCGTAACATATTTTCCTATAATCACACCCACTAAATATATATATATATATATATGATGTTAAAGTGCATCCCCTATTTGCTTTCGTATTCTTAACTTTTACACGCGGGCGTGGTCTGTTTTACAGGTAGCAAAACAATCCATACCCCATCCATCATTTCTGCTCCCTCTTTTTCGTCGGATGTAAACATCTATCTCTAAGGACCATATAAAGTTTTTACAGCTTGCTATCGTAACTTTGACTTTTCCTCGATCTCTGTAAAGCTCTAGTGGTCCATCAAGTACAACAATTTGACCATAACAGCGCTTGTATAATATCAGCGCGATATTCCGTGACAGTTTCTCCTCCACTTCGAGAGGCCAAGATGGCGAGGAGAACCTTCGGTGATGGCGTTTAAACCGCTATCACTCTCTGAGACTATTATATTATATTATATA